>CM053786.1:321478440-321855940 GCA_028749045.1 Cupressus sempervirens
CATGAACTAGAGGAAGGGCCCCCTCTTGGAAAACTTGGTGAGATCATTTTAGTTATAGATGTTTGTTTTATATTTTTTTGTACAATTTCATTCATTGAATTATGAATGTGTGATTATTAATTGGTTTGAATATTGTTGCATGCAAGAAATTGAATTATTCCTTTGTCATTAAGATTAAAACATGGGACATCATTGTTTATCTTTCCTTATTCTACTCCAAATATATTATAGTCATTCATTCATTATTATAACATTATCCATCGTTACACCATTCTTGATTTCCACTATTTCATAATATGTCATAAGTCCATTAACCTCGTTATAGACCAAATAAATTCCTGTCACAAATTCTCACTTCATCTCACATAACTACCAAGCTCTTGCCACAATTCTTCTTACCTCCTGTCACAAATCATTCCATTTCACAGAGTTCCTACCACAAACTATTTCCTATCACAATGTTCAAAATGCATTACTGAAGTCCCATTCCTATGTTAGTGTTAGTATTTGGTTATATCTCTTAAGGAATTTAAGTGTAGTGATTAAGATAGATGTGTCATTATTTTATTAATGATTTAATCATAAACGAGATTAATAATGTATGCTTAGAATAAAATCTTTATTACATACAAATTATGGTTTCATGTGATGTGTTGTTTTACTTATAGTATTCATTCATACATATTTCATTTGTGTAGTTCCAATTTAGATATTTTTGTTAAATTGCATCTCATTCCCACTTAACTCATTATCTTCATCCCTTCAGTAAATTTCCCCAATATCTTTCAACACTCTACGACCCTAGAGTGGCGTTCAATAGGAGTAAGTTGGAAATCCAAAGCAAGACCAAATCTTAAGTTAATTTGAAACATGATTTTACCCAATAGGTTATGGCTTGTCAGTTAGCACAGGTTAAGTGAGTTTTATTATTTTATTATTTGGGAACCACTTCAATGTTGGGAGTCACTTCAACATCCTTTGCATGGTTTAGAGGTAATTCATTGTGGCAATGAGAATAACTTTAGTGAAGAATTGAGTGCATCCAAAATTAAGGAATACAATATGATTATGTCCTCAACGGAGAATTGAAATAAAAAATTTCCAAATTTCACTTAGTACATATTTAGAATGAATGTAGATATTGTTGAAAATGAAGAAACATATAATGCTCTTCTACATGATTAGAAATTATGTCAGAGATGAGCTCAAAAAATTGAGCAATATAGGAGGTGCTCAACTAGATATTCTATCCATCTTGGGTGATTTGGTGAGAGGCTTCTGAAAGGGAATGAGCCTTGTGAGTTAACATATAATGTCATAAAATCGTTAAGTGCTACCTAACTATGTCCAAGGCATCTGCACATTGGAGGCATACAATACTGCATGTAATACCTTGTGCAAACTTTGTGTTAGAGTTTACAATTAATGTAAGTTTAACCTATATATGTCCCAAATCACTCATTATATAGTTATGTTTAAAAGCTTGTGACAATACCCATGGGCATGCTACTTGTTGAGTGAGTTTTATTATTTTTTGTTGTGCCAAGATCTCTCTATTTATATGCATACATACATACATATAGACATATATATACATATACATATGTATATATGTATACATACATACATATATAGTGATCACAAGGGCACAATAATGAAATCCTAGATCTCCACTGATCTCCATAGTCCACATGATCTCTCTCTCTATATACATCTATATCTATACACACACACACACACACACACACACACACACACACACATATACATATACATACATATATAAATACATATACATATACATATGTATACATACATAGACGTACATATACATATACATATACATATGCAATATTATCACCTTGGAAGGCATTTGATAAAAAATATGGAAAAGTTGTAAAAATTGACAAAAAGTTGTCATGCAACAAATTTGTTATTGAGCAACTACTTTTTTTCAAATTTGGAATGTCAATAGTCAGAGTTTTGTTTTGATCAAACAAGTAGGAATGAATATGTAAGGTCAAGAGACATAGCCTATAAATGAATATTCTTCAACCTATGAAAGGGTTGGAGTTGATATGTATAGATTTGAATCAATAAGAAAGCAATTTTGGTGGGAAAATATGTGCAAACAACAAGTACAATTTTATGACCTCCTTGTAGTTTTACAATAGGTACATGCTTATATTATGAAAAGTTGTATTTTTGATTTCTAGAAAAGGTGCTAATTAGTTTGATGCATGTAGGTTAAGCTTGAAGTACTTTTGATCTATTTTGTGTTTCTTGGTTACCTTAATTTATGATTAGGGTTTTAATTGAAATGGAGTCTCCTTCCTAATCCCCATGGTAGAAAACCCTAATTTTTGTTGTGTAGAAGGGCTAATATAGGATGGAGATGAATGTTTTAATTTTTATTTTTAGAACACCCACCTTTTTGGAGTACCTAGTTCAAGGGAAAGTAAGTAGAGATAGTGCAAGAGATGAAGTCACTAAGATGTTTTAAGATGCTAGCTTGTAAAGACTTATAGTTCCCTATAGTCAAAATTCTTATGAAAGGATGAATTGCAAAACCCATTAGTTATAATGATAGATTACTTATATAACAACTAGAAATGAAAACATGTAAAATTGGAACTCTTACAATGTTGTATATGCAAGATATGGCTCCAAAAAATAAACAGTTCCATTATGCACAAAAAATTCACACTACAAAATTGAGGTGGCTAGAGATCTAGACTATTGTGACCAATATGAGTAGATAGAATAATCATGTGTGTAGGGAAACAACCAAGACTAGTCAGGGGCTTCAAACAACCTACGTAAAAATTATCACTTGCCGATAAAATCTCAAACTAATTATGTTAAGATAGCACAATAATTACACCTACCAATGGAACATGTTAATTAAAATGTCAAATGTAGGGATCTAACATTGTGAATGTAAAGTTTACAACCTATAAAAATCCATTTAGGTTTATATATTTTGACAAGTTAACTCTCCAAATCCTCACAAATATGTCTAAATGTATTGTCTAGGTTATTGCATCTTTCCTTGATCTCTTGCAAGTGTTGTCTTCCTTGGGCAATAACTAGTTTGGCCTTTTCATCTTTTTGTGCCTACACATACACATATCTTGTGTCCTTTTAACATCTTTGACAATATGATGAAAAAATCATGACCTTTATGCCTCGAGTACACAATATATATCTCATGTGCACCACTATAAAATTGAGTACGAACATAGGAAGACTCAACCATGTTATTGAGTTCATGTGAGACAGATGCCACCTCATGATCAAAATTTGTTTTTACAAAAATTAGAATAAATGTCATACCTTAGTTACATGTTTTCAACAACTATAATGGGCTAGGCCATGATTGTAATTTGATCCTTTTTTTTATCAACATGAAGTCTCAATTGTGTACTATATGCCTCCTCTTGAGGTTCTTTTTCTTCTTTAGGGATACCACATGATGCTTAATTTTTACATTGATTTTGAAGAGTTGTAGTTCACAATTTGCAAATAGGTGACCCCTTTCCTTTCCTTGTTCTTGCATAATTAATTATTCATTTCTCCCAATGATTCATTTCTATATTTATAATTATGTTTAATTTTTACATTTGATTTGATACCCAAAAAATTGTGTGAATGAAAGCATGTCTTGTATCTTGTGAGGAAGGGAGTGATACTAATCATAACTAGCCACAATTTCTTTATTAGTTGGTAAAGCTATGAGGATTAGCTATTTTTGTAGATGGAGATGAAGCATTACTGTGAATAATTTTATTATTATTATCCTATTATCTATTATCTTATATTTACTAGAAGATATAACTTTATAAACCATTTTAATTTTTTGGCTCATAGCATTAGACTATCATCCTTCAGTACTATTTTGTGGTTGAACTTGTTTATTTAGTGCATACTATGATTAATTTTGTTTACATGGCTAGAATCTTTATAAATATTTGTACAACCATGACCAAGTCTTCAAACATAGGACAAAACCATAAGTTAACCACCATACCATATCCCTACACATGTAACCAAACCCATATAATGACTGACAGCTTAGCTAGAAGAGCTTCACATCATAACTAAGAAAGGTCTCACAAAGTTTGAGGTGTAGGGATGATTCAATATTGTTATTTAAGCACTAAAAAAAGAGGGAATTGGTTGACTCAGCTGATCCTAGATGAAGCTTCAAGGTCTTGTGCATAACTTCTATGATACCTCCTTTTCCTCGTGGTCCCATGCAACTCCTTGCCACTTATTTTTCACTCATAAGGTATAATGTCAAATATTCTCCTAAAAAGTGGGAGAAACAAAATCTTAGGAATTAGAATTAATATTGTGGGTGAATAGGGGCATGTTGGAAATATGTAGCTAGTGCTTAATCATTCCATCCTTTTTTAACATTTCACTCTAAATTTTACTTCCATAAATATAGGTGATTCAAAATATTTACCTAAAAGAAAAGTGTGTACAGATAAGAAGAGAGCCATAAATATTATGGGACCATTGGCACAAAGAATTTAACCAACATCTGCTAAAAAATTCTTTTCTTGCTAGCTAGGCCATTCACTTAGGTTGGCCACCAATGCCCTTGAATTAACAAGAGCATAGGTTATTCCAAGGTTCAAAGAAGGATATTAATAGAGATAAAGTTAACTAAGGTATTGGTCAACCCCTTAATGGTCCCTATTTATCACCCTAATTTGAGCCTAAAATATTGAATCTTGTTTACAAAGTTCCAAACATTTGTATAGAGGGTCTATGGAAACCACTAAATATGGATGGGCTATGAGAGAAATTTAATAATCAGTGAACCCAAAACATTCTAAGAAAGTGAATGTGTTGATTCATGCTCAAAGATATCTGAAAAGTTAATTTTTGTTAAATATTGTAGGGCATGGGAGACATTCTTGATTGTGCTAGTTATTTATTCAATACAAGTTTCACCATTTGAATTTTCTTTTATTGATACACCAAGTTGAAGCTTACAATGTCGTATATGCAAGCTATGGCTCCAAAATAAAATAGTTCCATTATGAAAGATCAAATCACTAAAAAATCTTACCTTGAATGACCCTTTGTCATGTCTCTGAAGGCTGTTACCTACACTTTTTTGCGTGAATAAATGAAGTTTCACTTTTGTTTTTGTTTATATCCCCGACAACATTGAAATTTCAACGATAAACTTAATTGATGTCAAAATTTTGACATTAAAAGGATCTTATTTAAAAAAAAAAAAAATTGACAAGCAAAATTGGTTTGCTATCAAAAATTTAGGTCAAAAATGAAACCCAAATGTACTAGTGTCTAAACTTCACAGAGATTTGTATGGATTGAAGCAAGCTCCTAGAGCATGGTTGGTGTAGGAGCACCTGTGTAGGCTAATGGTAGACACTTAGGGATTCTTTGATGTTTTGTCTTGTAGTGATGCTAGTCATATCACTAGATCGATAAGAGGACCAACTTGGTCCTAGAGTGTGGGTAGATAGGTTGCAAGAGCCCAAAATGGTAATGTTGCCCTAGTTGCTCAAAAATTGCTCATTTGGCTTAATAGAGCATTTTTGGGTTTTGAGGGCTAAATAGGTAAAGTAGGTGTTTGGAGAACCTTATTAGGTGTTCTATACCTATCTAAGGCCTTTTTAATAGTTTGGTAACAACTACAAAAATTTTGAGAAGTAGATATGCAAAATTGAAAAAATTACTCAATTCTTGCAAAAGTTGTCATTGATAACTTTGTGCAATTATTTTCTTGAAAATTGAGAAAAATTTTCATGAGATATCTTCAACCACTTAAATTAGTTGGGATCATTCATGAAAATTCTATATAAGATGAAATCCCACCTGTTCCAAGGGTTGGAGAAAGTGGATTTGCTAATGTCCGACCTATGCAACAACATTTACTATAAGTTTAGTGTTTTTTGTGTTCTTGAATGTGTATGGATTAGATTTAGTTTTTTCTATGTTGGAAGTGATAGTAGAGATTATTTTTCAATTCAATACTTAGTTTTTTTACTACTTTAAAGGGTTTGGTGTGCTCAAAGTAATTATTTTGTAACCTAGAAATCTGTTGTTCTCAAAAGAGTTCACTAGTACATTTGAGACCATTTTTCGACCATTATTGGTCAAAATTTTGACCCAATTTTTGACCAAACTTCGACCAACTTCGACCAACCCATTAGTCAGAATTTTTTTGATCAAAATTTTGACCATCCTTCTGGTTGGTCAAAATTTTGACCAATACGTTGGTCGAAAAACCTCCATAGCCATGGTGCAAGTTCTGCCATGAATTGGTCAAAATTTTGACCAATGAAGGTAGAAAATTTCGACCAATAAAGGTAGAAATTTCAACCAAAGAAGGAAAAAATTCGACCAATAAAGGTAGAAATTTTGACCAATGAAGGCCAAAAATTTTGACCAATAAAGGTAGAAATTTTGACCAATGAAGGTCAAAAAAATTGACCAATGAAGGTAGAAATTTCGAACAATGAAGGTCAAAAATTTTAACCAATGAAGGTAGAAATTTTGACTAATGAAGGTAGAAATTTCTACCAACAGGTAGGTGTAAAATTTTTTTTAGGCATTCTATAAAACAGTCACATGCCTTGCATATGATATGACATTTTGCATGCATCCTGCACTCTCTCATCCGGCTGCTGATGGATTACAGAGAGTAATCTGAAACCATGATGCTAAAAAACAAACACAATCAAATCCAAAACGAACTTGCATTACAAATGGATTGTGGAAATTTGATATTGTTAATTTTGCATGCATGTCTACTAGGACAAATATATGTTTAAGTTGTGATTGTTCTGGTAAACATGCATGCAATTTTACCAATATCAGATTTCCACAATCCATTTGTAGTGAAAGTTCATTTTGGATTTGATTGTGTGTTTTTTAGCATCATGGTTTCAGATCACTCTATGTAATCCATCATTAGCCAGATGAGAGAGAGTGCAGGATGCATGTAAAATGTCATATCATACGCAAGGCATGTGAACTGTTTTATAGAATGCCTGAAAAAAATTGACAGTAACTAATATGAAAAATATATAATTAGTTATATGATTGAGACAAATCATGTACCAGTGAGTTGGTCAAAATTTTGACCAGATAAATTTTGACCAATGGGTTGGTCAAATTTGGTTGAAAATTGGGTCAAAAATTTGATCGATGAAGGTCAAAAAATGAACCCAAATGCACTAGTGCAAGTATGCTCACCAAGTTGACTCTTTGAGTTTAGTCATCAAGTCACCCCACCAAAGTGCCTCATCAAGGTCAATCTTTAGGTCCACTCATCGAGCTTGCTCACCAAGTCAGTTCACCATGTCATGTCTCTAAGTGGCCTTGCTAAGTCGACTCACCAACTTGCCCCACCAAGTTGCCACTTTAAGCCCACTCACCATGTTAGATCGCCAGGCTGACTCCCCAAGTCAGCTTGCCAAGCTAACAATTGAAGTATGCTCACCAAGTCAACTCTCTAAGTTCGCTCACCAAGTTTCCCCCCTAGGCCAACTCTCCAAGTCAGCTCACCAAGTCACCCCCACCCAGTCACCTCAACGAGTTGACTCATTAAGTCAGCTCACCAAGTCTACTATTCAAGTATGCACGCCATGTCGGCTCGCCAAGCCAGCCCACCAAGTCATGTCACCAAGTCAATTGTTCGAGTAGGCTCACAAAGTTGACTCTTTAAGTTCGCTCATCAAGTCACCCCACCAAAGCACCTCATCAAGGTTAGTCTTTAAGTCCACTCACCAAGTCAGCTCGCCAAATTGCCGCACCAAGTTGACTCACCTCTCGCCTCACCAAGTGGACTCACTAAGTCGGCTCACCAACTTGTGCCACGAAGTTGACTATTCAAGTATGCTTGCCAAGTTGACTCTTTGAGTTTGGTCATCAAGTCACCCCACCAAAGTGCTTCATCAAGGTCAGTCTTTAGGTCCGCTCATCGAGCTTGCTCACCAAGTCAGCTCGCCATGTCGCGTCTCTAAGTGGCCTCGCTAAGTTGGCTCGCCAACTTGCCCCACCAAGTTGCCACTTTAAGCCCACTCACCATGTTAGATCACCAGGTTGGCTCCCCAAGTCAGCTCACCAAGCTGACAATTGAAGTACGCTCACCAAGTCGACTCTCTAAGTTCGCTCACCAAGTCTGCCCCCTAGGCCAACTCTCCAGGTCAGCTCACCAAGTCACCCCCACTCAGTCACCTCAACAAGTTGACTCATTAAGTCAGCTCACCAAGTCTACTTATTATATTTTGTATCTCACAATGATCACTCTGTAAGAGAGCATATTGCCTTTGGCACCCATTCAGTGTAGGCATATAAAGTCTACCATCAAAAATGACATCATCTTTGAGTATATTTATAATGTCATATCAGACAACTTATCACAATATTTAGAGCATAAATATAAAGTTATATCAGAGATGGCCTACATATTTGCAAATTCTTACTTGTATATCAGACACAACGAACAGTATAAGGTACTGAAAATTTCCTCAGTCATTGCATGTAATTTATTGTATATCAGAAATAGAAAATATATATCATCTTGATTGTTATGCAATCATAATTATTTTGATCTGAACCATACTGTATATGCATTTGGAATTAAGAATCATTCAAATATTACTTTAATACAAGAAACTATTTCTATATTCATTGAATTGTGAAGAATTCAAGTAGTATCTCATAATAAAAAACATAAGGAAATTGCAACCACCAAATTATGTGACTGAGAAGTGAGTCTATAGAGTCTGCAGTTGCCCATTTTACTATAGAAAACATTTTCCTAAGAAGCTTTACCCCAGTCAGGAATTGATACTCCAATGACACATACTCACAACCACTAGTTTTCTGTCCACCAGGGTCCCTGCCAATATTTGAAGGTTGCATATGATGCATGACTACTACTAGGATTTTCTCCACAAAAAGAAATTCATTTTGTCATAAAAGCTATTGTCTAGTAACATCTTGGAAAATCTCATGCCTTTAAAAATCTAATGATGTCTGTATATGTCAGATCCCAATTGTGACGGTCGCAAATAACACATTACATATCTTCCTAGAATGTTCTTGACAGGAAGAGATCCCCTATTTTAAAATAAGAAAAATCAGAGTCAATCCATTTAAAAGTCAGATATATAAATATAGGTGGCACACAATCTATTAGAAACTTAAGCTTCCACTCTACTTACCAAACATGAGAGTCACAGTTGTTGTTCCGGTTATCGCCCATCACAAAAACATAGCCATGAGGCACATGCTGCAAATGGATATAACATGAAATGTAGAAATTTTAGTTAACTTGTTTATTGATCTTGTAATTAATGAATAACAAAAGGATATGTGATGTGTGAAACCTCTATCTTTATGGAACACATTCACACAATCAGCAAGGTTGGATTTTTAATTAGTTCAATGTTTGGTTTGATATGAAATTTCAAAGTCTGGAAGGAATTACTCTAGTAAGAAGCATAATTCTGATTTTCTTGAGAACATCCACAATCAAAATCAGAACTACAAGGTTCTAGTGATGAATCTTTTGGTTCATCAAAGCTATATGGTGAAAAACTTGTATAGATGTCATAGATAAGCAACAACATCCACTGCAATGTCATAGATGTCTGAGTAAACAATAGTTGATCCTGGCAGTGAGCTCTCCAAGTTGGAGAGAGCAGGTGCCCGGTTTCTGTTGAAGTAGAGTGATGCATCATTTATTCTTACATTGCATGGCCTCCCTGCCATAGCAAGAAATGCTCTATTTTAAGGTGAACATCCCAAGATCGACAACCCTGCTACTATGAACTTTCTAGCTCCAGCATTGTACAGATCCTAGCACGGTTATTGTTAACATTTCCTATATTGAAGAAATAACTAACACCCCAATCAGCATTCCCTGCAGCCAAGTAGTAAAGCGCATTGCTTACAATACTCAAAGCACGCTTTGCCCCAACAATGGTTGTTATTCAAGATGTATAGTCCCTAAAATACTGTACTTGCTTCCACAATGCTCGTTTAACAATACCTACACCAATCAGTAGACACCAAAGAACCAGCAAATTCAGAGCCAGATGTTACAAACACATTGCAGATCTAAGTCTTATATGACAAAGCATTATCTACAAAATTTGTGTTGGGTTCGTTTAACAGAATTTGGAAAGACTTTAGCAAGAATATGATAAGGACCAGACTTTTGCAAGAATGGGACCAAACTTTGGGCTTGCCAATGAAGAATTTGATAACATAGTACTCAATGAAAAATTCCTACAAAATATATTCTTTCAAAAGAAATTTTGACTAGAAAGGCACCTGATAAGTTGAAGGTTCAAGACAAAATGTTGTAGGAAGATCAGAGCGGAAGACACCACTTTCAAGACATTCAACATGGCCTCCAATATATGTTTCACTCTCAAGTAGATGCCCATTGTAAAACTTTTCTGGTTCAGATTGATGCTTGTTGGAACAAATGATGTTTGCCTTGAATGCCTGCAAAGGTTCATACATTAATAAAAATCCAACAATAATACATGCATGTATCATATCCCTGTTGGATTCATGCATAGCATTAGATAAAAGCATCGTACTATTGTAAATATAGAATTGACTATTTGTTATATTATATACCTTGTTATAATCCTCCAGCCAAACCTCCTCTTCACATGCAAATATCCATTTTTCAACTTTCTCAAGGATTTCCTTCTTGCTAAATGCCTCTTCTTTAGTCAAAGCAATCTGTTCTTCAACAGTTTCAAGAAGTACTAATGGATCAACCAACCCTGAAAACATTAAGAGATGAAACCAAAATCACATCAGTTGTCTGAGTGAAAATAGATATCTTTGGTTATATTCTAACATAAGAAGCAAAACAAGCACTACCAAAAATTTACCAGAATCCAAGGAGGCAATTGCTTCATCCATAGCAATATTACTTTCTGAAAAAAGATGAGTTCTTCTACAAATTTCTTCCAACTCTATTCGCTTCTTTAGAACAAGTTCCTTCATCTTGCTTCCTTTCAGCTCCTCTAGCCTTGCAACCTCTGCTTCAACCTGTAGAATCATAATCATATTACATATACAAAAAGAAAAAGTGAGCTTACATGCACATGAATGAAACCAATATATGCAAACATCAGATTGGATATAGGTCAACCTACATACATTTTCAATGAATTCCTCTGACAAAGAATTGGGAGAGAAAATTCCATGCTCTGAAGCTACAATATTACAAGTAACACTCTGGAACATCAGTTGCTCTTCAACAGGTGTGTCCATTAAATTCTAGAGTTCAAGCATAGTAGTAGCCAAATCTTGAAGTTGTAAACATCTGTAGTAGAAGAGTTTTAGCACTGACACAGATCACAAAACACACAACTTGCACAAAACAATACAACAAAATAAAATAAGTTGTGCAATTAAAACAAATGCCCTATAAAAGAACCCACCTTTTGCATTCTATTTCTTTGTTCTTCTCGCAATCTATGAATTGTCATTGCTAGTCTTTCAATAGTATCATCACTAATGCTCTTTGCCTGTTCTGACTCATCCAAGCTTGGATGCACTTCTTTCACAGTGTATGAGAAATCTATTGCAAGGACCGAGCATAATTCATTAAGGGTATTACAATACTCAATTACTTTGAACAAGTGATTATTTTGGGGTAAAAACAACAGAGAGTGAGAACAAGGAAATGTGGAACAGAGACAATGAATGTAATAAAGGTGTCAGGACACATTAAATGAAATGATGTGGTAATCAAGAGGAAGTTTATGGTAAATTAAGACAAAGCACAAGTAGGTTGACATATACAGTTTAAGAAATGGTATTTTGACACATCTTATGTTACTGGCCATCAAAATTCATCAAATGTTAGCAAAAAATAAATGAAAAACAATCAATCTAGCGTCTGAAAAGAAGCCCCTCATAAATGAAAAATAGACATCAATGACAACTACCTCATAATATGTTTTCAAGCCAGAATCAGATAAGAATAACTGGGGTCACATATTAGAACTTTATATGCAATCTAGAGAATAAATATTTTAAAAGGATCTCTACATATAAAACAAGACTTCAAACATTCAATAAGATGGGAGAGTGAAGAAAGCATTAAAAGCCCCTCATAAATGAAAAATAGACATCAATGACAACTACCTCATAATATGTTTTCAAGCCAGAATCAGATTAGAATAACTGGGGTCACATATTAGAATTTTATATGCAATCTAGAGAATAAATATTTTAAAAGGATCTCTACATATAAAACAAGACTTCAAACATTTAGTAAGATGGGAGAGTGAACAAAGCATTAAGATTAAAGCAACATGTCATTGAAAAGTAGGGAACTGTGAATTAATAGCAGGAAAAAGTGATTGAACTGCAATGATTACAATTGATCTCACGAGTAATAATATTACCCAATACTTGCAAACAATAATTCTATATTGCAGATTGGCCATTGGACTAAAGAAAGTCTAAATCCCTTAAAATCGCCGACATAACATAACAAAGCCTAGATGTTTGAGCAAAATATGAAATGAATCAGTCATAAAATCCTTACCTTCTCCTCTTGAAGTGCTTGGATTTGACTCTGGTATTCTTCAAGCTTTCTTATAGATAAATCGCTATAGTCTACACTAACAGCAGAAGGATTGAGCTGCATATATCTAGTAATTTCATTTGAAATCCTTTGAATTTTTGTCTTAACATCCACAATCTGCTTAATCTGGTCTTCCTTTCTCCGTCGCATTTCTTCTAAGTGTGGAGTAATAGCTTAGAGTTGTTCCTTCAAGCTGCCTGGCTTTCTTTCTCCCTACATAATCAAAGTGTGTGCACATGTTCTGCTTCAAAATTTCGACATAAAAGGTAATGATACAAAGACTCATAAATTCCATTAATCTAGAGTGGTCTGAAGAGTCTCTCATAATGCGTTTAGGAGATTGTTTATCTATAATAATTAAGTAAGAAACATTTTATTGAATCTTACAGTGAGTTATTACTGAACTTGCTTGAGCAGAGGGCGATCTCCAAGTGCTAAAATTATGGAAGCAAGCTCTGATTCATAATTTGCTATCATCTGATGAAGCTGAGCCCTCAATCGGTTCGCTTGATCCACTTTGTGTGTGTATACCTCCAAACACTCTTGTTCGAGCTGAAGCAACATTTTATCTCTTTCATCATTCGGTTCCCCTATTTCATCCCATATCAACTAAAATCAACTAACTGCTAGTTAATATCTCACCCAAATCTCTTTCAGGCTATTAAAACATTATGATTCATAAGCTTCATTATGTTATCATCATCATAGATATCATTATACCCAAAAAAAAACCCGTGTAAATCTGCAAATTCTTTTATCAGAAACATATTTCGGCTGAAAGGAAATAGACTCAAAAAGTTAAAAGAAATTCAGCAAGGCGAACAAACTTTAAGATACAATTCCCCAGTGGGAAAATCAGCATGAATTCAACTAAAATAAGCACACAATTTATCCATTTTGTCAACAAAAAGAAAGAATCTCATATAAAACAATTTTACCTGCAACTCGTATAGAAGAGAACCACAAGTTGTTTCCAAATGGTATAGTTGATCCCGTTGCATGCTTGACATTTTGAATACGCTACTAGGTGATTCCAAACTATTCTGTATCTGCCAACAAGAGCAGCTTTATTAGATCAGGAATTTATGTAAAATAGATTTAAACATTTGTAAAATATGAAACCCTACTTAATTTGATTTCCATGAAAATATGCTTATTGTCAGGCCCAAACTTCTGGGTCTGGAAAAGATAAATGCTTGGTAATATTAATTTTCTGCCAAATACTTGCATATTTTTTATTCATTGTCTATAGCTTAAAACATGAATACATCTACTAAACAAAATACAAATCACTCAACAAATTTGAATGTGGTAGAAGAGTGATCAACAACATAGTGAATCGAGTCTATAGGTTTGTGGCTTTGACGATACTTGCTGGTTTGAGAAGAGATTCAAAAGGAGGCCTGGTTGAGGATGCATTTCAACAGCAAGCAAGAGCGAAGACATGATGCATGCATCACTTTGATGAAAAGACTGGCAATGAATAACATGCAAACATATGCTTATTTTATAAACTTCAATGAAATCTATTTTCTCCTGATCAGATCAAAAGACTGCAAGACATCACTCAAGGCATTCGCATCATGATCTTAGCCAAATTACAGGAAGTCATTGTAATCAAATTACTTTCTTTCAATATAATGGGAGGAATCTACTTTCACAACAATTCACCAAAAACAAAAAAATCAAAACATGTAGAAAACAAAAAGTAGAGAATGCCATTTAAAAAACTTTTTCAGTGTGTTGAAGAAAGCTGGTAGGCAATACGTACAGAACTAGATTAAACATATACCCACCATTTTAATCTCAAACAAGACATCCACTGAATTGTTATCCTATCTTAAAACAAAATCAAGATTCATGAAACTACCAATTTAAAAGGTTCATAGTGCATTCTATCCATTAAGCAAAGTGCAACTTGAGATAAAATTGTTTGAAAAGTAACCTTCCAGAACACGTGTAAAATGAAACGTACACTTTCTACCAAGTTTGGATAAGGGATGTTCTACTTCTAGATGAAGAGGTTCTGCAAGTCTAAAATAAAACTACGGCTCCAAAATCAATGACAATTTTTCTGTTTATAGTGTTACTGCTACCACAAACATAGGAAATATACATAAGAATATGCCCACTATTTAGAAACATCAAGACAATAAGACACGAGATCTTGAAGGGAAAAGAAGAGGAGGTTCATAGAATTAAAATTACAATTAATGAAAAAAAATCATTTTGGCATGTATGTGAAAAAGGAAAACTTGCACAGTCTAAGCCAAGGATAAATTCCATTTTAATTTTAGGCTAGGCATAAAATGCATTCACCAAGCACAAATGATTAAATAATATCCAGAGAAAGTCTTGATCTATTTCTCTAAATTTAAGCTCCTTCTAAACATAATATAGAAACTCTAACAAAAAGCTATTTAACTATTAGAAGTTATAGTGTTTTGATAGACAGAACTAACACCTTCAGGCCCTAGCTACGTTGTGGTAGATAACTATCACGCTTGACCCAAGAAAAAAAATCTAGGTGGAATGCAAATTTAGCACGACATTCACCTTGAATTTTATCACAATGGAAGCCAAGTTCTTGCAGTCAACCAACAATAATATTAGAATGATACAATATCTTCACATAATGCGAACAACTTTAGGATAATGATTTACTGGAGATGAAAACTTATAAGCAGCCAAACAAAAATTAACAAATCACTTTGATAGGGTCCAGGTGAGAAATTGCAAAACCTTCTCCTATTTGAAAACATAAATTAAACTTGAATTTTAAACTATATTAGTTTAATGAAAAAGGGGACTAGGTAAACAGCATTAGAGTGCTAGTCTCAAATAACAATCAACTGGAAATGATATAAGAAGAGTTGTTCCTAGAGCAAGAGAATAAAATAAATCAAAAGAGAGAAATATACATACAACATTTTAAGTTTTAATTTTAATTTTAATTCTATCCAAACATAGGAAAAGTTAATTCTAAAGCTTGCACAAGTCCCAGCTAAAAATATTTTTTGTAAAATAGACTTAATTAATGAGGTCGTGAGACTGAAGCCTAAGAAGCATCAATGCATTCAGACCTGGACAAATGAGGTAAGAAAAGAGTAAAACATTCTAACCATAATTGCAAAACTTGTTTAGTACTCACAAGCTAGATTGCTATGCGAGTTGTTATTAAATTCATGTTGATTCTTCCCTATAAAACTGATTTGGCAGTAGGGAAAAACACAATTTTTGTGCTAATACTTGTCCAAATCCACATTAAAACCTTTTTCTGCCTACAGTTTTTAAGAAAAACACTATTTTTCACTTCATTTCCAAACACAATTGGCAACTTAGTGTAATTAATCTTTCATATTTTACTTCATTTATTAATTTAAGTTATCTTGGCCATGCATTTCATATTTTATATTTTAGTATGTCAGCAACAAAGGGTTTTTTATCAACAAAAGTATGAATAATATTTTGTCACATGCTTGTCCTAAGGTCAAATGGGATAAGTAATGGAATATACTTCTTTATACATAAGAACATAACAAACACTAATCTATTAAATAAAGAAATATCAACTTTCATGAATTTAAGATATTAAAATCTCAATTCTTATAATTTCAATTTCAATACACTGCTTACTTACAAATAAATTGTTTACTTTTAAATACTTTATAGAAATTATTAACTCCATTCAAAGTAAGAGATGCTTCTAACATGCACCATCTAGTTTCAAATTTTAAATTGGGCAGCCATTATTCTTCCCATATAATATGATTTCTATCAACTCTTAGTAGTTACTAAATTTGAATATAAAATCAAATGTCAATATGATACTTCCACATGTCAATTTCTAAGCTAACACATGATTTCATAACGTTTGCCCCACTCAACCTATTGCTCAAACTTTTAGATCTTAAACTATAAGAAATCCACGAAAAGAGAAGCTCGGTGTAACCATGTGATTAGTTCAAATCATACTTTAAAATACATAATACTTTTTATAAATTGTAGGCCACGTAAACCTTGACATTCCAACTAATACTTCAAAATCATTCTTCTCCATTGCCAAAGCTTTCTATTCTGGTCTTTTGGTTGGTTGTCAAAATAGTGGTTCTCCATTCTTATTTACAAATATATTTCTTCTTAGCTATGATGTCAGCCCATAGCTAAGCAGAATCTTTGTAAATAAGAAAAACGTTTCCATCCATTCTCTGCTATCTATATAAAAGAGTGGTAGGGTTGCTAAACTCTTAAGACCCACATTTCTGGCTACATCATCATTCTATTCAACTTGTCTCTACTAATGGATGAAAAGAAGAATAAGGCATGTTTCACCGAAACACTCTTTTAACATTACCATATACATTGATCGACCCATATTTTTTAGACAATGAAGTTGATTAAATGATCTTGCTTGGTTTTTTGTATGTGCAGTATTCATGGCCGAAGTTGGTTGCCAAGAAATGGCTAAATATAAAGTCAAAACCTGAAAAGTTTCAAGCTGATGGATTTATTGAAGGTAATCCCATTCTCACAAGGAAGAATGTGCACCTGATTTTTATAACTGTGGTTCAGTTTGTCCTTGTTTTGGATGTTCATGGTCATATTGCACTATTGCTTTTACTTTTGAAAACTTTCTAGCTTGCTTCAATGAAGTGTAGTTTATCCTAAGATATTTCAAATTTCTCAAGGAGACCTCTAATACTACAGATCAGTGCTCTTAAAAAAGGTTAATTTTTCTAGTATAAGGTCAAATATTTTGGTGCTCAAATCACTATTTTGAAAAGAATGATAAGTTGGGTGTTAATTTGATACCTTACCAAAAGACATCAACTCATTGGGAACCACTCTTTCCTGTCTTTGCATTGCTGTCAATTGTTATTAGATTTTCTAATGAGGGGAGGTCTATTTAGTGGCCAAGTAGAATTCAAGTTTTCAAGTTTTCATACTTGATACAAATAAAAATGATAAGTTGGTACAATTAGATTTTGTATTAATCAACATTTTGAATCAGGTTCCATGATCCTATTTGTATATCTGAATTAGCACAGTTGTAATTCTTACTACTTTTCTCGAACATGACAAAAAATTTGGTGACCAGACCTACATATGACACACCAGAAAGACATGAGCCATATATGTCTCAGGATACAAACGTGAAAGATCTAAGGTATATCACTCATTAAAGTGGATTCAGATAAATTCAGCTGAGATTTGATAAGGTGTTACTGTTTTGCCACTGCCTATAAAATCTTTTCTTCTAAAACACTGAGCTATCAATTTAACCCATGTTGCATTACAAGAAAAATATGACTTCAATTTGTTTTTTTGGGGTTGCAGGGTATTTGTGGGAACATGGAATGTAGGAGGTGAAGTGCCCCACAGTGGCCTCAATTTGGATGAATGGGTATCATCAACTCCAGCAGATATCTATTTTTTTGGGTAAAAACAATATCCTCTCATCTCATTCCAAACGTGTTTACTCTTCTTTTTCTAGTCAATTGGGTTTCAATTCATGGGTAAGTCATTTTGTTAGGTGCATACAGGTAATCCTATTCCTGTTGGGCCAAAGTGATTTCTCCTTTGGCTGAGTGTTCATCCAATCTTTTGATTTGCTTGGAAGTGGCCCTTGATCAACTATCTTCTAGAGATTATCAAGTGGACTCTCATCTCACTATCTTTAATTGCAGGTGTAGTATAACAACTGTGCCTGTGTAGTGTGCATTTGAGGTCTACAGCTTTCATTTTACTTTTTTCAGTTTGATTACCCCAACATGCTAGTTAGTTGATTTTACTACATGCTGACCATCAACAGCTAACAATAAACAAATCAAATACAAACTTCACAAGCATAGATAGCAACTGCCAAAAGATTGAATTTCTTGGATAAAAACCCGAGTCAGACTAATCAAAAGCTTGGTGTCTGAACAAAAAGGATATCATGAATGAAGTGTATATTGAAAAATGTTGGCAATAGGAGCTGTATTAAATGTAATTAGCTTGCTGTCAATCAGTTTCAATTAGGAACAACAACTTTCTCCTAAATAATATTCTGTTGCATTTTTTCTACTGTTCATTTTTATAGTTTAAAAAATAACTACTTAAACTTAGAAAATTATAGATTGCACCGACAAAACTAAGTTCTCAATCTCAAAATCTGAACCTTTTTCTCAAAAACTTGGAATCTGAGCATTCAATATACTGATAAAGCAACTAATAAATTATGAAATTCCATGAACCTTAAGAAGTGTCTTCCATAATGGGAATCTTAGTCACATAAAGCCATCAATTTGTGGATAAAAAGGAAAAAGCTAAAAGTCATGGTAATACTCTTAAAAAATGATAGAAACATCATTGATTAAGGCTTCACAATCCCTGAATCCCATATTTTAGAAAACCTCTCTTTCAAAAGTAAAGGATCCATTTAATTGCATTTAGTTACTACGTCATATACATACATAACCAAAACTTTCAAAAGATACTCATTTTAACATTTAATTATTAGTCTATTTATGCTTAATGCATTTGTTATCAAAATTAATTATTTTTATATAACTTATAATTTATATATAATGAATATATTTATATAATTAAAAATCAACTAACTAATTGTTCTCTCCAAACCACTGAAAGTGAAAGATATTCATCGAAAATCAAAAAAGAAGTCTTCCCATGACCTTTTCATTTATTGATATTGATATTATCTCCTCTCAGAGAAGATGTTATATTCCTTAGTTTTAACCCCCTTTTTTGGATATCTCAATTGTTTTTGCAGGTTTCAGGAAATTGTGCCATTAAATGCTGGGAACATATTGGGTATAGAAGACAATGGTCCCGCTGCAAAACGGTTAGCCCTTATTCGCCATACATTGAACAAAGATAGAAATCAAAGCATCAGTTTTACATTTTGTAGAAAGGATGGGTCAATATCTTCAGAGGATCAAATTTACAGTTTTGATTCTGATTTTGAGGGTTCTCAAGGGCATAATAATGTTGCTCCATCTGGGTCACTTTCATCAGAAGATGAAAGTTCATTCAGTGGGAGAGATTCACCATATTCTCTTTACCGTAGCCCAATCTCATACAGTTCTTCATCAGAAAGATCCTCATCCAACTTGGGTGAGATGAATTACAACTTTAATTCAAGTGGGCCAAATTATTGCTTGGCAGCTAGCAAACCGATGGATCTGAGAAAACATGTTAGAGATATAAAAGTTTCTTGTGTTGGTTGTGGGCTAATGGGCTACCTTGGAAACAAGGTATAATTAGAAAACTTGTTTCATGTTTTCCACACTATTCAAATGAACTATTATTGTAGGGAATAGTTCATTTCAAGATTTTAAAAGTTGTTCAATATTCTTGTATCTAAGATTACTCATACTCTAGAGGAATACCTATTTAATAGATATTTTACTTGTTTACAGGGTTTTGTTTCGATCAACATGCTATTCAATCATACAAGCTTCTGCTTTGTTTGTAGCCATTTGACATCAGGAGAGAAAGAAGGTGATGAGATATTGAGGAATTCTGATGTGAGGGAGATAATGAAGAAGACCCACTTTCACCAAACAAACAAGATTCTCTCACATAAAACCCCAGAGAGAATTTTGGAGCATGAGTAGGTTTTAATATTGTATCCTTATACTCCCAAATAGATATTGAATAACTCAATACTATTAAATTTTTAAAGAAAAAGCAAATGAGAAAACTTCATATGAGATCTTACAATTATCTATAATAATTTATGACAAAGGTTTAGGTAATATGCTATCTGTCTGATTTGGTTCTATATTTTCTTTCCTTTTGCAGTTGAATTATTTGGCTTGGAGATTTGAATTATCGTCTTGCACTCCATTATTTTGACAGTAAACAACTCATGGGAGAAAACAACTAGGAAACTCTATTCGAAAAAGATCAGGTAGATACATAATCTATGGCATTGGATTGAAATGCCAGGGTTTACATTAATTTTATGACCCAAATCATAAAAAAATCATTCTTAATGAATAATTCTATTGAACATTCATAGATGTGCTAAGATTTTATTGAAACTTTTTTACAAAAATCCTTTTCTCTGTATATTCAGTGGGATCTGAATATCCAAGGGCGTGCAGTAAGGTGTCTTAGACTTGGCTCCTACTCATGGCCATGATGGATTTGATTCGAGGTAAGTCTTTCGAACCCAAACTGTGGTCTTCGAGCACCAATATTTAAACAGGAGTTAACAAAAAGAAAACAAACTTTGAAAAATATTCAAGGTAAGTCTTTCGAAAACAAACTGTAGGTTGGGGGTCTCCTTGATAGGGGAGGAGAAGAGCTCAAGATCATTTATCTACTCAAAAAATTGAAAATATTGGCAGAGAGATTAGTTGGAGGATTCATCAGAATGAGAGGGAATCACGAGATCATGAAAAATGGAAGGAGATTACAGGTTTGCAACCTAATTCCTAATTCTATAGGTCTCATTATGTGTGATTGTTTATCATTTAGTTCATAACCTCTGCTTTTCCTTGGGTCATGAATCTATGACTAATTGCTATTGATTAGAGGTTTTATGCTTGACTTGGAATTTTAGGTTTATGGCTCCACATCCCTAATTGTGTGGCTGGGTAGAATAGCTTTTTATGGTGGTGGTTCAAGACGGGGGATGTAGAAGAGATTGCAGAGGCATCACTATCTGGCAGGGCCTGGTCAGCAGCAACGGATACAGAGGAGGTTTCAGCAGTTCATGTTTTCATTGTTGAACACACAAGACTTGATATCCATGGTCGCGGCAGGATAAGTTGAATGATAGCAGCGATGGGTATCAAATATTTGGGGGGACAGCCTTATATCATCTAATATGTCCTATCTGCATTCTAGTTTTCCATTCTTCCAATAGCACTCATATACTCGAAGTAGAGTCATGAAAATGGATTAAAAAAAAGATGTTTTTCCTTCCATATTTTGACCAATCTAAAACATTTTAATAGATGGTCAAAAATTTTGGTCGAAAAATAGGGTCAAATGTACTAGTGGTTGCTTGGACAAGTGGGGTTATAGGGCCATTTCCCACTATAGTCATTGTAAAATTTCTTGGGATATGGAACTAGACTCCATGTACTACATGTACAATAATGGAGGGCCCACGGACTGCATAGATGTGGCTTTTAAGGTGATGGCCTAGGCAAGCCATTCCAACTTGGTTAGGGATCATAGAGAAGAAAAGAAGCTATGGAGATGATTGAGAGTACTGAGACATCAATCCAAGCACATGGTGAGTGATAAGAAGGTATGGGATAACCATAATCTTGAGGATAAGTTTTGGTGAGGTTGCAAAACAATTTTTTGAAGCAAACAACACTAAAACCCTTGAAACCCTTAATAATAGGCTAAAATTATGCTTGGGATGTATAAATAAGTTGGAAACTCAATATCTTTAAAATCTTCAAGTTCAGTAAAAAGGGTTTTGGGAATGATAATTTTATTGGGTACTTGTCAAGGTTTTTTCCTAGACATTCAACTTTTTGTGCTTTTGGAGGGCTAATCCTTATAGCCATTTTCCAAGCATTTGAGTGCAATTTGACTTGTGGGTTGCAACTCAATTAGGGTTTCAATATGGTTTTTGGTGTGGAAGATTGAAAGGAGTCCAAAACCATATAAATATGGTTATCCATCCATTTGGAGGTAAAAACAAGAATTTTGGGTTATTTTTGTGCATAAGAAATAGAAGCAAGTTGTTCTACCCTATTGGTGTGTGCCAATTGAATGATTAGGAACTATTGAATATATTCCTAGCGAGCATAGGGAAGTATAAACCCTATATAGGTAAACTAAATGGCCTAAGGAGATGCTAAGATAGCTTGGGGAAAGAGAAAGGTTGGTTTTCACACCATATTGGTATTAGAGCAGGTTAAAGATTTGGAAAAAAAGCGGCCAATGTCTACAGCTACTAGAGAGTCGATAGGTGTAACTAGCATGGTGACTAATGAAGAAATAACCATGGAAGTTGATGAATAGAGGGAGAAGAACAAAGTTCTTGAAGAATCTGTAGCATTGGTGAAGGTGAGATTAGATGTAGTTGCTAATGTAGCTAGCATGAAGGAATAAGAGGAAAATGAGAAGGGTAAAGAGGTGGTAGAGGAGGATGTAGTTCCTGAACTTGACCCTATCTTGAATAAAGAGACCTTATTTAAGGCTATCAAGGCCATAGGAGAAAAATCTTTAGAAGTTGTTATACTTCTTAGTGGAAAGACAAACATAGATGGAGTTATGGATTGGATAGATGGCATGGAGAACCATTTTGAGTGTGAGGGGGTATCATAGGCACAAAGGGTTAAGGTGGCTAAGTTAAGATGTAGAGGTTTAACATGGCAATGTTGGAAATAAATAAAAGATGAGAGAATCATCATGGGCAAGACTATAGCTAATTGGAATGCTATGGTCACTAAAGTGAAGGAGAACTTCCTACCTGAAGACTTTAAGATCCAACTCAACAAAAGAAGGTAAGGACTAAAGTAAAAAGACCTAGATGTAACCTCTTATATTGAGGAATTTTAGAGTCTATGTTTGAGATACAAAAAGCAAGAATATGAACCAATAAAAGTGGCTAGATAAAAAATATTCAAGAGGAGCTTTGTCTGTAGGCACCTACCATTGTCCAAAGGTGTCATCAACTAGCTCTAAAGGTGGAAGAAAAGAAAAAAGGAAAGGGGATTCCAACTTCAAATATAGAGGAAAGGGTAGAAATCAAAGAGAACAAAGAGGAGGCTACGCGGGTAGAGGGAGCAAAAGAATCAAGGTGAGAGAAAGCTCACAGAGAAAACTAGTGAAAACTCATCAAGAGGTGGCTATAAAAGAGGAAGAAGAAACTAAGGGGGAACAAGTAGTGGAAGAGGATTAGGTAGAACCAACTCATACATTGCAAGTATGAAATGTTATAACTATGGATAGTTGGGTCATCCAACCTATAAATTCCTAGACAAGCCTTCTTCCTCAAATCAAGACAAAAGGATGGCATATGTGCAAGAGGAAAATTGTAGCAAAGAATCTGATGTGGACCACATTGAATCTGAAAAAGGTGAGAATGCCATGTTCAGGAGAGTATTGATCAAACAGCCAGCTCGAGATGAACCTAGACATAGAAGGGAATTGCTTAGGATAAAGTGTAAAATCCTAGGAAAAGTATGCAAAGTGATGGTGATTTAGGATCTATTGATAATGTAATATCAAAGGAGGTTATCACTAAACTAAAATTGTAGAAAATACCTCATGAAAACCCTAACAAGGCTACTTGGAATAACTAGGGGTAGATAATCTTAGTGAATGAGCAAGCTTTGGTGGATTTTTCCATAACATGATACAAGGACAAATTATTGTGTTATGTTTTCCCCATGGATGCTTGTCAAGTTTTTCTATGTAGGCCTTGGCAATTTGATAGGGAAGTTGTGTATGATGATAGAACTAATGTTGTTACCTTCAAAAAGGGAGGTAAGACATTTAAAATTCAGTCATTGTTAGAAGGGAAGGAAACACAAGACAAAGTACCTAGTGTGATGTTTTGTAGTGGAAAAGAATTTGTCAAAGATCTTATTGATGAGGAATTTCATAGTTACATAGTAGTGTTGAAGTCTAAAGAAAAAAAAAAATTAGCCAACAAACCTTTTCCAGTTGAAGTCCAAACTTTTCTTGAAAAGTACAAGGACATAGTGAGTGATGGCATGGGTCAAACAGCGATAGGAGGTTGTGTTTTCCTTTGAATATCTTTAAGCTAGAATTTTTTCATGACCTGCCACTTTGGGAGTGTTAAGTGTCCATACCTAAGAACCTATGTTTCATATTTTGAGTTGTTTTAAGTTCATTTGACTAGGCTTTGAACCCCTCAAAGTTGGTAGTTTACTATTTTCATGTTGATGCACATTACACATAATTCTGGGAAGCCCTGTTTGACCTACAATAACTTTGACCTAGTTGACCGAAATGCTAAAATTCCTTTTGTTATGCATTACAGACATTAGAGACTTCCTATGTTTCAATTTTTAAGTCTTGACGAATCCGTTTGATCAGTTTTCAAATGAGATTCCAAATGCAATTTCTATCTTTTTACTGGTGTCAAGAAATGCAGATTATTTGGTACCCCTGTTCGAGATGTTATATCTTAAGATTTGTGATAGGTGAGATCAAATAGATTATAACACTATATTGTACTCCAAAAACACTTCAAGTGTGCCAATTTTAACATCTTGATGAATCCATTTGCACACTTTTTTAGGTCAATTCCATTTGCAAAAATCACTTTTCTGCCATTGTTTCAATCTGCAAAATTTGAATAGCCTACTTTGATCACTTGCCAAATGCGTCCAGTTATTCGTCATGAGACCAGATCGTAGATCCATATTCACCTTGTGACACTAAACCAATGCCCCAGTTTTCATCTTCCCAAGTGTCCATTTGCCTAGTTTTTGAAGCCGATTTCGAACCCAATTTATTGTTTTCTGACATGCTTTCTTGTAGACAGTTTTGAGAGGTCAACTTTCATAGTGAATATCTTTTGAATCAAAATTCATCATGAGAGGAGATTTGATAAGGTGCAATTTTGTGGTACAAAGAATCAATGGGTCAGATTTCAAGGCTTGGTCAGACGTTTGGGTCAATTTTTAAGGCCAGTCAATGGACCTTCTAGCACCAATTTGATAGTTTGCAGATCAGTGATAAAGTGAGTTTAAATTGATGGTTTAGTGATCAAACTTGATTCTAATTAGTTTGAGATGACCAATAGATCAATTCAGCATTTCAGTTGTATGGAAACAATTTTTTTTTTAGCCCGACCCACTTTGGAGTCCGACTGATTTCTCTAGATTGATAAAATGTGAAGGATATTGCTTCAAATAGAGACCGATATTTAATAAGAACTGGATAGTTGACTATACCATAGATATCCTCCTTTGAAGTCATTGAGGGTCAATCAAATCTCATGAAATTCATTTTCTCATATAGGGATCATTTCTACACTTGCAAGGTTAAATGAATTTAAGGACGAATATAAGGAAAAACATGAGGACTCACCTTGTCCCTATGAGCATTGATTTTCCACCTTGGCATTGAATGAAGAATCAAAGGGGATGAATACTACTGCTAGAAGCAAAATAGCTGCACCACGGTGCATATTATTTGAAACTCCAACTAAATCTATGAAGAAGACTCCATTAGAAGACCTTACACCTGTGAGAAAGCACTTTTCTAATCCTAAAAGACACGTACAACATGATTCCATAATTCTTGGTAAGCTATTAACCTATGGCATTAGTGAGATAGAAATCCACTAAGCATCTGAGAGCTATGGTGCAGAGGAATCTACCATAGCTATGGTGAGAGCTATGGTGCAGAGGAATCTACATCTAATCGAGATGAAGGAAATGGGGTGGAGTTCTTCAAAGATTTGAGAAAGGGCAAGGAAAACAAGAATCAAAAAACAAACCTACGACATGAAAAAGACAAGGACCCTGCACATACAAATAGGGAATCAATGCATAAAAAAAAGGACGCCAAGTCTGAATACAAAGTAGCCAGCTAATAATAAGAATCAGAGCATGTTAAAAGGAGCTCCCATGCATAAGAAAACACAGGTCAAAGCCTTCACACAGAAAGTCGTTTGAAGAGTAGACAAAGATGCCTAGTAATAAGGGAGCCATTCATAGAGGAAGTGGCCCACGGCTTGGATTTTGATGGAGTTGCAGAGAAATAGTTGGCAACCATAGTCAATAAATAAGTAGCCAGACTGCAAGAAGTCAGCTTAAAAGGCAGAGAGAACCCGCACGTAGAGGAGGAATAAGTGCATTAAAGAAGAAGTCTCCATGCCAGTTAAAATGAGGCGTCTCCACTCACAAAGAGAAGCTCATGTCCACAAAGAAGTCAGCTACGATAAAGCCAAAGGGAGCTTTGAATATGGCAATTTGGACAATGAAGACCCATGCATCAACATGAAAAAAGGTCGTGCCATGTTAAAAAAACAAGGGAGCAACATGCATTTAAAAGGCAAAGCCATCCACAAAAAGAGAAGCCGCTTGTCAAGAGAAGGAAGATGACAGAGTTTAAAGAGGAAGTCTCATGCATCCAAAGGCCAATGCTCAAGCAAAAAAATAGTCAACACATATTAACAATGGAAATCCCCACGCATTGTCAAGGAAGAAACACATAGCATGAAGTAAAGAGGAGTTCTACCAATGAAAGAACCCATGATGGAACACAATGAAGTATGAGATGCCATCTGCGAACAAGAGGAAATCAGCATTTAGGTACAGAGCAACCGCCCAACAATGAAGAAAACAACCATCAAAAGTAGCTCCACGCATAAGTCTAAAGAGGGAGCCAGCCAAATAAACTCCTAGCAAACAAAGAGAAAGACACCTTCTAGTCAAGAACATGCCAAAACGCAAGGGAGCTGGAAGCCAGTAAGAAAGAGAATCCACAACATAGCATATAGAAATGGCAAGTTGTTGCAACCAGCCCAGGGAACATGTAAAAGGTGTTTCCAGCGGCAGAAACCAACAAGAGACCCATGCAAAGGAGCCCCCACGCACATTAAAAAGGGCTGGAACATGCACAGACAAAGCAAGCAGTAGTCCACATGAAGTATAAAAGCCCACACATTGAGCAAAAAAGACGACCACGCTATGATAGCAACCGCTGAATGCACTGAGAGATTTGTTCCACACTCTTAAAGCCATAAATGGTGTTGGAAACAGTATCATCATTCTCCAGTCTAAGAAGAAATGTTGGAAAATAAAGGAATGCTAGAGCTGAGAGAAAACAACGTGAAGACAATATCCCACATTGGCTGGGTGAAGGAGATTTTATTGGTTTAAATACAAATCGTCACAACCAGCTCAATATCTCAGGAAAAGAGGCTTTCAGAAGCCGTCAACTACAAAGTGGACCCCTCGCGCATTGGATGGATGATAGCCGGAGGTGATGCTAATCCCACTACTTTACGCAAAGATTCATGTGTGATGACATGGTGCCAAGAACGACAGGGCACGAGATCTCAACACGTGGCGAGATGGACGATAGGCGCAAGGTTGCAAGATGAAAATGCTCACCTATTAAAAAGTGCGCAAGGATGATAGCTGGAGGTGATGTTAAGCCACTGTTTTACGCAAAGATTCATGTGTGATGACATGGTGCCAAGAACGACAGTGCACGAGATCTCAACACGTGGCGAGATGGACGATAGGCGCAAGGTTGCAAGATGAAAATGCTCACCTAGGCGCAAGGTTGCAAGATGAAAATGCTCACCTATTAAAAAGTGCGCAAGGATGATAGCTGGAGGTGATTTTAAGCCACTATTTTACGCAAAGATTCATGTGTGATGACATGGTGCCAAGAACGACAGTGCACGAGATCTCAACACGTGGCGAGATGGACGATAGGCGCAAGGTTGCAAGATGAAAATGCTCACCTATTAAAAAGTGCGCAATGATGATAGCTGGAGGTGATGTTAAGCCACTATTTTACGCAAAGATTCATGTGTGATGACATGGTGCCAAGAACGACAGTGCACAAGATCTCAACACGTGGCGAGATGGACGATAGGCGCAAGGTTGCAAGATGAAAACTCTCACTTATTAAAAAGTGCAGGAAAGAAGGATTCTGCCACGTGGTATTGGGTCCCAGCTGGCAGCAAGGTGGTAGTCACAACATGTTTCAGATGGAGGTCCTAGATTTTGCCACGTGTCAGGATCTAATGGTTCCAATGGTTGGCACATGCCCATTTCCCAGAGTTGCTCGAATGATAAGGAATGCAAGGATGCGGTAAGTTGACACATGTCATCGAGGGCACTTAGATGGTGACGTGGTGATGATATGCAAGGTGACTAGATAGAGGTCGACTAATCAAAAAGTGCCAAGAACGACAGTGCACGAGATCTCAACACGTGGCGAGATGGACGATAGGCGCAAGGTTGCAAGATGAAAATGCTCACCTATTAAAAAGTGCGCAAGGATGATAGCTGGAGGTGATGTTAAGCCACTATTTTACGCAAAGATTCATGTGTGATGACATGGTGCCAAGAACGACAGTGCACGAGATCTCAACACGTGCACCTAGTCAACAGAGGTTGACCTCGAATTTGAAGGTGAAGGAAAAAATAAAATATTTTAAACTGTATTTTTAAAATATTTTTCAAATGGGTATACATGTCAGAGAATTTTAAATTCAAAAAGGGTTTAATCTAAAGTTTAGACTTTAGATAATTTTAAATTTTTTGAAAATTTAAAATTTAAAAGATATGGAGTCACAAAGGTATACCAGGGGGTGATTTTCAAATTGAGATTTAAGGAGTTTCTCGTAAACAAAATATGTGATGTTATATATCGTCATAATCAGGAAGAGACAAACTTTCCAAATATGAGGTCAATTTTTGCATAGGTACTCACTAGTTCAGTATGTATATCAATTTGTGATTTCTGGGGTGTTTTGAGTGGAATGACCAAAAATTGTCATTGATTATCAGAATTGGACATGAGGTAGATATAAGGGCTTAGTGAAATGTGAAAGTGAAGAAAATCGATTTTAATCATTTTTCTTGCATTCTTAAGGCCATTCAACTGATTTTTCACTTTTACATTGAGTTTATTTTAACATCAGATATCAGTTAATCTTTCATCATCAAATTCTTGAGATATTTGATGCACTTGAGAGGCAAAATGAAAAGATTTTGATTCACCATGGAGGAGAGAGACTAGAGAGAGTCTTTTGATTGCACAGAGAGGAAATTTCAACTGGACAGATGTCAGATACAAATTAGATCCGGGAATTCTTTCTTTCCTATATCATTCTTTCTCTCTTTCATTGTAAGAGTTCCAGTTTTTGGAGAAAATTTGCACATTACTATGATACCAGATTTTGGTTCCAGTCTTGATGTATTCCCAATACTGAGACACCATTCTTCAACATAATTCTCTTATATGAATAGTAGTAGTGCTGATTATAGATAAGTTCAAATCTATTAATTTTTTTGTGTTTTCATTTCATGCATATGAATGTATTGTTTCAAGGAAATTAATACAAAGAACAACAGGTTGAGTTTCATCTTGAATCTTGTCTCCTTTATTAGTAATCTTTAGTGTTCTATGATCTTTGAACAAAGAGCCTAGGTCATAGTTGCTGATGAGCCTATAAAATGTCATATCTATATCCATTTGTTATAACACTTTAACCCATAGTTTCAATATATATCCAAGCCATTTCCACATATTAACTTGGTTTATGAAGCATTAACTATGATAAATGATGTATTGATTAACAATTGCATGTATAGCTAGTTGATGCTAGAAATAATGATTTATTGTGAAAAATGGTTAACATTGAATAATAATATTCCTGAGGTGGTTAACATGTTGTATGTGAGTTATTTGGGTCATTCATGCAAATGGAAAGAAGGAAAAGAAAGTTGACACTTGTCAATATTCAGCAAGTGCAGGAAATGAAGAAAAAGTTAAAAGCCAGTTCTAGAAAAATAGGCATATCTTGCTCAATTCTTAATGAAATTAAGAATGGCTTATGGTTTTTAAAAGTTAAGAAGAAGGAGCATAATCCCTTTTGAGCATTTGAGTTGGTTCGAAGCAGTTAATGAGCAACACGAATCAGAAGTTGGTTGAGAAAAAAGTGGCACATTTTTAGGCAGCATAAAACCACTTTCAGAAAAATGACCATAACTTCCACATTACTTAATGAAATTCAGATTTTCAAAATGATATAGAAAGATGAAAAGGAGGAGCATAACATGGTAAAGGGGTTGGAACTAATTAGAAATAATGAAAGAGAACCGTGCATTTGAAGTGGACTGCTGAAAATGTAGAACTGAAATTCAGCCCACTTTGTCATTACTTTTGTAATAAGATTCTTCCTTATTTAAAAGGATGATGGGGGAAACTTGTTAAGTAGTTAGGGGTTGTTAGAGGTAGAAGTAGAGGTAGAGAGGTAGAGAGATGCAGACATGCATAGAGATGTAAATAGTTTAGATAATATACAGTTCCTACAGCAACTATTGTGCAGTTTCATGTAGCCATTACTGTGTATTTAGTTTATTTCCAGCATTGTTATTTTGCAACGATAGAATAACTTAGAGAGTTTCATGGTGCATATACTTTGCAAACTTTTTTCAAGTATACGTCCTCGGGTTGATAATTTAAATGAACCTCATAATGGGAGAAATAATCCTTAGTTTGAATATATTATTCCTAAGCAAGGCCTACACCTATTGTGAGGCAGACAGGATAGTACTTTGGTAGTGAAGGATGTCCAATCCTGCAGCTAAAGAGGTATTGTTGTGAGGCAGTCAGCATAGTACTTTGGTAGTGAAGGATGTCCAATCCTGTAGCTAAAAAGGTATTATATTGGCCAATCAGTTGCAGTCCCGTAAGGTTGTATGTTATTTTATTGTTGTGTAGTGCCTGCCCCTAGTTCGCATTTCTATTATCATTGTCAATTTGCTTTAGGTTGATTTTGTGCATTGATTAGTTTAGAGATATTGGATTTACAATATTATGATATTTTATCATGTCTTTGATTACAAATGTATCAGTTATTATTGCTTAGTTGATTTCATTCATGACGTTAATAATGTTTTGATGATTCCTAGTTAGTAAATGTGGTTTCTTTCATAAAAATGTTAACATGATGTCTTTAATGATGATTATGTTGTATTGATAGAGATGCATTATTATATGTACGCATTTGATCTTAGATTTGTGATTTTATACTTACCCCGTACTTGCATGTGTATGGTGTGCGTGTTTATTTTATCTTTCTGTCTGACGTGTTTGATGTGGTGAAGGGAGGGAGTCATAGTCACCTGCTAGTCGGGATCTACACGATGAACCATTCCTTGCCATTGTCTGTTTAGTTTAGATATATTATATACATGTACATGCTCGTCTTTTATGCAGGATGTAGGTACCGGGCATCGACTTCCCTGAATTGCCAGGATGAGCGTGCCCTATTACAAATACTCAAATGGTGAGAATGGGAAGATAATGATCAGGTCCAATCCTAGCCATAAGCCTATAATACTTGTCCTGCAAGGAGGACTCGTAACAGACTGTCTACCCTTTTTAAACCTGTGAGTATTTTGTGCATATGTTGTTTTGTGAGTCTTTGATGAATTTCTATTAATTAAGTCTAATTAATAGATTAAATTAATAATTTAATTTAAGGGAGAATTATTATGATATTATGAATATTTAATTATATTTAATTAATTGAAAAATTAATTAAATATAAAGAATTAAATTGAAGATAAAAGTTTTAAGATTAAATTTAGAACATGATAATATTTATTTAATTTAATAATAATATATTTAGAGTTCATTTTTAAATAAATACTAAATATTATTGTTATTTAAGTTAATAAATATTTATCAAATTAAACGTTCTAAATATATTAAAAAGTTAAATAAAGTTTAAATTTAGAACGTGATTATATTTATTTAATTTAATAATAATATATTTAGAGTGCATTTTAAATAAATGCTAAATATTATTGTTATTTAAGTTAATAAAGATTTATCAAATTAAAAGTTCTAAATATATTAAAAAGTTAAGTAAAGTTTAAATTTAGAACGTGATTATATTTATTTAATTTAATAATAATATATTTAGAGTGCATTTTTAAATAAATGTTAAATATTATTGTTATTTAAGTTAATAAATATTTTATCAATTAAGTTTCTAAAAAAATGAAATTAAAAGTGAAAAGATATTTAATTATCATAAAGATTTAAGTTTGCATGAATGAGTTTAAAATATAAGAGATTAATTAAGGCCCCGTTTGGTTGGGGAAGATGAATTTTTGACATAACCAGGTTATCTTATAACCAGGTTTTTGAAAACCTGGTTTTGTGGTTTGGAAAGCCAATGGTCCGTTTGGTTGACACGGAAGATGAATATATTGTGGACTCCACAATATTATTAAAAAAACTGTCATAAAATTCAAAACCTGGTTTTAATTTCGAATTCCACCTTTTTACTGGAAGAAACTTCTTCCAATTTTTGACCAAAATTGGAAGATGAAATTGAAAACCGGGTTATAATTTTAACCAACCAAACAACAAAGTTTTTTTGCGAAACCTGGTTTTGCCCCTGATAACCCAGTTTTGGCCCTCATCTTCCAACAACCAAACGGTGCCTAAAAGATAAAAAAACATGTGAACTTGAATAAAGATAATTTAATAATGTGCACATGAGATTAAAGTTAATAAATTAATTTAAAGTGAAGTCAAGTGGATAGTTAAATAAAGTAATTTAACAATTCACTTAAAGTGCATGAAAGAATAATAAAAGAATATTTTAATTTAAAAAGGAAATTAATTATGCATGAACGAATTAATTAAATAAAATAATTATAATTTTAGAGTTGTGGAGATAGAAACCCTAAAGGGTAATTAGATTTCTTATTAGAGGGTTTGGGGTCATTATTGCACACACAGAGATTGGAGGGCACACATAGGTTTATGGAGGGCAACTTGAAGGGTTTGGAAAGAAAAGAATTTTACGTGGCCTGAAAGATTTTGCTTGCGGTAAGAATTTGTATCTAGTTGTCAGAGGTTAGCATCAGATCCAGGTAGGATCTCGTGGCTTGACTGTATAGTGGTTTTCACTTTTCAAGTTTTTGTTTGCTCTGTGTCTTTTACACGTGTTGTTTTCATTGTATGCGATATTGTTCTTGTTGAGAAATATTAGTACATGGCTTCGTTGAGTTTATTTTAGAGGATTGTATTTGAATAAGAAATTAGTTAAATACGAGAATCTATTGGACATTGAAATCAAGCTTGAGTTTTAAAAGATACACGCTGTCCTTTTTCAATACATCTTAAGAACGAAAATTAATTTGAGGAATAGTTTGAAATAAAAAGAAAATTGTGAATTAGAAATTTGAAAGGTTAAACTTAGTTCTCTTGTCAGAATAATAATGTAAATGTTATATATATATATATATATATATATATATATAGATATATATATATATATATGGGGTTATTGTAATGTATTTCATAAATTGTTAATAAAATTTATAATAAAAAAATTATAAAATTTAAATTGGGGAGGGGCGGTTAAACCAACCCCAACCCCGCCTTACCTCTACGGCAGCAGCCTGCTACGGCAGAAGCTGCCGCAGATTTAAGGTTGCGGCCGGTGTTAAAAGCCACGCGGGCTTTAAACGCATGCACAATGTGTTTTAAAGTTTTTATTTATTTATTTATTTTGAATTTAGTTGATATAAAATTTATTAATTATATTAATTTTTGTTAATGGTTATGTTATATATCAAATCAAATTTAATATATATATAAATATTAATAAATTTTAAATTATAAAATGTTAATAAATTATTATTAAAATTGATAATTAATTAATGATAATATAAATGGTTTTTAAAATAAACAATTAGTATGTGATTCAATAATGCTTAGTTATTAATGTTAATTAAGTTATTATTAAAAGAAAATTTAGAATAATAGATTGTGAATTATTACGAATATTAATTAATTTAATTAGATATAAATTTAATTAGAATTAATTAATAATGGAATTTTTCCAATTAAGTTTTAGATTTATTTAATTATTATAATATTGATTATAATAAAGAAAAAGAGAGTCATAGATTATATCTTTGAGAGAAAAAACAAATATTATTTTAATAATTTAAATAAATTACTCTTGGATTATTTTTAGGATATTGACTTAAATCGATAAGAGTAAATTTAGACTAAGAGTGGGTTAACTTGTAAGGGTAATTGCAAAACCTATTACTTGAAATGTACATTGAACACAAAACTGAAACTTTACTTTTTACCTTATTGTGTATTATTGTAAATCAAACGTAAACTATGAAACTATACTGTGTTGCTTATACTGTCTATGCTTTGGGATTTTGGTATTGATTAGGTGTTGACTAGTCTAGGATGTACACCAGAGGTTTTGTGGGATTTCTGTTATACCATTTATGTGGCTAGTTGTCATGATGTGTTATGTGATTCAAATTGAGATTATATTTGTGAGATTTACTTGTGGAGAAATTATGTGTACTTGGATAGAAGAACCATCTTGTTTTCAGGTTGCCTGCTAAGAAACCGAGTTTGATCTTTATGGGTGTTGTGGTATGGGACACAACTATGGATTTATATGCTTAGGAGAGGTTGTCTAGGTACGTGACTTGGGAGTGGCTTGCATAGGGGTCCGGGACCCAAAGTGGTCAGTACCAGGGTAACCTAATGCAAGTTATGTAATAAGTGATAATCTAGTAATTAAAATTTATGGAGGGGAAACACACTAAAAAGATAAGTTAGAGATTTTTGATCTACCCATGCCTTTAGTGCTTGTATAGACTAAGGATGGGAATGAGATGAGTGCCTCGTCTTCTTGAGAGGGCTTTCTAGTTTCCATATGTGTGATGTTGAGGGTCCAGGGTTCAGAGTAACCAGTCCAGGGTAACTCAACGCTCGAGGGTCCGGGGTCTATTAAGAGATCAGTCCAGGGTAACTCAAGCAGCCATGTGATGACACTCCCTAGTATGTAGCCTGAGTCTCCTCTGTAGATTTTGTGTATCTCTGGTGGTGTACTTATTGTTGGTGGTGTATCTATTGTCAGATGTGTTTATTATGGTTATTTACTTTCATTGATGATGATTGGTGATTCATGGATGTTGTACTTTTGACATGTGGCTTTTGACTTGAGGTGATTATCTTTCATTGACTTTATCTTATGATCTTGGTTTTTGGTTTATACTTGGTTTGTGTATGATGTTTGGTTATGTGGTGTCGGTATTGGATTGAGTGTTCTTACGTTTGGATTATTTTATCTTCTTGAGTAGTATGTGTTAACCTTTGAGGTAGTTTTGGCTATTAGGGGTACCTTGCCTAAGAATGTTTTATGTTTATTTTACCGTATGTGGATCATTCATTATCTTCCCTGCACGGTGGGAGTGGAAGCCTGACTAGGTAACCACGCGGTTGGGAGGTAGTGCCTTCTTACCATTTGGGTCCCCCTTCACATTGCTAACTGTTGGATGTTTGTTGCAGAAGATGTACCTTTATCATTCTTATTTCTTATCTTAGAGACTTCTTTTCAGATGATGTATATATATGTTATCATGCATTCTGATGTATTGTATCTTTTCTCACATACCCTGCGACATGTGCAGTGGATGTACTTTCATTGTGTTAGATGTACTTATGCATTTTCTTATGCGATTATGTATCTATTATTTCTTTATGATCTTGAGACATTGTACTTGGAACTTAAACTAATTAATTTAAAAATTATTAAATGTGACTCAACGTAAAAGAATCCTTGAGGAATTGAAACTGTATCTATAATTGCAAATGTGTATTTGATATGTATGTTCTTATTGCTTCCGCATTAATGTTATCTTGATGTTGTTTAAACTTCAAAAAAAAAAAAAATCTGTAAACATTGTAACATGTTAGGTTTAATTCTCTTGGGTTCCCGAGCGGGGCGTTACATATGGTATCAGAGCCAAGTTTCAACATTGAGAACTCTGGGCATTATGTACGCCATCACTTGAGCAATTAGTAAACTTACAACGCATTTAAACGACAAACTTATATTGACATCAAACTTGAAACCAAATTGTTGAACAACAAACTTTGAAATGAGACAGATTGTAAACATGGAACTAGAAAACTTATAAAACTTTTTGGATTATTGCTTTATGTCAGTAAGTTATGACCTTATGGTTATGATGGATTCTTAGATGTCGTTGTTGTGTTTGGGTGTTGTAGGAGAGATGACTTCTAGTTCTAGATCCATTGCTAGGGGTCGTAGCTCAGGACGTGGTAGAAGTCGTGGGAGAGTTAGTCCCCGTATTCCTTCCTTGGTCCATTCAGGGGACCCTATTCAGGAAGAGGCTAGAGAGGATGCTAGTGTTAAGCAAGATGATGAGACAGAAGGACCGGTCACTAGAGATTTGGTCAAGGAGATCCTAGCACACCTACCGTTACATGATAGAGCTCATCATTCAGAGCATGGAGATAGAGATAGGCCCATGAGTCCTAGAGGGAGGATCCTAGAGAGCAATAGGCGGTCTAGTCAGTCCATCCAGATGAAGGACCTATTACGGGTCAAGATTAAACCTTTTAATGGAGAAGGTACTGGATATGATACTGAGAATTGGTTGATTTCTCTAGATAGATGTTTTTCCATGCAAGACTTTGAATCCAACGTCAAAGCAAGATATGCCATCACCCATTTAGAGCTCTTTGCAGCGATTTGGTGGAATATGGAGGAGAAGAAACTTGGGATAAATATGCAGACTGTTACATGGGAGTTGTTCCTTGAACACTTCCATGAGCGATTTCTATCAGAGCAGTGGCAACTTCAGAGGGCAGATGAGTTTCATGACTTGAGACAGGGTACTAAGACTGTGGTGGAGTATGAGCGTAAGTTCTTCGAGCTTATGTCTTAGGCGAGAGTTAGTGATAGCTCACCATTGATGGTCCAACATTTCATTAGAGGACTTAATGCTAACATCATTGGGGGTGTTAAGGTTTTCCAACCTAAAACCCTTAAGGATGCTATATTGCGAGCTACTTTGGTTGAGGTGAGTGTGACTTCAGGCCAAGGTGGCCTACCAGGTGTTCTGGCTAGTGGGGCACTTTATTCAGGAGCATTGAGGGATAACCAGTCTCAAGGGGCTGGAAGTTCTAGAAATTCTCCTAACTTCTCTAAGGGTAATCAGGAGAAGCCGGGAAGAAAGTTCTTCCATGGTTACAGTGGTGGTTCACAGTCAGGGAACTATCGCAACTGGAAGCGTAGTATGCACAATAGGTTGGATCGAGTTCCTCAAGCTCTCAGTGAGGATGCTAGTGTTGGTAGTTGTGATCAGTCGCGTGCACCTGGAGCTCAGGGAGGCTTTAGTGGAGATTTACTTTTGTGGACAATATGGTCATAGAGCAACCAAATTCCCCGATCGTGGACCTTAGTTTTGAGTTTTTTGAGTTTGATTTATGTTTCTTTGTAATGGGCTTCCAGGAGTAAGCATAATTCTAGGGGGGGTGGATGTAGTGCCTGCCCCTAGTTCGCATTTCTGTTATCATTGTCAATTTTCTTTAGGTTGATTTTGTGCATTGATTAGTTTAGAGATATTGGATTTACAATATTATGATATTTTATCATGTCTTTGATTACAAATGTATCAGTTGTTATTGCTTAGTTGATTTCATTCATGACATTAATGATGTTTTGATGATTCCTAGTTAGTAAATGTGGTTTCTTTCATAAAAATGTTAACATGATGTCTTTAATGATGATTATGTTGTATTGATAGAGATGCATTATTATATGTACGCATTTGATCTTAGATTTGTGATTTTATACTTACCCCATACTTGCATGTGTATGGTGTGCGTGTTTATTTTATCTTTCTGTCTGACATGTTTGATGTGGTGAAGGGAGGGAGTCGTAGTCACCTGCTAGTCGGGATCTACACGATGAACTACTCCCCACCATTGTCTGTTTAGTTTAGATATATTATATACATGTACATGCTCGTCTTTTATGCAGGATGTAGGTACCGGGCATCGACTTCCCTATATTGCCAGGATGAGTGTGCCCTATTACAAATACTCAAATGGTGAGAATGGGAAGATAATGATCAGGTCCAATCCTAGCCATAAGCCTATAATACTTGTCCTGCAAGGAGGACTCGTAATAGACTGTCTACCCTTTTTAAACCCGTGAGTATTTTGTGCATATGTTGTTTTGTGAGTCTTTGATGAATTTCTATTAATTAAGTCTAATTAATAAATTAAATTAATAATTTAATTTAAGGGAGAATTATTATGATATTATGAATATTTAATTCTATTTAATTAATTGAGAAATTAATTAAATATAAAGAATTAAATTGAAGATAAAAGTTTTAAGATTAAATTTAGAACATGATAATATTTATTTAATTTAATAATAATATATTTAGAGTTCATTTTTAAATAAATGCTAAATATTATTGTTATTTAAGTTAATAAATATTTATCAAATTAAACGTTCTAAATATATTAAAAAGTTAAATAAAGTTTAAATTTAGAACGTGATTATATTTATTTAATTTAATAATAATATATTTAGAGTGCATTTTAAATAAATGCTAAATATTATTGTTATTTAAGTTAATAAATATTTATAAAATTAAACATTCTAAATATATTAAAAAGTTAAATAAAGTTTAAATTTAGAACGTGATTATATTAATTTAATTTAATAATAATATATTTAGAGTGCATTTTTAAATAAATGTTAAATATTATTGTTATTTAAGTTAATAAATATTTTATCAATTAAGTTTCTAAAAAAATGAAATTAAAAGTGAAAAGATATTTAATTATCATAAAGATTTAAGTTCGCATGAATGAGTTTAAAATATAAGAGATTAATTAAAAGATAAAAAAACATGTGAACTTGAATAAAGATAATTTAATAATGTGCACATGAGATTAAAGTTAATAAATTAATTTAAAGTGAAGTCAAGTGGATAGTTAAATAAAGTAATTTAACAATTCACTTAAAGTGCATGAAAGAATAATAAAAGAATATTTTAATTTAAAAAGGAAATTAATTGTGCATGAACGAATTAATTAAATAAAATAATTATAATTTTAGAGTTGTGGAGATAGAAACCCTAAAGGGTAATTAGATTTCTTATTAGAGGGTTTGGGGTCATTATTGCACACACAGAGATTGGAGGGCACATACAGGTTTATGGAGGGCAACTTGAAGGGTTTGGAAAGAAAAGAATTTTACGTGGCCTGAAAGATTTTGCTTGTGGTAAGAATTTGTATCTAGTTGTCAGAGGTTAGCATCAGATCCAGGTAGGATCTCGTGGCTTGACTGTATAGTGGTTTTCACTTTTCAAGTTTCTGTTTACTCTGTGTCTTTTACACGTGTTGTTTTTATGGTATGCGATATTGTTCTTGTTGAGAAATATCAGTACATGGCTTCGTTGAGTTTATTTTAGAGGATTGTATTTGAATAAGAAATTAGTTAAATACGAGAATCTATTGGACATTGAAATCAAGCTTGAGTTTTAAAAGATACACGCTATCCTTTTTCAATAGATCTTAAGAACGAAAATTAATTTGAGGACTAGTTTGAAATAAAAAGAAAATTGTGAATTAGAAATTTGAAAGGTTAAACTTAGTTCTCTTGTCAGAATAATAATGTAAATGTTATATATATATATATATATATGGGGTTATTGTAATGTATTTCATAAATTGTTAATAAAATTTATAATTAAAAAATTAAAAAATTTAAATTGGGGAGGGGCGGTTAAACCAACCCCAACCCCGCCTTACCTCTGCGGTAGCAGCCTGCTACGGTAGAAGCTGCCGCAGAGTTAAGGCTGCGGCCGGTGTTAAAAGCCACACGGGCTTTAAACGCATGCACAATGTGTTTTAAAGTTTGTTTTTATTTATTTATTTTGAATTTAGTTGATATAAAATTTATTAATTATATTAATTTTTATTAATGGTTATGTTATATATCAAATGAAATTTAATATATATATAAATTTTAATAAATTTTAAATTATAAAATGTTAATAAATTATTATTAAAATTGATAATTAATTAATGATAATATAAACGGTTTTTAAAATAAACAATTAGTATGTGATTCAATAATGCTTAATTATTAATGTTAATTAAGTTATTATTAAAAGAAAATTTAGAATAATAGATTGTGAATTATTACGAATATTAATTAATTTAATTAGATATAAATTTAATTAGAATTAATTAATAATGGAATTTGTCCAATTAAGTTTTAGATTTATTTAATTATTATAATATTGATTATAATAAAGAAAAAGAGAGTCATAGATTATATCTTTGAGAGAAAAAATAAATATTATTTTAATAATTTAAATAAATTACTCTTGGATTGTTTTTAGGATATTGGCTTAAATCGATAAGAGTAAATTTAGACTAAGAGTGGGTTAACTTGTAAGGGTAATTGCAAAACCTATTACTTGAAATGTACATTGAACACAAAATTGAAACTTTACTTTTTACCTTATTGTGTATTATTGTAAATCAAACGTAAACTATGAAACTATACTGTGTTGCTTATACTGTCTATGCTTTGGGATTTTGGTGTTGATTAGGTGTTGACCAGTCTAAGATGTACACCAGAGGTTTTGTGGGATTTTTGTTATACCATTTATGTGGCTAGTTGTCATGATGTGTTATGTGATTCAAATTGAGATTATATTTGTGAGATTTACTTGTGGAGAAATTATGCGTACTTGGATAGAAGAACCATCTTGTTTTCAGGTTGCCTGTTAAGGAACCGAGTTTGATCTTTATGGGTGTTGTGGTATGGGACACAACTGTGGATTTATGTGCTTAGGAGAGGTTGTCTAGGTACGTGACTTGGGAGTGGCTTGCATAGGGGTCCGGGACCCAAAGTGGTCAGTACCAGGGTAACCTAATGCAAGTTATGTAATAAGTGATAATCTAGTAATTAAAATTTATGGAGGGGAAACACACTAAAAAGATAAGTTAGAGATTTTTGATCTACCCATGCCTTTAGTGCTTGTATAGACTAAGGATGGGAATGAGATGAGTGTCTCGTCTTCTTGAGAGGGCTTTCTAGTTTCCATATGTGTGATGTTGAGGGTTCGGGGTTCAGAGTAACCAGTCTAGGGTAACCCAGGGTCTATTAAGAGATCAGTCTAGGGTAACTCAAGAAGCCATGTGATGACACTCCCTAGTATGTAGCCTGAGTCTCCTCTGTAGATTTTTTGTATCTCTGGTGGTGTACTTATTGTTGGTGGTGTATCTATTGTCGGATGTGTTTATTATGGTTATTTACTTTCATTGATGATGATTGGTGATTCATGGATGTTGTACTTTTGACATGTGGCTTTTGACTTGAGGTGATTATCTTTCGTTGACTTTATCTTATGATCTTGGTATTTGGTTTATACTTGGTTTGCGTATGATGTTTGGTTATGTGGTGTCGGTATTGGATTGAGTGTTCTTACGTTTGGATTATTTTATCTTCTTGAGTAGTATGTGTTACCTTTGAGGTAGTTTTGGCTATTAGGGGTACCTTGCCTAGGAATGTTTTATGTTTATTTTACCGTATGTGGATCGTTCATTATCTTCCCTGCATGGTGGGAGTGGAAGCCTGACTAGGTAACCACGCGGTTGGGAGGTAGTGCCTTCTTACCATTTGGGTCCCCCTTCACATTGCTAACTGTTGGATGTTCATTGCAGAAGATGTACCTTTATCATTCTTATTTCTTATCTTAGAGACTTCTTTTCAGATGATGTATATATATGTTATCATGCATTCTGATGTATTGTATCTTTTCTCACATACCCTGCGACATGTGCAGTGGATGTACTTTCATTGTGTTAGATATACTTATGCATTTGCTTATGCGATTATGTATCTATTATTTTTTTATGATCTTGAGACATTGTACTTGGAACTTAAACTAATTAATTTAAAAATTATTAAATGTGACTCAACGTAAAGGAATCCTTGAGGAATTGAAACTGTATCTATAATTGCAAATGTGTATTTGATATGTATGTTCTTATTGCTTCCGCATTAATGTTATCTTGATGTTGTTTAAACTTCAAAAAAAAAAAATAGTTCAGTAAACATTGTAACATGTTAGGTTTAATTCTCTTGGGTTCCCGAGCGGGGCGTTACATGTTGCTTATAGCTCAAGGGGTTGTGTAAATGCTTCAGGGAAATCAACAGGGTTGCAAGTTTATTGATGGGGATATCATGTAAGAATGGGATTTAAATGGAACATGAATGTCTATTCATAAGGAGAATGGATAGATCAGATATTTGAATACATAAATAAGTATTAGATATCCATATGTATGTATTTAATTCATAGAATTGTCCAATGGATTAGGCACCGATTAGTTATAGGATCAATTGTTCATGTTGCTACATATTAGGGGTTTTGTTGAGTTCAACATTATTAATGAAACATTTTTCCTTTTCATGTTGAAGAACCTAAATGTGATGCCCTAACTCAGCTTATGAATGTGGTAGATTTGCATTTGGCTATTATAGATTTGTGTCATTACATGAGTTATTAGGAGAAATAAGGGCTTTTATCTGTTTTGAATAGATTTAGGGATATGTTTGTTTGCACTCGTACCATATTGATTGAATATGAGGTCCACCCACCTAGGTCTTACAGAGCCTAAAGTAGAAGAAGGGTCTAGCCTTATAGTTGGCCCAGTGTCTGAAAAGATATGCCAATAATGGGAGTTAGCTGCCCTTAGATATGTCTAGTTCTCATCAGGGTAATTGGAAACCTACAACATTTCCAAACACCAACAAAATGGTGACTCTGTTGGGGATTGTATTGAATATGAATAGTAGACAAACCTTGAGAATTTAAAAGAAGATTCAATACAATAGGAGAAGGGCATGAAAAATTTGCAACAGTAAGTTCTCTTATGTGTTTTTTCAAATTTCTTACTTAAATGTCATGCACCCCTGTTAAGTTTTATCCATTACAATAGTATTTTTCAAGGTTGAATATAGATTGTGTTGTTAAGAGTGTTCATCTTCAGTCATGTCAACTAGTTGTTGTTTTCAAAATATTGCTATAATTTAGAGTTAGAATTGTTGAAAAAAGGTTTCTCTCTTTACAGTGTTTAAAGTTTTGCAAATTTTACAAGTTGAAACTCCAGTTCAGATATGTCATGTTATGAATCATGCTTTAAATCTTTCTCACATTTGTGAGTGGCGACTCTCTAAAAGGATCTCTGAACCAGTGTGGATCGGTTATGTATAAGTGTTTTCAAAGAGTTTTCAGCTTGGTAATGCATATCTAAAGGTGAAGTTTTAAGCAAGAAGAGAGTATATGAATTTCTGACCAATAAGTTTTCAAGTGTTGTTGATTTGTTTTCATAAGAGTTTTGAATGATAAAAATGAATCACAATAGTGATTTCATTTAGTTCTCCTCAAGGACATGGTGACTCTACAAGAATTTGATCAGTGGTGTAAACATTTGAAATCAACACCTATGCCAATCAGCAGATCAAAGGTTTCATTCAGCAACACTAAAGGTATTCTCCACTTTCATGTGATTACATTTCCATGAAAGTAAGTTTTACAAAAGATTCTTTGTCACATGGTTTTCAGCATTAATTAGGAGAATGGTGTAACACATCTCAACATACTTTGTGAGAGGTAGATTCAGTAAGAGTGTTTTATATTTCGAAGTATGTTTGAATTTGAAATTAGTAGAAGGTATTTTCAAATCTACTGCAAGTTGTGAATCTAAGTATTAATGATGAATGAGTTTTAAATTTTAAGAATGTTAAATTTCTTTTCATCAAGTATGCAGCCAGTTAGTGAGAATTGTAGGTCTGTTTATACCAAGAGATACATGCAATTAGTTTTTGATGGCATTCATGGTTTCTCGAATACTATGCCCTATGCCTTCAGAAAATATTTACCTAAGTTTAGTGGGAACCATGAAAATTCACCTAGTCATCATGTTCAGATATTCAATGACTTGGTTGGTGATTTTGAAATTTCTCATGAAGACATTTTTATGAAGTTGTTTGTTTAGACTTTAGAAGGCAATGCTAGGGATTGGTTTTCTTTCCTACCAGCATGCTCAATTTCATCTTGGGATGAATTACTTTCAGCCTTCATGATGCAGTTCGGGGAAAGAGTAAGCATCTCTGATTATTTTGATAAGTTATTGAATATCCAAATTGGGAATAGTGAGTTAGTTCCTAAATTTAATATCAGATTTGCAAAAGTTCTGAACGATATTCCTAAAAGTTATAAGTTGGATGATCAAGTGTGTCTAGTCATTTATCTCGGTGCATTTGATAAAAAGATGAGCTATTTGTTGAGAGATAAAGAACCAAGGACTTTGCATCAAGCATTCATGATGGTAATGGAGATTGAAAAAAATATAAAATATGGTCTAACTAAGAGTCACTTTTTTTGGAATGTTTCCTAGCAAGATGAGGTTCAAAGAAGAAATCAATGTCATGTAGAATGTTCAAATTCAAATCAAAAAATAAGTACCCCTACTGTTGTAGAAAATATTGTTGAATCTTTAGAATTAGAAACATGTGTAGATGAGGTTTCTTTGTTGCAAAGAAAAGATGATTCCATTATGGTTGAATTGAATGCACATGTTTCCAGTATTACATTAGCTGAAGATAGAGTTAGTTCACCTAATGAATTGCATATGCAGGATTTAAGTTTAGTTGTTCACTCTTCTATTGATGATTTTCTTTATGTTGAAAACATAACGAATCATGAAGAAGAAAAGTGTTCAACTCAGTATAAGGAAGAAGGAGCTATGAGTAATGTGTCCATATTGTGAAGAAGCATCATATGAAGCTCATGATGAGATTTGTTGCTCAAGTCAAGAAGAGGATCATGATAGCATATGTCCATCTTCATGTGGATCAGATGCAAATTGGGAGGAAGAAAGTAATGATGGAAGTGAGTACTATCTTGCTAGTTAAGGTATGAGTAATGTTCCTAAATCTGAAAATGAATTTCCAGTTTAGAATTATGCAAGTCAGCTTAAGGTTGAAGGTTGTGAAGAAAAGTTGTCTACACAATCCAAAGACAAAGAGATTATCTATAAGGATAGATTGATTGAATGTGTAGAAGAATGTCTTGAAGATATATGCAGTGATAACCAGTAGTATACTAATGATTTTGAGGTTAATGCATCAACACCTATTGGTAAGATAAATACTGATTGGTTTGCAAGACATTTGAATCACCTTCATGAAGACAAGGGAAATAGTATTGATTTAATTTCTATATGCTCCATTGATGGAGAGGAATATGAGTCTTCATGTAGCTCTGAATTTTCTTCACATGCTGAAAGTGTCCATGACAATGATGTTAGAAATGATTTTAAAATTTTCACTAACCTGTTATATAATGAGGAGTTTGATGTTGATCAACATATCACTTGTCACAATGTCTACAAAGGTGCTTTGCATGGAGTTATCAATCCTCTTTTTGAAGAACACATGGAGTTTTCAGATTTGATTGAGGATGGTCTTAGTGATGATACCCTATCTTACTGTTGCAAGAGATCATATGTATCTTTTTCTGAGTATAATGATGAAAGTATTGATGAGATTGCATCTCATGATATGAATAACAAGGTGTTTGACAAGGTTGTTAATGAAAATCAGTATGCACCTTGCAATGAGTTTTATGATGAACTTTCTAATGCGAAGACTAATCTGTTTGCTGATTATGAAGAACCATTTGAAGATTATGGATTAGTTGCAGATGCTAATATTGATGACATGTGTGAGTATAAATCTAATTGCTCATTTGAAATTCAGCTAGCAATATTTGAGGAGATGCAAAGTTAAGGTATGAGCGACAAATATAACTCATTTGATGAAGTTGAGTATAAGGCCTTTGTATTTCCATTTGATGATGTTCATGAATCAGTTTATAAGGATTAGTTTTAGTTTGATGTTGATGTTAATGAGCATGTTGATGTTCTCTTTCATAGTGAGCAAGAGTTTGAAGTTATGCCAAGTTTTTACATGCATTATGAAAGTAATGGTGATGATTTTGTTTTGCCAATTGAAGAAATTCATGATGCTAGTATGATTGGTGAAACTGAAATGAATGTTATTTCTAGTTTACCTCATGTATGTTCAGATGAGAATCAGGTTTTTGACAGAGGTAAAAGTTTGTGAGAAAGTTCGATGGCCCGGGGTCATCATTTGTATATAGTAGTTGTAGTTTTTTTTGCTTTCAATAAGCTATTCAAGAGAGAATATTTTATGTTTCGGGGTGGTCTACTTCTCCTAGAGATCTGAATCCTTGCCATTCCCACAAGGGACATGCATCCCCAGATAGAGCCATTGTTGGGACTCAAAATTGTAGCCCTGATTTTGAGTACCATTGAAGAAATTGAGCCCCATGAATGCTTTTGATGAGATTGTACTTGGCTATACTTTTGAGCCCCAAGAGGTGTTTAATGCTTCTAACACTTTGCATTCAACTTTTCTAAGCATTCCATGAAGTTAAATTGAGATTTTGAGCCATTTCGTGAAATCTTGTTTTGAGCAAGTGTCAATTCTGCATTTTCACCAAAGTGTCAAATAGTGATAGGAGGCTGTGTTTGCCTTTGAACATCTTTAACCTAGAAATGTGACATGACCCGCCACTTTGGGAGTGTTTAGTGTCCATATTCAAGAACCTATGTTTCATATTTTGAGTCATTTTGAGTTTGTTTGACTAGGCTTTGAACCCCTCAAAGTTGGTAGTTTACTATTTTCATGTTGATGCACATTGTACATAATTCTGGGAAGTCCTGTTTGACCTGCAATAACTTTGACCCAGTAGACTAAAATTCTAAAATTCCTTTTGTGTTGCATTATATACATTAGAGACTTCCTATGTTTCAATTTTTAAGTCTTGATGAATCAGTTTGATCAGTTTTCAAATGCAATTTCTATCTTTTACTAGTGTCAAGAAATGCAAATTATTTGGTACCCTTGTTCGAGATGTTATATCTTGAGATTCGTGATAGGTGAGATTGAATGGATTGTACCACTATATTGTACTCTAAAAATGCTTCAAGTGTGCCAATTTACAAATCTTGACAAATATATTTACATACTTTTCTAGGTCAATTCCATTTGCAAAAATTGGTTTTCTGCCAGTGTTTCAATCTGCAAAATCCGAGTAGCCTACTTTGACCACTTGCCAAATGCGTCCAGTTATTCATCATGAGCCTAGATCATAGATCTATATTCACCTTGTAACAATGAACCAATGCCCCAATTTTCGTCTTTCCAAGTGTCGATTTGCCCAGTTTTTGAAGTCGATTCCGAACCCAATTTATTGTTTTCTAACATGTTTTCTTATAGGCAGTTCTAAGAGGTCAAATTTGATAGCAATTATCTTTTGAACTCGAATTCATCATGAGACGAGATTTGACAGGGTGCAAGTTTGTGGTACAAAGAATTAGTGGGTTAGATTTTAGGGTCTAGTCAGAGGTTTGGGTCAGTTTTTAAAGCCAGTCAATGGACCTTGTGGCACCAATTTGACGATTTGCAGATTAGTGATAAAGTGAGTTTTAATTGATGGTTTTGTGATTGAACTTGATTCTAATCAGTTCAAGATGATCAATAGATCAATTCAGCATTTCAATTTTTTGGAAACAAATTTTCTTTAGTCAGACCCACTTTGGGGTCTGACTGATTTCTCTAGATTGATAAAATGTGAAGGATATTGCTTCAAATGGAGACTGATATTTAATAAGAACTGGATAGTTGACTATAACAGAGATATCCTCCTTTGAATTCATTGAGGGTTGGTCAAATCTCATGAAATTCATTTGCTCATATATGTATCATTTCGACACTTGCAAGGTTAAATGAATTTAAGGACTCACCTGGTCCCTATGAGCATTAATTTTCCACCTCGACATTGAATGAAGAATCAAAGGGGATGAATATTTCTACTAGAAGCAAAGCAGCTGCACCAAGGCACATATTATTTGATTCTTCAACTAAATCTATGAAGAAGACTCTGTCAGAAGACCTTACATCTATGAGAAAGCACTTTTCTAATCCTAAAAGACACACACAACTTGCTTCCATAATTCTTGGTAAGCGATTAACCTATGGCATTAGTGAGATAGAAATCCACTAAGCATTTGAGAGCTATGGTGCAGAGGAATCTACATCCAATCAAGATGAAGGAAATGGGGTGGAGTTCTTCAAATATTTGAGAAAGGGCAAGGAAAACAAGAATCAAAAAACAAACCTATGGCATGAAAAAGAGAAGGACCCTGCGCATACAAACAGGGAATCAACGTATAAAAAAAAAGGATGCCAAGGCTGAATGCAAAGGAGCCAACTAATAATAAGAATCAGAGCATGTTAAAAAGAGCTCCCATGCATAAGAAAACATAGGTCAAAGCCTTCACATAGAAAGTTGTTTGAAGAGTAGACAAAGATGCCTAGTAATAAGGGAGCCGTTCACAGAGGAAGTGGCCCATGGCTTGGACTTTCATGGAGCAATAGAGAAATAGTTGATAGCCACAGTCAATAAACAAGTAGCCAGACTGCAAGAAGTTGGCTTAAAAGGTAGAGAGAACCCACATGTAGAGGAGGAATTAGTGCATTAAAAGAAGAAGTCTCCATGCCAGTTTAAGTGAGGCATCTCCACTCACAAAGAGAAGCTTACGTCAACAAAGAATCCAGCTAAGATAAAGCCAAAGGGAGCTTTGAATATGGTGATTTGTAAAATGAAGACCCACACATCAACATGAAAAAAGGTTGTGCCATGTTAAAAAAACAAGGGAGCAACATGTGTTTAAAAGGAAAAGCCATCCACAAAAAGAGAAGTTGTTGGTCAAGAGAAGGAAGATGACAAAGTTTAAAGAGGAAGTCTCATGCATCCAAAGGCCAATGCTCAAGACAAAGAAAAATCAATGCATATTAACAATGGAAATCCCCACGCATTGTCAAGGAAGAAACAGGTAGCATGAAGCAAAAAGGAGTTCCAAAAATGAAAGAACCCACAATGGAACACAATGAAGTATGAGATGCCATCTGCGAATAAGAGGAAATCAGCGTGTAGATACAGAGTGGCCGCCCAACAATGAAGAAAACCACCATCAAAAGCAGCTCCATGAATAAGTCTAAAGAGGGAGCCAACCAAATAAACCCACAGCAAACAAAGAGAAGGATGCCTTCTAGTAAAAAACATGCCAAAATGCAGAGGAGTCGAAAGCCAGTAAGAAAGAGAATCGACAACATAGCATATAGAAATGGCAAGTCATTGCAACTAGCCCAGGGAACATGTAAAAGGATTTTCCAGTGGCAGAAATCAACAAGAGACCCACAAAAAGGAGCTCACACGCACATTAAAAAGGGTTGGAATATGCATAGATAAAGCAAGCAGCAGTCCACATGAAGTATAAAAGCCCATGCATTGAGCCAAAAAGAGGACCACGCTACAATAGTAGCCGCTGAATGCACTGAGAGATTTGATCCACACTCTTAAATCCAGAAATGATGTTGGAAATAGTATCATCATTCTCCAGTCTAATAAGAAACGTTGGAAAATAAAGGAATGCAAGAGTTGAGAGAAAACAACGTAAAGACAATATCCCACATTGGCTGGGTAAAGGAGATTTCATTGGTTTAAATACAAATCCTCACCACAAACTTAATGTATCAAGAAAATAGGCTTTTGGAAGCCGTCAACTACAAAGTGTACCCCTTTTGCATTAGATGGATGATCGCTGGAGCTGATGTAAGCCAATATTTTACGTAAATATTCATGCACGATGACATGGCACCAAGAATGACAGTGCACGAGATCTTGACACGTGACAAGATGGGTGATGAGTGCAAGCCGACAAGACAGAAATGCTCACCTATTAAAAAGTGCAAGAAAGCGAGATTTTGCCACATGTTAGTGGTCCCAGCTAGTGGTGAGGTGGCAATAATGAGAAATTTATGATGGAGGTCCCAGATTTCACCACGTGTCAAAATCTGACGGTTGGCACAGGCCCGCTTCCTAGAGTTGCTCAAAAGATAAAAATGCGAGGATGCGGTAAGGTGACATGTGTCATCAGGCCCGCTCAGATGGTGATGTGGCAATGACATGCAAGATGACTAGATAGAGGTTGACTAATCAAAAAGTGCCACATGGCACCTGGTCAACAGAGGTTGACCTCAAATTTGAAGGTGAAGGAAAAAATAAAATATTTTAAACTGTCTTTTTAAAATATTTTTCAAATGGGTATACATGTCAGAGAATTTTAAATTCAAAAAGGCTTTGATCTAAAGTTCAGACTTTAGATAATTTTTAATTTTTTGAAAATTTAAAATTTAAAAGATGTGCACTCATAGAGGTATACCAGCGGGTGATTTTCAAATTGAGATTTAAGGAGTTTCTGGTAAGAAAAATATGTGATGTTATATATCGCCAAAACTAGGAAGAGACGAACTTTCCAAATATGAGGTTAGTTTTTGCACAAGTACTCACCGTTTTAGTTTATAAGTCAATTTGTGATTTCTGGGGCATTCTCAGTAGAATGACCAAAATTTGTCATTGGTCATGCGAAAGATATAAAGGCTTAGTGAAATGTGAAAGTGAAGAAAACCAATTTTAATTAGTTTTCTTGCATTCTTAAGGCCATTCGACTAATTTTTCACTTCTACATTGAGTTCATTTTAACATCAGAAATCAGTTAATCTTTCATAATCAAATTCCTCAGATATTTGATGCACTTGAGAGGTAAAATGAAAAGATTTTGATTCACCGTGGAGGAGAGGGACTAGACAGAGTCTTTTGATTGCAAAGAGAGAGAATTTCAAGTGGATAGATGTCAGACACAGAACAGATCCTGGAATTCTTTCTTTCCTATATCATTCTTTCTCTTTTTCATTGTAAGGGTTCTAATTTTTAGAGAAAATTTGCACATTACTATGATACCAAGTTTTGGTTCCAGTCTTGATGTATTCCCAATATTGAGACACCATTCTTTAGCATAATTCTCTTATATGAATAGTAGTAGTGCTAATTATAGATAAGTTCAGATCTATTAGGTTTTTTTGTGTTTTCATTTCACGCATATGAATGTATTGTTTCAAGGAAATTAATACAAAGAACAATAGGTTGAATTTCATCTTGAATATTGTCTCCTTTATCAGTAATCTTCAGTGTTCTATGATCTTTGAATGAAGAGCCTAGGTTGTAGTTGTAGTCTGTTAAGGCTGTATGTTAGTTCATTATTGCTAATAACTCAAGGGGTTGTGTAAATGTTTTAGGGAAATCAATAGGGTTACAAGTTTACTGATGAGGATTTCATGTAAGAATGAGATTTAAATTGAACATGGATTTCTGTTTATAAGGTGAATAGATAGATCAGATATCCATATGTATGTATTTGATTCATGGAATTGCCCAATGGATTAGGCACTAATCGGTTATAGGATCAATTGTTCATGTTACTGCATATTAGGGGTTTTGTTGAGTTCAACATTATTAATCAAATATTTTTCCTTTTCATTTTGAAGAACCTAAATGTGATGCCCTCACTCAACTTATGAATGTCATAAATTTGCATTTAGCTACTATAGATTTGTGTCATTACATGAGTTATTAGGAGAAATAAGGGCTTTTATTTATTTTGAATAGATTCGGGGAGATGGTTTTTGCACTGGTACCATATTGATTGAATCTGAGGTCCACCCACCTATGTCTTGTAGAGCTTGAAGTAGAAGAAGGGTCTAGCCTTATAGTTGGCCCGATGTCTGAAAAGATATGTCAAAAATGGGAGTTAGCTACCCCTAGATATGTCTTGTTCTCATTAGGGTAATTAGAAACCTACAATGTTTTCAAACACCAACAAGTCCAAAAGACTCAGCTCCAAAGAATTGGAATAAAGAGTTTTTAGAATCTTTATAAGGAATATGAGGACTTTGTTGAAGCCTACATGGTCTGCAATGATTTTGAGAATCACTTTTATAGAAAATTTTTAGAATATACTTTGCAAAATGGGTTTCTATTCAAGGGTAACTAGTTGTTTGTACCAAGGGGTTCCATGAGAGAAAACCTAATGCAAGAGAAGCATAATGGAAGCATAAGTGGACATTTTGGAATCAAAAAAACATTAGAATTGGTGCAAAGGTTCTATTGTTGGCCAAAGGTAGCAAGGGATTTAATCAAGTATGTAGAGCAATGCATGTTGTGGATGAAAGAAAAAGGAGGAGTGAGAAATGTAGGTCTTTATTAGTCTTTACCAATTCCAAATAGGCCATGGGATTGTGTAAGCATGGATTTTATTATAGGTTTTCCCAAAACTAAGCAAGGATATGATAGCATTTATGTTGTTGTTGATAGGTTCATAAGAATGAGACATTTCATTCTATGTAGGACATCTAATGATGTAATTCATATTTTCCATCTCTTTTTCAAGGAGGTTGTATTGATTCATGGACTCCCATTAAGCATTGTGTCAGATAGGGATGTTAAATTTATAAGCCATTTTTGGAAAATTTCGTGGAGAAAGATTGGTACAAACATGTCATTTGGTTCATCTTACCATCCCCAAACTGATGGTCAAACTAAAATGGTTAATAGGAACTTAGGAAAACTTTTGAGGTGCCTAACTAAGAAATATGGTCAGACTTAAGATGTTATCATTTCACAAACAGAATATGCCTATAATGATAAGAGGAATAAGACTATTGGAAATAGTCCTTTTGAGATAGTTTATGGAATGGATCCAAGGGGTCTATGTGAATAGAGATATCTTGGAGACATGGATTAGAGAATTGGTCAAGATGAAGACTTCGTTCAAACCATGAAGGAGATTCAGGAGCAAGTCAAGAAAACCATCCAAGACAACACTCACAAACTCAAAGCCAAAGTGGATGAAAAGAGGCAAGATGTTCAGTTTTCTATTGGGGACTATGTAATGGTCCATTTAAATAAAGAAAGGCTTCAAAAAGGTGTGCCTACCAAGGTATAGATGAAGAGGGTAGGGCCTTGCAAAATATTGGCAAAGTATGGAGAAAATTCCTATAAGATAGATCTACCATCAGATTTAGGCATATCCCATATTTTCAATGTGTAATACTTGGTGAAATTCAAGGGTACATTACCATAGACTAGTCTAGATGTTTAAGAAGACATTAAACTTGCTTCAACACCTAGTATCAACAAGTTGGAAACGGAGAAGATCTTAGACCTTAAAGTGAAGAAGTCTATAAGACACAAGGTGTACATGGGGCACCTTATCCAATGGAATGGAAATCCAACCACAATAGGCTACTTGACTTTCTGAAACAAAGTTCAAGAAGGTTGTTGTTCCCCTGGACATGCTGCCATCAAGTATAACTTAGTTTTTTTAGACGGGGGGAGTATGGTGTAGGAGAACCTAGGTAGGTTAAGGGTAGACACCTAGGGCTTATTTGATATCTTGTCTTGTATTGATGCTAGCCACATCAATAGATCAATAATGAGACCAACTTGGTCCTAGGGTGTGCATAGATAGGTTGCAAGAGCCCAAAATGGCAATGTTGTCCTAGTTGCTCAAATATTGCTCATTTGGCTTAATAGAGCATTTTTGGGTTTTGAGTGCTAAATAGGTCAAGTAGGTGTTTGGAGGACCTTATTAGGTGTTTTGTACCTATATAAGGTATTTTTCATAGTTTGGTAAAAACTAGAGAAATATTGAGAAGTAGCTGTGCAAAATTGCAAAAATTGCTCAATTCTTGCAAAAGTTGTCATTGACAACTTTGTAAAATTTTCTTGCAAATCAAAAAAATTATTTTCAAGAGCTCTTCAATCACTTAAGTTAGTTGTTATCATTCATGAAAATTCTATATAAGACCAAATCCAACCTATTCCAGGGGTTGGAGAAAGTGGATTCGTTATTGTACGACTTGTGCAAGAGTATTTGCTATAATAGTTTAGTGTTTTTGTGTGTCCTTGAATGTGTATGGATGAGGCTTAGTGTTTTTCTATGTTGAAAGTGATAGTGGAGTTTTTTTTTAATAATTTTTTACTTAGTTTTTTTAACTATTTTAAAGGGTCTACAGTGCTCAAATTAATTATTTTGTAATGAAGCAATTTTTTATTTTTAACAAAGCTTCTTGGACAAATGGGGTTCTAGGGCTATTTCCTACCATAGTCATTGTAAGATTTCTTTGGAAATGGAACTAGACTCCATGTACTCCATGTAGATGATTGAGAGTATTGAGACATCAATTTAAGCACATGGTGAGTGAGAAGAAGGCGTGGGATAAGCCCAATCCTAAGGAGAAGTTCTGGTGAGGTTGTAAAACAAGTTTTTGAAGAAAACAACACTAAAACCCTTGAAACCCTTAATAATAGGCTAAAATTGTGTCTGTTCTACATAGATAAGTTGGGAACTCAAGACCTTCAAGATATTCAAGGTCACTAAAAAGGGTGTTGGGAATGGTAATTTTTTTGTGTACTTTTTAATGCTTTTTTTTGGATATTTAGATTTTTGCACTTTTGGAGGGCTAATCCTTGTAGTCTTTTTCCAAGCATTTGAGTACAATTTGAGTTGTGGGTTGCAACTCGATTAGGGTTTTAGTATGGTTTTTGGTGTGGAAGCTTGAAAGAATTCCAAAAAATATATCAAAATGGTTATCCATCCATTTAGAGGTAAAAACAAGCATTTGTGGTTATTTGTGTGAATGAGAAATATAAGCAAGTTGTTTTACCTTATTGGTGTGTGCCAACTGAATGATTAGGAACTATTGAATAAATTCTTAGGGAGAATAGGGAAGTAGAAACCTTATCTAGGTCAAGCAAATGGCCTAAGGAGACCCTAAGATAGCTTGGGGAAAGAGAAAGGTTGGTTGTCACATCAATGGTATGAAATACTTCATGGATACATTTGGAAAAAATGGTTTTGAGAAGACAATTGATAATAGCAATTTGTATATCAAAGAAGGACTAAAGGACAAGATATTTCTTGCAAAAGTATTTTTAGATGATATCATATTTGGAGGACATGAGATGTTATGAAAATAATTTTCTAGAGAAATGAGGAAAGAATTTGAAATGTCTGTGTTTGGAGAGATCCAATTCTTTGTGGGTCTACAGGTTCATCAGATGAAGGATGACATATATATCACGCAATCAAAATACATCAGAGAAACTTTGAAAGTATTTGGAATGGGATATTCTAAACCACCTAGAAATCCTATGTCTATTGGACATAAACTCTCAAAGAATGATAATTCAAAGGAGGTAAATCAGACTACTTATGGATCAAAAAAACTTTAGTACATGGTACACACCAGATGTGATATTTCATTAATAGTTGGCATAGTTGTAATATTTTTTTCTAATCCAAAATAAAACCATATGATGGAAGTAAGAATATTTTTAGATTTTTAAAAGGAACTAAAGAATGTGTTCTATGGCATAAGAAAGGAGGGAATCTTGAGTTAAGAGAATTTGCTAATGCAAATTGGGTAGGAAGCATCAATGATAGGAAAAGTACCAGTGGAGGAGCATTCTTTCTTGGAAAAAGGTTAGTGCCTTGGAAAAGCAAGAAACATAATTGTATTTCTCAATCCACATTAAAGGCATAATATGTTACTACACTAGTCAATTTTTCTAACATATTGTGGATCAAGCAATTAATGTTAGGAATGAAGGAAGAAATTAAGGAACCAATGGTTATATATTGTGATAACAAAAGTGCAATCAATATATTCAAAAATCCAATGATGCATACAAAGACAAAACACATTGTAATAAAATATCATTTCCTAAGGGAATTGGTTCAAGACAAAGGGGTGAGACTAGAATAAGTGAACAATAAGGAGCAAATAACATATATATTTACTAGGGCTTTACCCAAGGTTGCATTTATGTATCTAAGAGGAAAACTATGGGTTATTCCCCTTTCTAATGCTTACCAAAGAAAAAGATAGTGAGGCATCAACCAAGATTAATTGAATATCTATTAAGTTGATTCATATTATCACACTTTAGGTGTGAAATGGAGAGAATATTATATATGAATTAGTACAAACAATGTACATTATAGCTTCAAACTCTCTATCCTTTGGCATTTGATGTCAAAGAGGGAGAGTTTAGTAATGTAAACTAGGGATAACTACAAAAGAGTAAGGGAGAGTTCAGTATCATAGTGAAAGTTGGAGAGTTTTGTATCTCATAAGGAAGATATTTAGATGATGGAATGTACAACAAAGAGAGAGTAAATGATAGAAGTTCATAGCAATGTGCTGAAAAAAAGTGACAAAGATAAATCCAAGTAGAATCTCAGAGGGAGTTAGTATGGATGAGAATCAAAATGAAACTAAATATATTATCTAATTTCTCATACTTTAATCAGTCTATGTTGACATGTTATGTTGCGATAAATGAAAAAGAGGGTGTTTGTTGGAAATAATTCTCCAATTGTATATTTTCATTGATGTTGACACAAAATGTCAATATTAACTGAGCAATGTAGAGTTTGCATTATTAACTTTAAATATCTCAGTATTGACTGAGTAGTCAAGTAAAGAAGACATTTTAGGTATTAAAAAATAAGTTGGTTAATGAAGAGATTCTTTCTTGCAGTCACTACTACATTTGGGTCTGAATTGCAATAGTAGGTCATTGCAATTGTGAAAGCTACATATCACCCAAGTGACAGTACCCTAAATTGGCTCCCATCGAAAATGCATCAGAATTTAGTTGTCAAAAATTGTGATGGCAAGGGTGTTCGTAACTATTGTGATGGATAAAGATTTCATAACTTGGAACAAGGCAAGGGAAAAAGCTCATCTTCATGTCATCCTAATTGTGATGGTAGACTGCCACACTTATGTTGGCATAGGATTTTAGTCTATCGTCACAATTGTGACATATGTATGATAGTCATGTTGTAGAATAAATCACTATCTATCAGAAAAGGCTATCACAAGGGTAATAGGTATGCGACAATTGTGCTATGATCCAGATGGCTATTCGTCAGAACAAGTCATCACAAATGTAATCAGTGGCTATATATATATATATATATATATATATATATATATATATATATATACATGTGCAATGTGGTTTATCAATTCTTTTTTCCAAAAGTGAAGATCAATTATACATGACTAACCTATATATTGAGTGGGAAAATGTTCTATGTAAAAAATACCATGGGACCATAGGCAAAATGACTCAAAACTTTAAATCTATTTGAATTACAGTAGTATATTAAACTATGAAATCCTTCTGCATTTCCTGAAACCAATAGATTCACACAGTTAGTTGTCATACAATCACAGGTTAATGTTGAGCTTCATTTGGTTTTGAGAATAGTATAATATTCTCTACTAATTAGGGCCAACCACGTGAAGGTGGAAGCTCATTTGGCCCCACCCTCCAAACATTTAAATTCTCTATTAACATCTAAAATTTATTCACATTAATAAAATTCATTCATTCCATTAATAAATTCATCGTTAACATCATACCATTGATTTGATAAACTTGTGAATGCCACTCTGAATCAAGAATGCACATCCAGATATGTTCTATATGCATGGACAATAGATGGAGCTGAAAAAATACACCACGTTTACATTTATTTAACAAGTTTATGCAAACCTGTTGATTTTTTCAGCTCCTCCTGATGTCGTATAAATATTAATTGATTTTTCATATTGAACTATGACATCCTTCTACATTGCTTGAAACTAAGTGATTCGTTAGAGTTAGTTGTCATGCAATCATATGTTAATGTTGAGCTTCACTTGGTTTTGAAAATAGTTTAATACTTTCTACTAATCAGGGCCAACCATGTGAAGGTGGAAGCTCAGTTTCCACCCCTCCTCTCCCAACATCTATATTCCCCATTAAAATCATACTAGTGATTTGATAAATTTGTGAATGCCATTATGAATAGAGAATGCACATGCATGGGTAATAGGCAGAGCTAAAAAAAACCATCATATTTACATTTATTTAATAGGTCTATGTAAACCTCTAACAAAAATATAAACCTATTGGGTTTTTTCAGCTCCACCTGATATTGTATGTATATGAATTGAGATTGCATAATGAATTATGACATCCTTTTGCATTGCCTAAAACCAAGAGATTCACATAGTTAGTTGTTATGCAATCATAGGTTAATATTGATCTTCACTTGGTTTTGAGAATAGTTTAATATTATCTACTAATTAGGACCAATCACACATGAAGATGGAAGCTCATTTTCCCACCCCCCCCCCCCCAAAAAAAAAAAAGGAAAAAAGAAAAAATCTAAATTCTTTTTTAACATCTAAAATCTTTAAGAAAGGATCAATCTTTAAAGTACAAAAAAAGGTTCTAGACCTATAAAAGTGACATCATTTTCCCATCTTCTAGTGCATGTCATTTTTTCATCGCATCCAAAATAACATTCTACCACTTTGAATCAAGAATGCATGTGTAGTTGTATTCTATATGTATAGATAATAGGTGGAGCTAAAAAATTGCAACATGATTATATTTATTTAATATGTGTATTAAGTTTTTACAATTATAGACCATAATGAACAGTGTTCATGATGGTCTATAACTTAAAATACATAATTAAAGACCTCTAACCAAAATGCAAACCTATTGCATTTTTCAACTCTACCTAATGTCATATGCATATGATTTGAGATTACATATTGAACTATGGTGTCCTTTTGCATTTCCAAAAACCAAGTGATTCACAGAGTTATTTGTCATGAAATCATAAGTTAATCTAATCTTCACTTGGTTCTAAGATTAGTTTAATATTCTCTATTAATCAAGGCCAATCACATGAAGGTGGAAGTTAAATTTCCTCCCCCCACCCCCATCATCTAAATTCCTCATTAAGATAAAATATCTTTAAGAAAAGATCAATCTTTAAATTACCTAGAATATCCTCATCACCTCCAACTACTCTGATGGGAAGTCCATCTTCATTTCTCACAAGAAATTCATCACAATTCTTTAGTGATTCCCATACATCTAACACGGGTACATCCAAGAATGTCCTTGGCAAATTTTGCATAAAATGTATTGAATATTATAAAATGCCCCATAAAGAATAATAGTTCAAGTTAAATAAACACATTAAAAATAAGAGAGAAAAAGAGGAACGTACTTACCAATAGGAATTTCCATCACATCTATGGCCATGCCTCTTGTTGAGGGAGTTTTATTATTTTTCTATTGTGTCAAGATTTCTCTATTTATATACATACATACATAGAGACACACATGTGTGTGTATGTATGAATACACACACACACACACACACACACACACACACACACACACACACACACACACACATATATACACACACATAAATATGTATATAATACATACATACATACATAGAGATAAAATTTAATACCCCAACACTGGCTCATTTCCATGATAACCAACTTTGGTTTATTCAACTATTCCTAAGTCCTATTTTACTAGGCAATTCTAATTCTAATAATCGCTACTTGACCTAGGTGTCAAATGCAGAAAACCATAATTTGTATTAATCAAACTATTTATTTATTTAATTCTTAAGTATCGACTCAAATTAGCTACATAAGTCTATTGATTTAATTTATTTATTTTATAAGTGTTCTACTTTAATTAAATTAAAATCACCTCTTTAGCTAATGTACAAAGGAATTAAATAAATTTAATTTAATAAGATACCTCCTCTTTTTAATTATCAAATTTAATTATTCAATTAATTAAAGTTATTCAATAATGAGGTCATATTCTATTTATTAAATTAAATATTCTTAAAAAGGGATTAACTCAAAATATCACTAAAAAAGGAACCAGTTAACTCCTTTTATCACTCAAAAAGGACTCAGTTAACTCCTTTTATCACTCAAAGGCAACCAATTAACTCCCTTTTCATGAGGAAGTTACCTTTATGACTGACTCTCCTCTTTGATCTTGATCATCCATTTCGGTTAATCTCGACCATTGATCACCTCTTGGATTCTATAAAAGAAGCTCTCTATTCCTCATTATAGAGGATGAATTTTGGAATTTGCATCAAATTTATGCTAAAATTCTTACTCACTTTGCTCACATTTGCATAGCTTTATTTCTTTCATTGTAATACCATTTAGATTTTGAATATGCATCAATTTAGCATACTATGCTTCTTCATTTCTTAGATTAATAATTGTATCTCTCATCTAGATTAATTGCACTTTCATTTAGTTGCATAAATCCTTTATTCTAGAGGTCTAGTTGCTCGCTTCTCGTTCTAAGAGGAAAGGCATAATCCTTCTAGTTAGAAGGCAACAGGTTGCTCTATTAGACTTTTCAAATAAACAATACAATGTTTATTTTGGGATGATCTTATAGGTAATGACCATGTTGAAGTGAATGTGAGGATCAAAGGCCCCCCCAATTTCACATATACATTTTTGGTGCCCACTATGAGGCAGGAAAAATCAAAATTTCTAGCCTCATTTATTCTATTTTCTGCACTTTTTATGATTCTATTTTCCAAATTTTCTCAGTTGTCCATACTATTTTCCAAATTTTTGCACAAGAAATTTCATTTTCACACGAGGAACTAAGGATTTTTCCTCCTTCATTACACTTTCTCATGCGAAAAATTGCATAAATGCACATTTCCTCATGCGGTGCATGCCATTTTCTTGCGCAGGCCTATGCATGATCTTGCACAAAGTCTTGCAATAGCATATGCAAAATATAGTATTCAGAATTCAGAATTTAGTTGAAATTTATCATTATGAATTTACTAATGGTGTTTTGTGAAGCATTTTTATTTTTGATTTCTATTTTTTTTCTGATTTCTATTTTAGTTTTTTTAAAGCTATTTTATGGGTATAAAAAAGAACAAAAAAAATTAAAATTTATTTTCCCATAGTTAAGCTTCCATTTAACTAATGGTGTTTTTTGAAGCATTTTATTTCTAATTTTTGGTTTTCAATAGCTTAATAGTGGTTTGCAAGACACTTGATGAAGATACATTTTATCCAAACACTTCAAACATATACTGACTATGTAAATGCAGGATGCTTGTCAAAGATATGCATGATGAAGATTTGTTTCAAACCCACACAAACGTTGTGTCTTCTTTTACTGCTTTTCACACATAGTATAAATAGGGCTTGTGAACTTCATAGGGTGCAAGATAGGGGAATAGGGGAGTATGCTCTTTACCACTTGGAGGTCATGACCAAGGGTAAATCAAAACCTAGAAGCCTCTAAAAGATGGCTTCCGAGGGAGGCAAGAAAGTTAGTGGTTCTCCCAAATGAAGCCTTTAATGAAGAGATGATGATTTCCTTTTAGGGGATCAAAGTCTTGGAATAAGACAAGGTGGGATTGATTAAGCTAACTTGATGATTAACATGTCTTATGTGTTTGGGTGAGGAAATGAGGTAGAGGAGTATGCTCTTTCCCCTTGAGGAAAATCATAAACTTTGACCCTTAGATCAGGACCACTAGTCCGAGTCAATCCTTTAGAGGGCCTGCCAAAGTGATCCAACCTCCAGGGATGACCCAAGTGAGCACACTCTTTTTGCCAAAGATTTTACCTCACTATAATAAAGAAGATTTGTTGAGAAAAATACTCCAAAACCATATTAATTTCCTCTTCTTCATTCTGATATGACATATTAAGAAGAGGCTTTGTAAACTACACTAGTCGATGTCGCCCCCAGTCTTGCTAATCAAGAGTGTCCACTTACAGATGCTGGTGTGGCTATTGGCCTCAACTTCACTTGCAAAGCCACTAGGGATTAGTATGAAAAAAATCCAAGTAAAAACCTCTTAGTTAGTCGCTACCCGGTTCACCTTTGAAAGGAGGCATAATCTTTGTGCAAGGAGGGGGAAGAATCTCTCTTGTAGAAATCACCATAGGCATTCAACTAGGCATTGGAAGGTGGTATACATGCTTGACCCTTGACACAAGGGTGTTCATTCAGCATATATGTTATTGAGCCCTTTGAATACACCAAAAACATGGGCACCCTCTAGGGGGTAACATGGCTGTGTGAGGTGCATGCATGTACATAAGTTGTGTGATAAAGGTTCTGCCTTCTCTACCAATTCTCTACCAATTTTCTATTTTAGGGATAAAAGTGTGTTTGTTATTGAGTCTTTAAACATTGTCCAAACTTGTCAAAAAAACTAAATGTCAAGACTTCCCCACCCCTTTGAGTTGCTATGTCCTCGGTTGGGTTGTTTGAAACTACTACTTGCTTCTCGTGTTTATCTAAAAACCAATTGTCTTGTTCAAAACAACCAAAATGTTATCCAAAACTTGAAAATAGTCTTACTACTTGTCTAAAATCTATCAAAACAACCAACAATCTGTCCATAATAGTTTGAAACTTGCAAAAATCACTTCAAAATTTAGTATCCACTTGTGCTCTAAATCTAGTCTGTTATTTTATATGAGCAATGTTAGTATGCTAATAGAAACCAAATTTAAATAAAGCTTCTACAAACTAAACAAAATTCATAAACTTCAAGATAGACTAAGATGAGCTCTCAATTGAAAATATGAGCCATTAATGGGCTCTCTCAATGAGAAGCTCTCTTGTTGAGTGGCTTTATCTAAATGGATAAGATGTATGCTCAATATGCTTCCAAAGGCTTCAATGGATGATTGTGGAATTTTGGTGTGGATAGATGGCTTTAGTATGGATTTGGCTCTCAAAATAGCATTATAACTTTACTTCATGGATTGTGTTATTTTGCAAAGGGGAAGGATCCAATTTATAGGCAAGAAGCTTGAGGGATTGAGGGCTAAGATGCAAGGATGGGAAAAAGCTCATGGAGGGCTCAGATTGCATGAGAGGAGAGCACTTGGATTGTGCTTCCTTACAGCCAATCAAGGAGTGACACATGTCACATGGTGAGAGGATGGAGGAAAGGGGAAGGATGAGTCAAAAAAGGAGGCTCAAGGGATAAAATCTTCATAAAGACCCTCATAATGACTTGTAAGAGCAATAAAAGGGCTTGGAAGAGTCATTTATGGCCTAGTGGATTTCATAAAGTTTTATGGTTGAGATATTTTGAGGGAGATGAGAGCAATTTCGACTTGGACTTGATTAGGAAGGTTTTAAGCTTGCTTAGGCTTGTGCAAATGATTAGAGGATGGATTAGGATGGTTTAGGATTAGCTTAGGGATAGGCAAGTGGATGACATTTAATGAGGGTGGGTGAATGAGGAGATATTTGTTAACTTTGGCTTGGATTAGTAATTCTTGACCCATGTTTAGGGAATGTGACAAGGTTAGGAGGGGATTAGGATTAGGTTTAAAGACATCTTCTAGAAGAGTCTAGACTTTGGATGAGGATAAAGACTTTCTAGAATAGTCTAGAATTTTCTAGGATGAGGATGAAGACTTTCTAGAAGAGTCTAGAACTTCTTGGGATGAGGATAAATTAGATTTTTAGGAAATAAATAAAGTTTTATTTATTTCAAGGGTTTGGGTTGAGGAGATATTTATTAAAACTTTTTTAATAAACATGAGGATTAATATTTAATCTTAATTAAATATTTTGAGTTGGGATTAGGGATAGGAAATGATGGGATTAGCCTTTAATTAAAATTAAAGAAGGATTAGAAGATTTTGGAAGAGGTTAGCGGTCTTAAGGAAATTGGCCAAGTTTTGGGCAAAAAATAAAATTTTAATTTATTTTGGGTTTTTTGGTCAATTTATTAATTAAATAATTAATAAATAAGGAAATAATGTTTAAATAAGATTTAAACATTTTTGGGAGGGATTCCTTAATTAAATATTTTTAATTAAGATAAAGGGATTTAATGGCATAAAAATTAATTAATTAATTAAATAAATAATTAATTAATAAATGATGATGTCATCAGGACTTTTTTAGAAAATAAAAATACTTTATTTTCTAAAGGTTTTTAGGTGTCTACAGTTATCTGCAACATTTTACCTCTTTTCTATTTGTAAACAATGTCAAATAGTGGCTTCTTGTTAGCTAATGACTTGTGACCTACACATAAACTAGTCTTGTATGTTGTTCACTTTGTCTTTGGTCATTGGTGCTTCTCATACTCTGTGTCATGATAGTCATAATCTTTGGTTGTTCTAGCCATTACTCAGATGACTCATACCTTAGTATACAGTACCCTTATCTTGCTTTGTTTTTGAGACTATGTTCTAGTGTGGTTCTTGTTTAAGCTTTCTCTTTTTGTCCTTATCTATGACTATGGAAACAAGAAGTGGCAAATTGTTTTATCCCCAAAGACCTAGATGAGGTAGAGCTAGGGGTACTAATTGTAGTAGAGGTCACTCTTTAGTCCATACACGGTCTATCTCTAGTTCATCTAGTGAGGAATCTTCATGATCCCCCTCACCTATCAGATCATCTCATGTCCATAGAACATTCTCTATAAACTTCCAACAAACCAGGAATCCCTTGTATCAAGAGGATCCTGAAACTAGCAAAGGTCCCACATCTCCAAACAACACATCTAAATTCTTTTTCAAAGGACCTTTCTAATCACAATGTACTGAAGTTGAACATGTTCCAACAATGGTTGATTATGAACCTAAACACGATGAACATAGTAGAAACCAAGACCAACTTAGGAATGAAAAAGAAAAAGACCATGACATCGATGAGGAGCAGGAAGAGGTGGAAATACTTCCTAAACACATAGCAAAGTTTCATAAAGACAAAAACTTTTAAAAGGTCATGGAAATCCTGCTCAACGAAGAGAAAGAAAAATACTTTCTCAAATTTTCCCAAGACAGAGCTAAGCTACCCCATCATTTCAATGTGGAAACTATCATCATGCTTGAAGAGGAAACTAAGACTTCCAAACTCCAAAAACAACTAAAAATTATGTAAGACCAACTGGCTTGGATGATGCATGAGAAAGACAAACCCACAAAAACATACACCTTAGACGCTCTTTTTCGATTTCCATTTGACAAGAGCATAGACATGCCTCCTTTTCCAAGAGGAGTAGAGTTACCAAAGTATGATTAATACTTTGGAACTACCGATCCCCAAGATCATTTGTAGGAATTTGGTGCCTTGTCAATGGAATTTATGCATAATTAGATGTATCTCATGCATTTATTCTAAAGAAGTCTAGGTGGACAAGCTATAGAATGGTTTTGACACTTTCCTCCTGGTATCAAAACATTTGATGAAATTGCCAACTTGTTTTTCCAGCAGTATTCTCATAACATTCAACACCCTGTTAACATTCAAGATTTAAGTAATCTTGAGTAGAAGGTTGGGGAACCTTTCCTCACATTCCTTCAGAGGTGGGGACAACTTTATACTAAATACTCATGCAAAATCCTAGAAACAGAGAAACTTGACATCTTTATGGATAACCTCCTACCTAATTTTTGGTATAGAGTCCAACTTCAAGGTCCATGCACCTTTGAGGACATGGTCATAAAGGCTATCCACATAGAGGAATTCATGGTCAAGAAGGGTGAACTTACTTTTCAGAAGGACACAAAACAAGCCTCCACCTCTAACAAGGATAAACCCAAGTACGTCAACAAGAACCAAGAAATTGTACATGATGGGGTTGTTGACAATGTCACTCCTAAGCCTGCTAAGGCAACATTTAATCTCACAGATAGTCTCAATGTGGCCAAGAATACTGAGAAACCTCCTCTTGATAGCAAGACATCTGAGAATAGACCGAGAAACTCATGGGATACATGCCCTAAACAACAATATACACCTCTGGGTGAACCTTTAGATGTGGTTTACCTTGTTATAGAACAAGCTTATTGTAATGACCCCTTTTTAGGGTCATTCATTTTTGCTACTTTTCCTTTCTTTATCTATATCTTTTTGCCATGTTTTCTCGGATATAACTTTATTATGTATGCAATCTGCAATGCTTCAATAATGGTGAGCCGTGTATTTTGATGTGCACTTAGATCTGAATATTTATACAACTATTAATGTGTTGTCGTTCCATCTCTCTGTCCTTGAATCTCATTCCCTTTTACTTATCTCTAGTCTCCTTTGTATATGTCATTGTCATTCATGTAGTTTCTTCTCTGCAATGATGGTTCTGTTAATAATTGGATGAACATACAAGTTGCTGTGTATAACTCTCTCCCATATTCTATTTTGTTCTCTCATCTATTATCTCTTTCTTTGACGTGAGGCTTAGTTTTTTATTATTACTTCTTGCTTCCCTACTGATTGAATGGCTTGGATTTTTCTTTTATACTTTGCCCATCAATCATTGCAACTCTTGAGAGTAAAAGTTAGGTCCTTTCATGACCATTGCTAATCACACAATTATGTTAGGTTCTATTAAATATCCTTTTAGTATAAATATCAATTTGTTATCTCCCTAAATGAGTCCTCTTATAGTCTTACCAGTTACATCTTATTAGATTAGTGCTATTAGGAATAGCCATTGCATCCTTCCATTCTTAGCCAGTAGTCATTGCTAACATTGCATCTTGTGATATTGTTCAAGTATATTAAATCTTTAGTCTTACTAATTGTTACTAAGATATGGATTACCAACATAACAATTTGATTTCCTACTTAACATAATATGTTTCATCATACTCATCAATTATTAAGCAATCCAATCGACTTAGTACCTTCGACCATTGTTGAGCTAATTCATAATCAACCTTCACCCTTAATCAATATTAATTTAGCCAATTGTGCACAGTTGCAGTCTTAACCATTAATATTTTTCTTTAACATTGATTGGCGCTCTCACCTTTGTCATGGTATTTACAATTGATTTTAAAATATATTTAGATAGCTATTTGCTAATGTGTAAGCCATGTCAAAGTCTTTTCTCATGGCTTATTATTATTATAATCAGTGTTCCTTTATCGATGACAAGTCAGTGTTCATGGTAGCAATACTTAATATAAATGATATATTAGTATTATATTATTCATTATATTATTACATAATATATTTACTATTATAATATTATTCTTTAAGATAATATTATTAGCTATATTAATATTATCAATATAATTATAGTTTTATTTATTTATAATAATATCACAAAATATTTATATTATAATATATCTATTAATTTAATAATATATCTACTATATTATTAGATTATAATACTTATTAATATAGTGCATTGATATATTAAATTAGATTATTATTATTATTATTATAACACGATATGATAGTATTATATAATTAGAATGTAATATCACTTTATAAAAATATTATTATTTTAATATCATTATTAATATTACTTTATATAAAACATTTATTTATTATTTAAATTATGTACTAATATTAGGACATCACAGTCCTCCCCTCTCGAATTAGCTTGTCCTCAAGCAAAGACAACTTATAAGACTATCTACTTGTAATGTTAATGTCCTTATGATATAGGAAAATATAAGCATATATTGAATATAAATATTGATGCATAAATACACGAAGCAGACATGAAGTAGACACATGAATGCATGAAAACACAAAGCATACACGATGAAGACACATTAATGCATGAAGATACGAAGTATACGAAATGCAGACACATGATGCATGAAGGCACGAAACATACACGATGCAAACACGTCATACATTCTTTGTTGATTTTCACAATGAAGTAGAGTAAAGGAAATGATGTATAAAATATACTTTCCTAATATGCACAAATAATTATTAGTATATAATAGCTCTAAAGAAAGATGAGTCTTGTGATGATTCCTTCCCTTCTTATTATGATCATCTTGAGATGGTAGATTTACAGTGCAAAGGGCGCGTGAAACAAATTACAAGCGGTTCCCTAGAGGATATCCATCAGGTGCTCGAATTTACTTCGCCTCTCCCTCCACCCACTCCCTACCTTAAGATATCATAATGTAGTTGAGAAGATTAATCTAATGAACATAATTATTTGACATAGGAATCTTTCTCTCTCCTTATTACGATCATCTTGAGATGGTAGATTGACGGTGCAAAGGGCGCGTGAAACAAGCTACAAGTAGTTCCTTGGAGGATATCAGTCAGGTGCTCGAATTTACTCCGCCTCTCCCTCCACCCACTCCCTATCTTAAGAGATCATGATATGGATGAGAAAATGAATGTTAATCTAATGAATAGGAATCTTTCTCTCTCCTTATTACAATCATCTTGAGATGGTAGATTGACGGTGCAAAGGGCATGTGAAACAAGCTACAAGCGGTTCCCTGGAGGATATCCGTCAGGTGCTCAAATTTACTCCGCCTCTCCCTCCACCCACTCCCTATCTTAAGAGATCATGATTTGGATGAGAAAATAGACCCCTATGTACTCTCTAATCACATGGCTTTCCCTTCTATCATAATTGGTTAAATTCTTTCTTTTTCCATTGTCTATTGTTATTAGAATACTAGGATGATCTTTTTAATGCAAAATCAACTGCACTCTCTATCCCTTAATTCAATATTATATTTCATTCTTCATTTTTCATATATATTTTTCATTTTCCTATATTCTGATTTCATTTCTTTGTAACTAGGATCATTGATAGATTATTCGATATTCTATACAAAAATGTGTCTATAATAAGAAAGTTACTAATAATAATATTTCATATTAATAATTTTTTTGAAAATAACAATATAAAGAAAATAACTTACCTCACACCTCATATGATAGGGTGATGATGTGAAATTTTGCAATAATTTGCCTCTCATATTCCACATTAACATCATGCCTTTCTAGAATCAGGTATCACCTCTTAAGGGATCTCCGCCTTCTATATAATGGCTTTGTATGATGGCTTCTCTAATCCTTCCACGGGATGTCCAATGTCTTAAACACATGGCAAGTTATCAAATTTCAGCATACCAATAACTCTACTGCTATTAAAAGAGCATCTTTGACTTGCATATGTAATGGTGACGCCCATCATTTTTTTCTTTGTACGTGGCTTTCCAAGGTCTGTGATTGTTCAAAGGGCACCATTTTGGTTTGTTTTGGCTTTTAGAAAGCCCGCCTATGCTCAAAGGAAAACCCAGCAATGTGTTTTATAAATTCTAGAATTTCTATACAAGCTGCTTACTCATTAAAAAATATATAAATAAATCTTGGCTTATTGCTACTACCGCCCATCGTACTATGGTCTGTACTTCATGTGAGGCCGATGGCTCTAATCTGATGCAAACTAATATGTTGAAGTATAACATCTCTTCACATCATGCCTGAGAATATAATTGTCACTAAAGACATCAATTCTCAAGTTTATTACTTGTGATTCAATTTCTTTTGTCGGGTAAAGTGAACTCTAATTTAGCATTTCCACAATAACTTCTACACATTCACCATCCTTTGATGCCCATGTATTTCCAATAGTTACTTTCTAACAACATTTGTTTTTTTATTTTATCAACATCGATAATGGATATAGATTATCGATCCTTCCATGTAGCATTTAAAAATAGATAAATCGATATGATCCTCAGTGAACCGTTAGTTCTATTTCCCTCAAACTGTAAAACTGCTCGATTATGTGATACCCTTAATCTGTATAAATGTTGATTCTTATATCGTCTGCCATTTCCTTTGTAATGGATACTATACTGATATCGTGCTTACCATTCATAGTTTACCAACCTCTCTTAATATGTAGAGAAGATATTAGTTAATATAGTAAGTAGTCTCTGATACTGGTAAATATCTATTTCAGATTGAACTCGCAAAGAGAGAGCACTCAATAAACTGATCAGAGATGCTAGATATAATGCACGATCATGAATATCCTCTGCAGAAACCCATGATACTGCAGCTCTTATTGTCAGAATATAGAACACTTACCCAGAAATATTATCGAGCCTTTTTGAGTCCAGAACGGCAGAATAAGAAATGCCTGACCACCTCAATTACAGTCTCAGCTGAAATATTATTATTATTTTATTTGTAATGTTTATGACAAATATTTATTTTCAGTCATCAATCCTTCATATCCATCCTCTGACGTCTTGTATGTTCTGAGGAAAATAAAACCCCATGTTGGATTTCTTTGATTTTTCCATCAGAAATTTTCGATCCATTTAGCTGTCTTGAGGACGCTACTTTATCCTGTAAAAATATGAAGAGCTGGTAGTTTCTAATTGCTATAGTCACGATATCTTTTGATATGATAATTATTTGTTTTACTACCTTCTTGAAGATATATTCCCGGTGACTATTCAATGGTTTTCCTCCTATCAATGATTCCTAATGTCTTGTCTTCAAATTTTCTTTACAGGATGGCAGAATCGGGGCTCTGATACCAATTGTAATGACCCCTTTTTAGGGTCATTCATTTTTTCTACTTTTCCTTTCTTTACTATATCTTTTTGCCATGTTTTCTCAGATATAACTTTATTATGTATGCAATCTGCAATGCTTCAACAATGGTGAGCTGTGTATTTTGATGTGCAGTCGGATCTGAATATTTATACAACTATTAATGTGTTGCCGTTCCATCTCTCTATCCTTGAATCTCATTCCCTTTTAATTATCTCTAGTCTCCTTTGTATATGTCATTGTCGTTCATGTAGTTTCTTCTCTGCAATGATGGTTTTGTTAATAATTGGATGAACATACAAGTTGTTGTGTATAACTCTCTCCCATATTCTATTTTGTTCTCTCATCTATTATCTCTTTCTTTGACGTGAGGCTTAGTTTTTTATTATTACTTCTTGCTTCCCTACTGATTGAATGGCTTGGATTTTTTTTTATACTTTGCCCATCAATCTTTGCAACTCTTGAGAGTAAAAGTTAGGTCCTTTCATGACCATTGCTAATCACACAATTATGTTAGGTTCTATTAAATATCCTTTTAGTATAAATATCAATTTGTTATCTCCCTAAATGAGTCCTCTTATAGTCTTACCAGTTGCATCTTATTAGATTAGTGCTATTAGGAATAGCCATTACATCCTTCCATTCTTAGCCAGTAGTCATTGCTAACATTGCATCTTGTGATATTATTCAAGTATATTAAATCTTTAGTCTTACTAATTGTTACTAAGATATGGATTACCAACATAACAATTTGATTTCCTACTTAACATAATATGTTTCATCGTACTCATCAATTATTAAGCAATCCAATCGACTTAGTACCTCCGACCATTGTTGAGCTAATTCATAATCAACCTTCACCCTTAATCAATATTAATTTAGCCAATTGTGCACAGTTGCAGTCTTAACCATTAATATTTTTCTTTAACATTGATTGGCACTCTCACCTTTGTCATGATATTTACAATTGATTTTAAAATATATTTAGATAGCTATTTGCTAATGTGTAAGCCATGTCAAAGTCTTTTCTCATGGCTTATTATTATTATAATCAGTGTTCCTTTATCGATGACAAGTCGGTGTTCATGGTAGCAATACTTAATATAAATGATATATTAGTATTATATTATTCATTATATTATTACATAATATATTTACTATTATATTAATATTTATTTTTCATAATTTTAAGTAGTATATATTATTCATATTTATATTACAATTATAATATTATTCTTTAAGATAATATTATTAGTTATATTAATATCATCAATATAATTATAGTTTTATTTATTTATAATAATATCAAAAAATATTTATATTATAATATATCTACTATATTATTAGATTATAATACTTATTAATATAGTGCATTGATATATTAAATTAGATTATTATTATTATAACACGATATGATAGTATTATATAATTAGAATGTAATATCACTTTATAAAAATATTATTATTTTAATATCATTATTAATATTACTTTATATAAAACATTTATTTATTATTTAAATTATATACTAATATGAGGACATCACACTTATTTCACCATTGGACAACTCTCATCCTTATGATTTGCAACTACACCCACCATGGTGGAATGAAACCACATTTTGCGAGTACCACCAAGATAAGGGGTACAACTAGCAACTGCATAAACTTGCATCAAAAAGTCCAGGACATGATTGATGATGGTGACATTGTGGTTGACAGACATAATAAGAACTTAGATCACAAGGCTTTCAACGGGCCCTTCCCGGCTTATGAAACAGGAGAGAGCTCAAAACCAAAACCTAACAACAAGGTCAACTACGCATACTCTAATGAAAAAAATGTGATCAACATGGTTGAACCTATGGATTTTGAGTACTGTGATGTCATTACCATTAAGCGCAAGCAAGATACCACTAAACCCAAGACACCATTTGTCTTGAGGGGCCCTACTTCCAATGCAATGGACAACACATCTTTGCAACACTGTGCCAATGCTATTACATGCTCTTGTGCCAAGTTGGTGCTCAAAGGCCCTGTGCCTTCTACTTATGATCTTGAACAACATAAAGGCAAAACCCTTGCTTGTCCATCTAGAAAAGGTGCAAAACTCATGACAAATTTAGCAACAAGTAGCTATAGTGTTCTCGATCAATTAAAATGAACTAATGCTCAAATCACAATCTTTGAACTACTTAAAATCTCACTTGCTAATAGGAAAATTTTGGACAAAGCTCTCACTGAGGAAAATGTTCCTCAAGATCTTGATCTTGAGCAATTTCAATCTATGGTAGGTCACCTGACCTTGCCCTACTTTATGTCCTTCTCTGAGGAGGATGATAACTCACTGAGTCACCCACACAATCAATCTCTACACATTGAAGTCATGATACATCAGACACATGTTCGTTGGGTACTCATTAATAATAGCATTAGGCTAAACATTATTTCTGTTGCTCTGCTTAGATAATTAAATTACTTTAAGGACTCTTTTGATCCTCACCGCAGGATTACTATCAAAGCGTATCATGAAGTTGAATGAAAGTCTCTTAGTCTTGTGGTCTTCCCCCTTCACATTGGTCCTATAGAAAGGGATGTCACTTGTTAGTTCCTCGACATTCCCTTGGCTTATAATATTCTACTACGATGGCCCTAGATACATGAGATACACATTGTGCCCTCCACGTACCATCAATGCATCAAATTCCTATTTCATAGCTTTGAAGTCGCTATTCCTGCCAATACTAGTTACACCTACAATATGCTCAAAGCTGCTAAGAATTTTGTCCCCGCTAATAGGGAATCTATTGATTATCATGACAAAAAGCTGAAACAAATTGAGCAATCAGTCAAATTGAAAGAAACTAGCATGGGTGAGTACCATATCAAACTAGTGTTGTCATTAACATCTCTTCCTAAATCTCCCCGTCATTATGGAAGACCATATGAGGAAAAGAAGCCATTTGTGTTGACACCTCAAACCAAGTATAATGGCACTTTTGTCAAGGTTACAATTCCCTTAGAAGATGAAAGTGAAAATAGAGCCATTGCTGCATGGCTTTACAAAGAAGAGACTCCAATAGGCTTAACAGAACAAGCTCATGAGATCACTCCTGAGAAGTATGGTCCTGGTCTTTGACTCATGAAGTGCTTTGTCTATAAGGGAACTGGTCCTATTGGGTGCAATAACAACGGTCTAGTTGATCCTATCAAAGAAATAGCTTGAAGAAATAGAGATACATCTAGTCTAGGCTTTAAGAAGGTTCCCTTTCATTTAGGGGCTAACAAATTCATACCAGAGCCTGAGAGTTCATCCAGAAATGAGTCACAAGTTGAATCTGATACTCAAGAAGATAATACTGATGATAAGGATTCTTATCCTTATCCTATTCCTCATGATCTTGCTAAATTCTTTGCTAAGCCAGATGACTTTGTGCCACGTGTCAGCACTATGGATGTTACTAGTGATTCTTCTGAGGACAATATTGATCCACACCATGGCCATTTAGAACAAGGCAAGTCTAGTCAAGCATTACATATTGAGTACTTATGTAAAAATCTAGATGATGAAGGAGAGTATGTCCCTATCACTGTTGGAGAATTCTACAGCTTGTCACCATGTAGCATTGATTCTAAGGAATATGAATTTGAATCCCTTTCAAAAGAAACTACAGATAAAGATATTGACCAAGTTCATGTCTATGAAAACCAACTCAAAGTGGGTGAAGTATCTAGGGTTAGGTCAGATGGGTTTGATCCAACTAGTGTCCTTGATTCTTTGGTTGATGATGTTAGTGCTCAAAGGAATTCAAACACACTTTTGGACAAAGTTGCTCTAGGCTTAAAATTGCTGGTCCAAGCATTTAATGACTATACCATGAATGCAATTGAACCTACCACTACTCTTTCACTCACATATCCCAAGCTTATAGAATGGAATCCTAATGCATCTAGTGAAGTCCCCACATTCTAGAATGATTATGCTCTTGTCTGCTACCTGAATGCTATCGAACCTATAACATCTTCCACTAGTGAATAGAGCATCAACATGACTAAAGCTAACATCAAATATCTCAATTGTACAATTAAAAGGAAAAGATATAGAAGGTCCAATGGTGAAAACCACATTGTGGTAGTGTCAAAACCCAAAAAAGTAAAAATAAAAGATGTATTCAAGGGTGACAACCTCTTTGAGGCACCTATGGATTAGGTATTTGATGCATTTCCAAGTCACTTTCAAGAGAGATCATCGATTTTGATAGAGTCAACATAGCACCTAGGCATAGAAGAACATCATCATATGATACATCTGACACAGTTACTGTCTCTAGGAGAAAGAGAAGAATTCATTGCCTTCTTCCAAGAAAAGGAGATAAATTTTATTTGGACATATTCTAACATGCTAGGACTGGATCCTAATCTCATTATGCATCATTTGTTCATTGCACTAGGCATTAAACCATTTAAATAGAAACTTCAGAAAATGCATCCTCATGTGGTATTGCTCATCAAAGCTAAACTGGACAAGCTTCTAAAAGTTGGATTCATCTATGCAATTGATTATGCTGAATGGATATCCAACATTGTTCTAGTCTCCAAGCATGATAAATCTATCAGAGTTTGTACTAACTTCTGTCATCTCAACTTAGCATGTCCTAAGGATGATTTTCCACTTCTCAACATCGATATGATAGTGGATATGACAATAGGATATGAGATGTACTCACTCATGGATGGGTTTTCTAGTTATAATCAGATAAAAAATTCTCCTAAAGATCAAGAAAAGACTACTTTTACATGTGCATGGGGAACCTTCTGTTCAAATGTAATGCCATTTGGCTTTTAAAATGTTGGTGCTACCTATCAAAGAGCAGTAACTACAATTTTCCATGACAAGATGCATAAGACCATGGAGGACTACGTGGATAATACCTTGGTCAAAAGTGCAAAATGCAATACTCATTTGCAAGATTTGGGAGCCATTCTAGATCGCATGGAAAAGTTTAGTCTTAGGATCAATCCTAAGAAATGCACATTCGGCGTCACATCAGGGAAACTACTAGGATACATTGTGTCTATGAAAGGAATTAAGGTGGATCCAGAGAAGGTTCAAAAAATTATGGATATACCTCCACCTTGTAACATCAGCCAGATGAGAGGTCTACAAGGAAGACTCCAATCTACTCGCAAGTTCATCTCATAGTTGGTAGATAGATCACAACCTTTTACAAAGACTTTACATAAGGGTGTGAAAATCAATTGGAGTCGAGATTGTGAGGAAAGCTTGACACAGATAAAATAATATCTTGCTAATCTGCCAATCTTGATGACTTCTATATATGGGAAGCCTTTGATTTTGTACATTTTAGCAACTAAAACATTTCTAGGAATCTTATTAGCTCAAGAGGACAATGATAAAAAGGAGAGAGCTATTTATTATTTGAGTTGCACACTAATCTCTTATGAGAAGAATTACAACATCATTGAGAAAGCTTGCTTGGCAGTTGTCTTTGCTTCCCAAAAGTTGAGACACTATGCGGCTGGTGGATAAAATAGATCCACTAAAGTACTTGCTTAGTAAGGTGGCTATCACAAGATGATTGACTAAGTGGGTCATGATACTCAGTGAGTTTGACATTCAGTATGTTGAGCCAAAAGCTATCAAGGGACAAGCGATTGTGGATCAACTAGTAGATGCACCTATGCAGAGTCTTCTCTCGATGAACATTGATTTCCCTAATGTCTCAATTCTGACACTCACACACCAAATGTGGGTGATGTTCTTTGATGGGTCCTTCACACAATAGGGATATGGTGCTGGATTACTCTTCATAATGCCATAGAGATATTCATTACCCAAAGCATACAAGATTATGTTTCCTTGTACAAACAACATTGCTGAATATGAGGCTTTGATTAATGGCATGAAGATTGCTGCTGAATGGAGAGTTGATTAGTTAGATATCTATGGGGACTCCCAGCTCATAATCAACTAGGTTAATGATGTGTATAAAAAAAAGGATGAGAAATTGATCCCTTACAAATGCATGGTTGATGACCTAAAGAAGTATTTTGTGCACATCACCTTCTAGAAAATTGCTTGAGCAAATAACAAAGCTGCTGATGCAATAGCTACTTTTTCCTCCTTGCTACAGATGCCCAACAATGATCTTAGACATGAGTTCTTGGTGGAAGCGTTACACTACCTAGCCTATCATACCCCTAATTCTAGGATGATCTAGTCTATTGTAAGACAAGACTCATCTCACTACCACCACATTTACTCCTATCTCCATAGCCAAACAATTCTGGATAGTCTAACCTGGAATGAAAAATGTTACCTTATTTGTAATGCTTCATAGTATGTCACTATTGCTGATGACTTGTTTAGGAGAGGTCTTGACAGAACACTCCTCAGGTGTTTAGAACCTGAAGAGTCCAAATGCGCATTAATTGATGTTCATGAGGGCATTTGTGGATCCCACTCAAATGGCTTGACACTAGCTCGCAAACTCATTAGAGCTAGTTACTATTGGCCCAAAATGGAGCAAGAGGCAATCAAGTACACCAAGTCCTACAAGTAGTGCCAGCTTCATGGGAAATTGATTCATGCTCTAGCTAGGGAGTTGATTCCATCTACCACAATGTAGCCATTTCAACAATGGGCCTTTGACTTGGTGGGTCAAATTCACCCATCTTCTTCTAATGGACATAAGTTCATCATTACAGCTATAGACTACTCCATGAAATGGTTAGAGGCAGTACCCATCACAATAGAAAGTGGAAAAAATATAGATCTTTTTATCAAAAATTACATCATATGCAGGTATGGTGTACCATCCTCCATCATTATTGACAATGGAGGACAGTTCAAAAACAAAGACCTCAAGGAACTATGCAAAAGATTCAAAATCACACAACATTGGTCTTCTATCTATTACTAGGGATTTTTTTAGTGGCTATTATTTGCCAATTGGCTAATATGTCCCGATTGGGCTATAGAAATTGGCTCAAAAAAATACCGTATACTAGTTGATCGGTTTGCCCAGATTTTATAAAATACTCATATAGTGGTTGGAATGTTTGCCATTGTTGTTACATAATTTTAGTTTGGTAGTCGAGTTCTTCACCCATATTTCTCTTTAATGTTTACTCTTATTTTCCATGAAATTAATTGAGTGTCTCTTTTGACGATAATCATTCGCCAAATTCCCATTTTCCTATGTGATTTTTTTTTTTTATGAGTGACAATATACTCCACAGACAACTTACCTTGATACATGTCAACATTTCGATGACTACCTCGACAATTCTTCTTCCTTCAAGAAATGTTGGCTGAAATTAAACCTCAGCCATTGATCTTGGATCATCAGATGGTTTGAGTTCTCAAATAATACATTTAACATAATTACATTTCAAAACATAATTTGCCATCAATATTAATAATTTTATTAAAAACAAAAATTATAATCGCCATTATTTTATAAAAATTGTCTAAACTATTAAATTTTTTTCCACCAAATATCCATTGATTGACGCATAATTCGCCAACACTATTAATTGTTTTTCACCCAAATGACATGTGATTCACCACAATTTTATAAATTTTGGGAGAGGGGTTCCTTAAAGTTATCCCTGTCTATTACCCCCAGGGTAATGGTTAGGCAGAGGCATCCAACAAGGCAATCCTTAAGATCCTCCATCGCACAGTTAGCAAATTTGGAAGGGACTGACACCTCCATATTAATCCAACTTTGTGGGCATATAGGACAAGCATCAGGACTCCAATGGGTACAATGCCCTTTGCTTTGGTTTATGGAGGAGATGTTGTGCTTCTAATAGAGGTTGAGATTCCTACTCTGAGAATCTCTATGAAAGGCCTTATTACTGATGAAGATTATAGAATAGCTCGACTTCAAGAGCTAGTACTACTAGATGAATGTCAACAAGTGGTGTGTGATCATCTGTGAGCTTATCAGTAGCGAATGTCTAGAAGCTACAATAGGAAAGTTAAGCCACGTGACTTCCAATTGGGTGATCTCATCTTGAGAGAGAATCCTAAGAATCAACAACAACGGGTCCAAAAAGGGAAGTTAAAATTAAACTGGCTTGGTCCTTACATAATTACTACAGTGTATGGATTTGGTGCTTACCAACTTTCTACAGCCAAGGGAGAAGTGCTCAAGGAACTTGTCAACACTCTCCACCTGAAGTGATTGTACAGCTGATCTAATCTTAGAAGCTCTTTGTACATATATAAATGTCCTGAATATATCTAAAAATTGCAAATAGTCCTGAAAATATCATTATCTTGGTGAAAACCTAGCAATAGGGGTCTTAGTAATACCATTTTTTTTTTTTGAAAAGTTTCAAAAATACAAAAAAAATTGAAAAACAAGAAAGTGCCATTGATGAAAACTTGGAAACAAGCATCATGGTAATAAAAAAATGAAACCCTTGCCAAGAATGTGAAAACCTGGCAAATAGGTGCCTCTTGTTCCCAATGCTCCATCTTGCAATGCATCTTCTGGATCCTTGTACAGTTACTTTCCTGCTTTAGTTTACTACTTTTTGCTCATGTATCCATGGATTGAGTCTTGTCACAGCTTAGGGGAACTACTCTCTAGTGTCCTAGAATCTCTTTCGTGATAGTCATCAGTTATTTCAGCTACATCTACCTATTGTTGCTAGTGTCACACATTGTTGAGATTTTGGTCATAGAATCTCTTTTGTGATAGTCACTAGTTGTTTTAGCTATGTCTGCCTATTGTTGCTAGTGTCACTCTTTGTCAAGATTCTCCTTATAGAATCTCTTTCATGATAGTTACCAGTTGTTTCAACTGTGTCTGCCTACTATCACTAGTGTCACCCTTTTTCAACATTCTCCTCATAGAATCTCTTTCATGACAGTCACCAGTTGTTTCAGTTGTGTCTACCTACTATTGCTAGTGTCACTCTTTGTCAACATTCTCCTCATAGAATTTCATTTTTGATAGTCACCAGTTGTCCTAACTATGTCTACCTACTGTCACTCATGTCACTTTTCAAGATTCCTTAATGGAAGATCTCTCTTGCATTAGTCACAGTTGTTTTGGCTATGTCTGTCTACTGTCGCTTGGTCCTCTTTAGGTTCTTCATATTGAAGATTCCTCTTTGACCTTAGTCACCAGTCATTCTAGCTGCATTTGTCTATTGTTGTCACTGTACTAAAGAGATTTCTTTCATCTATGTTCTGGACATTGACACTTGACATCAATCCCAAAAACATGAACTCAAAATGACATACTTGTTTAAATATACTAAGCATTTTCTTTGTTTGTTTCATTTTTGCTTCATCATGTCTCATTGAGCAACTCGATGATGTCATTTTTGACTAGAGAAGCAAGGACTAGGGGCATGATATTTTCTTTTCTTTCTATTTGTGGTTTAGTTCCAATGATCTGAGGCATAAATATAAATGGGGTGTCCACTATAAGAGGGTCCATCTTGTATTGGATGGATATGTGTACCTTGACTCCTTTTATATGGATAAATCAATGAGGTTGGTTCTTCTCCTTGCTTGTTGGAGTGAAATCTTTATGCTATAGTAAATATTGATACTCATCTTGCTAAGTGAACGTACAGGTCACTACGAGTATATATGGAAACTTTTGTCTCAAGTTACAGACACAAGGGTTGTTGTGGACAGAATACTTACTAATTACTTAGTATAAGAGGGATCTCCCATGTGTCTGGTGTGTCTACATGCAAGAAATATTCTGGTCATCCTAGCATTTATGTTTTGATGCTTATGTTCACTTGCTATATTAAAAGGGACAAATGTTCTGGTCATTTTGGCTTCTTGTACCTCAAATGCTTACATTTAATCTCGACAAAACTAGAATAGATGTCTTATTTATATTCCTATGATTGCAATGTTAGTGGGAATTATATGACATATAAGATTCACTATATGCTTAGTGATGATAATTATCGAAGCTTAGTAACCAGACGTAGGGTTGCATATAGTTTAAGGTTGCATCTAGCATAGGGCTGCATTGCATATTCTACTTGCATAAGTTTGATGATTGATTTACTTGAATTCTTTGTGATATGGGGTTGTCAACTTCTTCAAAGTATCATGTTTCTTCATGACTACACAAATGATTGGTTAATCACCCTCTTGGCTGCTTTGACTACTTTGAATCTATTTTCGGGATCAAATTCAAAATCTGACACATATAAACAACTCAAAATAGCATTTTAAAATTTTGGGAAGAGCGGGATTGAATGCTTGTGTAGTCCATTTTTTTTTTGATACTTTGTCAATCTTGAAATCTTTTTAAATCACACTTTCTTAAAATTTTCCAATATTTCTAGAGAAAGTCAAATCTAGTCAAACTTTGGTTAAAATTGGTCTTTTTAGACCTCAAAATCACTTCAAATTGGCTTTTATATTTCTTCTAATTGTTCTAATCTCTTCTATATTTCTTCTAATCGTTCTGGTCATTTTTATGTTCTTCTGAACCTCAGATTTCTTTAGTATCTTTTAACATACTACACTACATCACATTTTTGGTGTGTCATCTTCCAATTTCACTCCTGAGGGGGTAGAATGATTACATCATTGAATCTGAATTTCAACTCAATTAAATCTTATGTCTTCATCACTCAAGGCATTTCATCACTAGGGGCATCTTTTTCCCCTCTGTCTGGCATCATTTTTCATCTACCTCATCTTTTCATGAGCTGATCACATCTTATAACATTTCTAGTCAAAGTTTGATAGACATATATTAAGACAGTCTAAATCCTGATTCCTGAGGATCAAGCCTTGTTCTAAGGATGATTCTACGACTCATGATTCGATCATGTTATCTTTTATGCTTAGGTATCTAGGTGTTCTATCTAGATCCTTAAAGGTTAAGCTTTGTTTTGGATGAAACCTTTAAAATGCTTATTCAACTTAGGTATCTAGGTGTTCTATCTGGATCCCTTAAGATTAAGCTCCATTTTGGAGATAATCTTTAAAATCTTATCAATTTAGGTATCTAGGTGTTCTATCTGGATCCCTTAAGGTTAAGCTCCATTCTAGAGATAATCTTTAAAAGCTTATTCATATTGGTATCTAGGTGTTCTATCTAGATCCTTAAAGGTTAAGCTTCATTTTGGAGAAATGCTTTAAAATGCTTATCAATTTAGTTATCTAAGTGTTTTTCTTGGATTCCTTAAGGTTAAGCTCCATTTTGGAGACAATCTTTAAAAGCTTATCAATTGGTCTCTGTGTCATCAATTTCAGATACAATCTCATTTCTTGATCTTTGCATCATGCTTTCTAATTTTCTATGAATTAAATGTGCTACTCGCACATTCATTCAAAGAGGGGAAAAATGTAATACCCCAAAATTGGCTCATTTCCATGATAATGAACTTTGCTTTATTCAACTATTCCTAAGTCCTATTTTACTAGGAAATTCTAATTCTAATAATCGCTACTTGACCTAGGTGTCAAATGCAAAAAAACCATAATTTGCATTAATCACGCTACTTATTTGATTCTTAAGTATCGACTCAAATTGCTACATAAACCTATTGATTTTCTTTAGCTAATGTACAAAGGAATTAAATACATTTAATTTAATAAGATACCTCTCTTTTTAATTATCAAATTTAATTATTCAATTAATTAAAGTTATTCAATTATGAGGTCATATTCTATTTTTATTAAATTAAATATTCTTGAAAAGGGATTAACTCAAATTATCACTAAAAGTGGAACCAGTTAACTCCTTTTATCACTCATAAAGGACTCAGTTAACTCCTGTTATTACTCAAAACGGACTCAGTTAACTCCTTTTATCACTCAAAGGCAACTAGTTAACTCCCTTTTCATGAAGTTACCTTTATGATTGGCTCTCCTCTTTGATCTTGATCGTCCATTTTGGTTAATCTCGACTATTGATCACCTCTTGGATTCGATAAAAGAAGCTCTCCATTCCTCATTATAGAGGATGAATTTTGGAATTTGCATCGAATTTATGCTAAAATTCTTACTCACTTTGATCACATTTGCATAGCTTTATTTCTTTCATTGTAATATCATTTAGGTTTTAAATATGCATCCATTTAGCATACTATGCTTCTTCATTTCTTAGATTAATAATTGCATCTCTCATCTAGATTAATTGCACTTTCATTTAGCTGCATAAATCTTTCATTCTAGAGGTTTGGTTGCTTGCTTCTCATTTTGAGCGCAAAGGCATAATCCTTCTAGCTAGAAGGCAACAGGTCACTTTGTTAGACTTTTTGAATAAATGATACAATGTTTATTTCAAGAAGATCTCATAGGTAATGACCATGTTGAAGTGTATGTGAGGATCAGAGGCCCCCCCAATTTTGCATATACAATGACAAGGGCATGACAACAAGATGCAGAGATCACAAGGGAATGGCAATGAAATGCAATGATCATAAGGGCATGGTAATGAAATTGTAGATCTCCTTGATCTCCACAATCCACAAGATCTCTCTCTCTATATATATACCTATATACATATATACATAGACACACACACATATATGTGTGTGTATGTATGTATATATATATATATGTATATATATATATATGTATATGTATATATATGTATATATATATATATATGTATATGTATATATATGTATATGTATATATATGTACATATATGTATATATATATATGTATATGTATATACATATACATACATATATATATATATATATATATATATATATATATATATATATATGTATATGTATATGTATATATATGTACATATATGTATATATATATATGTACATATATATACATATACAGATTAATCACTAATCCTAATTAGGGTAATTAATTTTGATTACTAACTGATTAGTAAAAAGGTCACTAACCTAGTCCAACTTAGATCTTTAGGTTACTCGATTAATCCTAACTGTCATGCTAAAATGCATTTACAAATCATGATTGTCAAGCGACACTATACAATCACTATTAAAAAACATTAACACTTATTGATTATAGAATGATACATTCATTCAACTCACGATACAAATAAAATACGAACAATGGGGTTTGCATCTTTTCTTAGACTCAACCTTGGTTTCCACAAATAGTACATAGGATTCATTTCTGATTCTCAGTTAGTTTTCTTAGCTAAAATATCCTGCCTCATTGCACACATCAGTAGCTCAAGAAAATCACTTTCATATATATATATATATATATATAAATATAAAGACTACAAGTTGTGTAATTTTTCATGTATTGCATCTGCATTTTCTTTTCCATTGCTTATAAGAGTATTTCAAGGTTGGAAACCACTTGAACATTGTTTGGATGATTTAGAGGTAATTTAATTATGGAAGAGGCTTCTAAAAGGAAATGAGCCTCAGGATTATGGCATTTAAACAGAAGAATAAATTTCTTCTTCAACTCCTTACACTCAACTCTTCACTTAAATTATTCTTCTAGCAGTGAGAATAGCTACTAAAAATTCCTAGTAGCCAAGGGATCCTTAACCCATGCTATGTTTTCTAGGGACATGGGATAAGTTACTACAAGCTTCAATACTTCATACAATTTTGGATCATATAGCAATGCCCAAATTAACAACAACAATAGATACTTGTGATCCTCGTAGGGAGACTATGCCAATACATTCATGGTTACATCCTTGGCTTCCATTGTTGGAATAGTATATGGAGCCTTGGTGTAGAAGCACCCTTCCAAGGCTCCCACCATCACATCTTTGGTGTGTTGAACTTCTCATAGGAAGTATGTAAGTACAATAAGAGTTTTTACTCATGCTTGTGTGTCTAGGCTTAGAATAGTTCTTAAAGATTCCTCTTTGGTTTTTGATGGGAATGGTATCATAATGTTAGGTTAGTATAAACTTGAGTTCCTTGATTTTCCATGTTGTTAAAAGGTTGGAATATGATTTTTTGTTGCACTATGAACATACATTTACATTACAAGAACTCACAATGTGGATTATTTGCTTGAACAATATAAAGTTGTTCAAAAGATATCAACATGAGGTATCTCCATCATTAAGAGCTTGGAAGCCTTAGATGGTGTATTTGGTGAAGTTTTAAATCCAAATAATTCTTTGGGAAGCCCTAGAAATGGTCTTAGAGTGTAGGAGAAAAAACACTACTCAGGCAACAATAATTGCTACAAAATTGCTAGCAACTTTTCAAAGTTGCTGAGTAACTTTCCCTTTGTGAAAAGTTTAATTTGTGAAACTGCTAACATAAATCCCTAAAACTTACCCAAACACTAAGGAGGAGTCTATTTAAGGTCTAGAGAACCCTAAGCCAAGGGTTGGTTGTGATTAGTATTGTACTATAGTATAGATACAACAAATAGTTTCTTGCATTTTAATGATAATAACTAGTTTTTACTAGTTCTTGTAACTAGTAGTGAAGTTTTGTAGATTTTATTGATTGGGTATTGTGTATAGGTCTTAGTATCCATTTTGTATGCAATAGATTATACTTGTTATCAATTTTTACAAGTATTTCATTAATTTCTTTTAAAACAACTATGTGCTGCCATTTTTGGAGTTCTTTACAATGAAAGGGCTTAGATCTTATTTCCATTGTGGGATTTCCATGGCCTTGTGGATTCTAGGACTGTAGACCCTACTGTATATTACCATGCAAGTAGGGGCCCAGAAAAGGAGTGCAAACAATTGTTTGACAGAGCCCTAGTTGATCTAGGCAATGCCCGACTATGAGAAAACAACAAAAAAGAGCTCTCGAGAGAAAAGGAGGAAATTTCATGACTTTCCCTTTTGAGGGATCTAAGAGGAGTTTGGGAAGGTGATATGTTGAGGAGGAGAATTTTTTTTGAGTTGTGGAAGGTATCCAAAAAGTGAGGACAATAGGCAGCCCATAAAACCCTCCAAAACCATTGTTTTCACCATTAATGTTGTATGACCTTTTAGAAGCCTAAGACCCTAAAAATCCTTGAGAATGGGTCTAATTTAGTAGATGTTCTTTAAGACAGGTGAGTTGAAACTTTGAGGGGAACAAGTTATAATCCCTACAAATCCGGAGGGAGGCCTAATTGGGGGCTCTTCTAGTAGCCCTATTGTGAAGAAACTATGCAATTGGTTGGAAACCCGATATTGCCAATGCAATGTAAAGGTGTTGAATGATCCAAAATCATCTTGGAACTCACAAAAATCCCTATTAGAGGTTGAAATGAATTAGAACCCTAGAATACCCTAAAGAACTTATGTAAGGAATAGATACTAGAAATCAAAGTTTGAGATACTGAAGAATGAGTTTGTTTAACTTGGTGGGAAGGTTAGGGCTGGTTAGGGGATTCTCTAAGCAGTAAGAAATCTTATAGACTTCACAAGTTTCTAGAGAATGCTTGGATCCTAGAGAGGATCAGGCATAGACTAGCTAGTCTACCCTAGCTTCCCCGTCAAGCCTCTATATCCAACCATTCATTATAAATTGGCAAATGTGCTTCATGCCTAGCATGCAAGTGATGCATCTACATATGTAATTTTATCACCTTGGAAAGTTGTATTTGATCCTACTAGCTAGGAACAAATAATTGTTTTTTTTATTGTACCTAATATGATGTTAGTTCTATAGAAATTTGTAATAAACCTAGCTAATCAATAATTAGACCAATTTAATTAGGTTATGACTTGTTTCTTTCTAAAAGTATTTTCTATTATATATTTTTGTAAAATTTCCTGTGAACTCTACTCATTTTTCCTGTCTGCATTATTTTTGTGCAAGACTACCCATATCACATGTAGGAACATTAAACTTGGATTGAATAAGGGAAGACAATTGTTGTTGAAAGGAAGAATCAATTTGAGCAATACTATTGATAGCAGAATCAATAGAGGAAATAGGTGGAAATGACACATTCAACATACTATGAAGAGTGTAAAAATTAGCTAGAATAGAAGATATTATAGGTGGGACATTAGAAACCATAGTAGGGGGATTAGGATAAGTGTAAGGAACACTATTGTATGAAGATTTTGAGATAGGAAAAGAAGCAGGTGGAACACTCATAGGAAGAGAAGAAATAGTAAGACTACTAATAGGAGGATTAAATTAGCTCTTCTCTTACTGCTGCAACTACTAGGATCAAATGAATCATACTTGTTGCAAGCCTTCGTTTGATTATAATTCGTTTTCTTCTTCCTCCACCCTTAATCACAAGATTAGATAACTATCTTCCAATACTAGCAATCTCATCCATAAGGTTTTCTATCTTCAAACTAAAAGTCTCAAAAATACCTAAATTCACTACAACATTTAGAGTCAAATTATGACGACAATTTACAACAAAAACATAATTTGTGGATTTTCATATTTTTTGCAATTATCCTTGATGCTATCATAATACCAAAATTTATGTTGCAATTGTGATACCAACATGGGTATAAAAAATAAAAAATAAAAACACAACATAAATCATTCCCCATTTGTTTTGATTGATTATGGAAAGTTGTGCACGAAAGAGAGTGGAGAGCTCTGAACAAGGGTGGAGAGCTCTAAACATTAGTGGAGAGATTTGAGCTCTAAATGTTGGTGTACATTTCATTGTCATGCCCTTGTGATTGCTACATTTTATTTACATGCCCTTCTAATCTCTACATTTTTTTGTTGTACCCTTGGTGGAGATCTAGGACTTTGTTGCCATGCCCTTGTGTTCTCTACATTTCATTGTCATTTCCTTGGGATCTTTGCATTTCATTATCATGCCCTTGTGATCTTGGTGCTTTTTCTCCATGATTTTTTTGCTGTGTTGTTCCCTTGTGATTTTTGTTCCCTTGCTCTACAATTTTCTTCAAGGGGAGAATAGATACCTATGTAAATGTTCTTTTCTTTTCCTTCTAGACATGTATCTCTTTATATTTTCTCTAGCAAGTTATTAGAGAAGCTTCTCTTTATGTATGTATATATGTATGTATGTATGTACATCTGTATGTATGTATATGTAGGTATGTGATCACTGCATTTCATTGTTGTGCCCTTGTGATCTTTGTATATATATGTATGTATATATGTATATATACACACATATATATATATATATAGACACACACACACACACACATACATAGATACATAGACACACACATATGTGTGTGTCTATGTATGTATGCATGTATATATATGTACATACATATATACATAAATATACATACATAGATCACAAGGGCATGACAATGAGATGCAAAGATCACAAGGGCATGACAACAGAATGTAGTGATCACATACCTATATACATACATACATAATACATACATACATACATACATACATACATATGAATACATATGTATTTACATACATACATATACACATACATACATATGTAAATAAATACATACATATACACATACATAAATATAAACATGGAACTGCATAAGTAATTTTATCACCTTGAAAAACTATATTAGATCCTGCTAGCTAGGAACAACTGATTGTTCATTTTATTGTACCTAGTATGATGACAATTCTATAGGAATTTGTTATCAATACAACGAATCAGCAACTAGACCCATTTAAATGGGTTATGGCTTGTTTCTTTCTAAAAATATTTTCTATGATATATTTAAAAAAAAATCTTATGAGCTTTTCCCATTTTTCCTGGTGTGCATTATTATTGTACATGATTTTGAGGTAAGTCACTTAGCACGGGTTGACTAAGTTTTATTGTTTTCTTATTTGGATTCTAGAATATGTATGTTGGTGGATCAATTTGTATGTTGTGTTAAGATGTAATAACCACCTTAAAAAAGACCTCTTTGTATACATACATACATACATACATATACACATACATATAGATACATAAATATATACATAATACATACATATATGAATACGTACATACATACATACATACATACATACATTTTCATATGCAATTTTATCACCTTGGAAAACTATATTTGATCCTACTAGCTAGGAATAGTTGATTATTCATTTTATTGTACCTAATCCGATCTCAGTTCTACAAGAATTTGTAATCAACCCTGGTAATCAACAACTAGACCCATTTAACTAGGTTATGGCTTGTTTCACTCTAAAAATATCTGCTATGATATGTTTTTGTAAAATTTCTTGTGAACTCTACCCATTTTTCCTAGTCTACATTAATATTTTTGCAGGATTTTGAGGTAAGTCACTTAGCACAGGTTGAGTGAATTTTATTGTTTTCTTATTTGGATTCTAGAATATGAATCCAACTGGATCATTTTTTCTATTGTGCTAATATGTAATAACCACCTTTAAAAACATCTCTCTATATATATACATATACACATACATATACAAACACATATGTTTGTGTACATATGTATATATACACATACATATGCATAAAGAGAAGCTTCAATATATACTTATATACATAGACACACACATAAAGAGTTTTCTTTTTTGATTTGATATGGTGGGCTTGTACTGACTCTAGCCTAGTCATGATGGTAAATAAGTTAGGAGTTGTTGGGAAAGGTATGGTGACTGCTTGTAAGTTTTGGTTTGTGGCTTACAAAGGCATAGTTCTAAGACCTTGAGAAGTGTGCATCTATGGTGGGTTTTTAATTTATTTTTTCTAGTTTGTATATGGATAAGGAGTCATAAGATGTCATGGAGGAGTTGGGAAGTGGAAAGAGGTAAAAGATGTCAAGTTGTGCACCTTGCTATGAAAGTTTTCAAATAGGCACCATAGCACAAAAACATGTATATTGATGTTGTAGGGTCACAATCATGTTTTTTAATAGAATTTATAACTAAATCCAAATGATTCAAGGGCTCCCAAGAGGATGAGAAGTAAAGTTTCTCATAAAATCAAATAGTTGTCAAGATATGCAACTTTTTGCAAAAATTGCTTCAAAACTTTATGAGCAACAATTATAAAGAGTGAGTTTGAACTTGGTGGTTATGCCAACCAATTGAAATATCCTTGGAAGTATATATATCAACCATATAAAAACATTCCAATGGTTGTGAATTTTAATAAGAAAGCTTGAGTAAGTTAATGCATGTTCTTGTGAGACAATTTTGCATTTTGATGATCCTATGTGAATAAATGGATTGAATAGAAGAATTTGATTTCAAATTTTTATTCCTTTTGTTTGTATAGTAATTTTATCTTGAGGTTGTTATATTGTAAATATTAATTTGAGTAGATTTTGGAATTATTTTGAAACTAGGTGGAGTGTTGTTCCAGTTTTGAGTGTTTTGGCCATAATGTTTCTCCCATGACTTCCTGTCACGAGTTCTTCATGGTTTCAAGGGACTATTGAAAAGAGATTGTTTGAAGTGTGGAACTTGTCATGGAACAATAATTAATTTTTCACCAATGTAAAACCTACTATTTATTAGTGAGATAATTTCTTTTTGGTTTGAATACTATCACTTGATTGATTGATGAAGAGGAACAATAGTACCTAGAGAAAGGTTGAGTTATATGGTTTATAAAAGGAGCACTAAGACCAAGTATGACACTAATGATATGATGTATTTTTTATCTACTTAAGGCTAAAGTGAATTGTTACTTAAGCTAAGACAAGAATAAGTGTCTTCATAAAAAAGTGATAGTCAAGCCTGACTGAACAAATAATGTAAGCCTAGAAAATTTAGTTCAAGATGAGAAAAAAGTTGACATGTTTTGAATGTCAGAAAGTTGGTATGAACGAAGTGTCAGGAAGTTAGTATGTGTCGAGCGTTAGTAAAATATTGTAAGTGTCAAGTGTTAGGGAAATCATAGTAGTGATCAAGCAAGGAAGACTTAGTTCATGCTGAGAAACCCACTATTGGCCAAGCATCAGAAGACTAATATTGCCTAGTGAATAGTGTGGGTGTATACTGATAGTAAAAAGAGTTTAATCAAAGATTTGATGAATATGAGATGAAAAATTTTATTTCTTGAATTTTTTGAAGAATTTTGAAGATATTTATGATGTGATAGTGGAATTGAATTTAAGGTAAAACATTTTAAGGTGAATTTAAAGAGGATTATACAAGAAGTTTCTAGAGTGAACCTAATGGAAAGAGGGAGGATTCGATGAATCTGACCTAACCATAAGATGGATGATTGTGATTAAGTGGAAAGAGATCATAATTCTCTTTATATGTAGATACAAGGCTAGAAGAAAATGAGTATGTTGAGATTTTGGAGGTGTTGCTTCATATGGTGGCTGAAGGGATGAGTCTTCAATTGGAATACTGAGCAAGAAGCCTTAAGGAGGTGAAGGCTTGAAGGGTGAGAAATAAATCATAGACAAAGGGTATGAATGCCAAGAAAAATGGAGGGTTGAACCAGAGATCTATAGTTTGCAAGTGAGTTGTTTTAATTATCAAGTCAAAACATGATGCTACTTTCTTATCATTATATAAGTCTAGATAAATCCTTTGGGTTAAGGTTGACCTAATAGTTATTTGTAAATCCTTTAACTAGGTGACATTCTAATAGAATATTCTAAAGTCCTCTAAAATGGTTCGCTCCTAATAGGGTAATTGAAATCCTTTATTCAAGGTCACATTTAACAATGTGCATTATAACCTTTAATAGGGTTGGCTCATTACAAGGATCACTTTAAAATAGTTAAAATCAGTAGGATATTGCTGGTGGTTTTTCCCAAATTGGGTTTCCATGTTAAATACTTGTGTCAACTTGTGTGAATGATTTTTCTATGTTTTATGTTTATATTTTTGCAAAGTTATTTTGACTTAGGATAGTGACCTACTAAGTTCTAGAGTTATTAGATGATATATATGTTTGGTGAGAATTGAGAAGTTTTATTTATACTTTTGGACCCTGGATAACTAATCCACCCCCCAAGCCCATCTCAGTTATTTTAAATATTCTAACAATTGGTATCCAAGCATTGGCTTTTGTGAGGAAATAGTTTTAAGGTACTAGAAGCTAAAGATCAAGATGTATAGAAAGGAGGTACCCAAGCTAAAAAAAGAAAACTTTCAAACATGGAAAAGTTTGATAAAGTTGCATCTAGGAGGACTTGGAGATTTTTCAATGTCAACTATAACTACTGAGTATATAGAAGTGGTTGGAGCTATGACTATATAAGAACTGAAACCAAACAAAGAACACAATAAAGTAATATTGGAGATTGCATCTTCCCTAAGCTATACAAAGTTTGATGACATCAAAGAATGTAGTACTTCCAAATAGACATGGGATGCCCTAACAAAGATCTATGGAGGAGATAAGAATGTGCTGAGAGCCAAATGTGAAATTATAAGAGGAAAGTTTAATGAAATAAGAATGCAAGAAGGTGAGAATATAATCTAGTATTGTGCAAGAGTAAAGGAAGTTGTTAATTCCATTAGACAATCAACTAAGAAAATTGAATATAAGACACATGTTCAGCAAAGTCTTGAGAACCATGTTACTTATCTATGTTATTAGAGTCTCTTCCATACAAGAAATGAGATGTACTCCTCATAACAATCTGGCCCTTGAAGGATTGGTTGGTAGAATCACTACTTTTGAGATTAAACTTTTTGATAATATCAAAATAGAGAATATTGAATCTTCTTTAATCATAAAATTATCACTGAAAGAGCCTAAACATAAGAGAAAGAAAAAGGTCAAACATGTTTCTAGTGATAGTGATGTAGATGAAGATGATGTGGAAGAGCTTGAAGCATTTTTGGCTAGGATATTTCATAGAGGGAAAGGAAAATACAAAGGAAAGTTACCTATCATATGTTTCAATTGTAATGAGTTTGATCATATTGCATCAAGGTGTCCTAAGAAGAAAAATAATAGAAATGAAGACAAATATAGAGGTAAAAGAGATGAGAACAAAAAAGACTAAAGATAAAGGAAAGAAGGCTTGCTACATTGCTGAAGAGGAATCCAATGAAGAATCAGATGATCATGATGATAAAGTTGTGTATGTTTCTATGAAGGATGATTCTAATGAAGATGAGGCAATTACATTAGTATCTTATGTGAACAAGAGTAACAAATGGATCATTAAATGATCATTTCACTATTTTCAACATAGTTTGTATCTCTATTAGCAATGTCGAGTGAGAGTGGAGGGAGCAAAGGGAATGGAGATTTTCAAAATCTGAATTCACGTAAGGGCAGGATTTCTTTGGATCATCGAGATCAGATCCCTAGATTGGAACATGGGTTGTAGGGGGGACGGTCAGGAAACTTTAGGTACTGGGGATCAGTCGAAGATCGTGGATGGGGACCTAGATGTCCCCCCAAGGAAGTGGTCAAGATTCCTTTGATTCCCAAAGCAAACTAGCAAGGAGCTACAAAATTGTCCTCTCTTTTCGGGATCAAACCCTTAGGTAAGTCCTCTTTCCCACCTGTCATAACTCTACCTAAATTTGAGAAAGGCTCTTGTGCCATTTCCATCCTAGACAAGATTGTGGATCATAGCATTTGATTCATGGCTTCAACATTGATTGGGAAATTTTTGGGCCTAGACCAAACATTGATGATGTCAAGACTTACATCAAGAAGCATTGGACCCTCAAAGGACAAGTCTCGGTCATGACTATGGTGAAGGGTTTCATGTCAGTCAATTTCACATGCATGGAAGATTTGGCCAATATTCATTGTGAAGGACAATGGGCTTTTGGTTGATCTACTCTAGCGCTACAGAAGTGGTCCTCCAAACTGAATTTGAGCAACTCTTATTTTTTTCAAGCCCCTGTCTTAGTTAGATTACCCAAGCTTCCTTTAGAATTTTTGAATGAGGATTTTTTTTGGGGCTTGTGAGGACTTTTGGTGAACTCCTCTCTATGGATCTGATCATGGCTTCCAAGCATTGTCTCAACTACACACACATCTACATAGGTGTTAGAGAAGGCACAAACATGCTTGAGACTATGGTCTTTCATTCCAAACTTGGAGTGCACATCCATAAAATGATAAATGAAATTGTTCCTTTCACCTACTTTCTTTGCTTGAAGGCTAGTCACAAGGCTCATCAGTGCCCTAAGGCAGAAAAATAGAAGACCAAGGAGCTAACCACTTTAGAAAAAGCTAAGAAGAAATCCATCCCTTCTCGCTCTTTTACCAAAGAAAAGAAGAAGCTGATCTGGAGGCACAAACCCTCCAAGCTTTCAAAGTCGCAGGATAGAAAGGAAGAAAAGCATAACACATCCAAGTAGATTGATGCTAACATGGGTGATCTTGGTCAAATGGTGTTAGCTACTACAACCCCCCCTGAGGAAGCTGTGGCTGAAGAGAGAGGTATATCACAGAAAGAGCTTGAACAACACAACAAGAGGTAGAACAAAAAGAGGCAGGAACCACCCCTCTCCAACAAGAGAGAAGCTCTAAGGATGGAGACCCCCTGCTCCAATGGTAGGCAAGACTCTCCTCAGAAGATTTCCCCTAGGCCTTTAGCTTCCCCATTCCATCCCTTCGAAATGGATTCCAAATAGGAGATTGCCCCATCTATTCCCAAGGGATTAGAGGCAAAACTCCTTCAACTCATTAACAACGCATCTCATGGCCAGATCTCTCATTGGGAAGAATGGATTGATAGTTTCTCTCCTGATAGCCTTAATAGTTGGTGCATGACAAAAAATAAAAAGAAGAACCAACTTCGTGACCACCCCCCTTTGTCCCTTGCGACAACCAAAAGCAAGGTTAGTGCTAATGTTGGGACAACCCCCAAACAACAAGGAAGAAATCCAATCAACTATTGCAAGAAGAAACCAAAAGGAACCTGGCAGATGGAAGCTAGAGAACCATCAAGGATTTCTTAAGAAGTAAGAAATGAAGTTCATTTCTTGGAACATAAGGGGCCTTAATGGGGCTCATAAACATGAACTAGTTAGAAATTTGATCAGAGATCAAAGACCCAATTTTTTGTTGATCCAGGAGACCAAGATGAAAAGGGAGTTTGTTAAAAATATTTCTTTCAGGAAACTCATGAACTATGAGGCCACTAACTCAAACGGTGCCTCAGGAGGGGTGATGATTCTTTTTAACAACAGGATGTTCAGGTTGATCCCCATCTTCAATGATGATAATGCTCTCCTATGCAAGGTGTCTCAAATCCATAGTGATGAATCTTGGTTTATCTTGAACCTATATGCCCCCAACTCTAAAAGGCAAAGGAAAGTCTACTAGGATAATATCTTTGCTATAATCACCAACAATGATGTCAACAAAGGGATCATCACGGGGGATTTTAACTCTCCTCTCACTAATGATGAAAAATGTGGTGGTCTTGCCCTAGATTAGGATAGAAAGTTTGACCTCTCCAACTTCATCCTCAACCTAGCTTTCATGGATGCGGACCTCGAGGGAGGAAGATTCACATGGTCTAATAGAAGAGTTGGCAGTGTTCAAGTTCTTTCTGGTAAAGAACATATCAGGTAGATTTAAGCTTGATACCAAGAAACAAAGACCAGGGACAAGCCTAAGGATGAGTTAAATCCTATATTCAACAAGGCTAAATCTTAGTTCTAGACCAATTAATAGAGTCATCAAGACTCACTTCACTTTAGGCTCGACTAAGCCAAGGCTAGAAAACCTAAGGAATTTGTCTAATTAATCTTGATATTCCTCTCTACAAGACTATCCGCTATAGCAAAAATGTTCTATATATTCTATGATTTTCTAACAAACTTCTTGATTGCAGTAGCTAATTACAACTTAAAGAAAGCATAGCAAACAAACCATGACTGACATTTCTATCTCTTCAATACATGAAAATAAGTTGATTTTTTGTTGTGATTGTTATTTAAAGGTGAACCAGCCATGTACTTTTGAACTTTAGAATGGACTAGTGTCTTATACAATGGGATATAGAGTCAAATATTAACAATTTTGACCTTTTTAAACAACTTGTGATTGAAAGTGTCAACATTAAACTTTTAGTTCATTTTGATTCTCATCCATTCCATAAACCTTAAGCCTTATCAATTATGGAAAGCAACTTCCCTAACTCTTGAATTAGTACCAATCAATAAAAGACATACAACCTTTTGGATTGCATTAAACTGAAGAGAAACTTGTCTATTCAATCCCAAAGCTACAAACATATGGAAATGAGACAAAACTACAAAGATAATGATTGTTAAGGATAAAATCCTTCAATTTAAATCTTAATACTACCAATAGAACTCATTATATGACACAGAGATAAAACCATTAATGGTCCCCAATATTCCTTATTATACTCAAGTAAGTATACATGTAAACTCATTCAGGTCATTACAGAACAAAAGTGGATGGATTACAAAATAATACATGACATATATAAAAATTCTGCAGACAACTGACCTCTACTGCTCATCCCAAAAATCCATAAATAGGATTGCAACAAGCTACAGATGAGAGGAGGACACATGTCAAAATTCTAATGGAAAAAACAAGATTCGAGAGATGGAAACAATAAATACAAGGATTAGTCTTCAAAATATTAATCAAAAAGGTAAGTATCTGAGGAAGCAAAAAAACATTAATGTTGAATCCTTAATCTTTTTCTTCCCCTTGTACTTTGCTACCCGAATGCACAAAATATCCTAGCTACTTCCAACTAGTAGAGCCTTTATTTCACCTACTATTTCCCAAACATAAATCTCTCCCTTGGTGGGCCAGTCAGTATTCTTTACATCTTGTAAATCTTGAGTGGCCTTGGTCCACCTAGCATCCATAATTGCCTTAGACTCAATGATAAATTTATTCAAATTTATCTCCACCCTAAAGAGAGAATCAATTAAAGAATGAAAAGGGGAATCAGAAGTATCCTCAAAAATGGTTGATGTAGTCTCTTGGGGCAGAATGTCATCAAAAGAGGTTGACCACTCTTGCCAATTTCTTACTATATTGGTAGTATCCAAGATTGAAGGTATATAAGGTTCCATTCTATCTGACAATCTCTTTAATTTTCCTTGTATAACTTCCAACTTACAAGAAAATAAGCCACTTAATTCTTTCACCATTTCTAGGCTCATCTTGACTGTGAAAATCTTGTTCGATAAATCTATCTTTTTAGCCATTAGCACAATTAATCTATCCAAAAATTGAATGTAAGGGCCCCAAAGGCCAAAAGAAGGTGTCAACCATGAGAGTGCCTCATTGCAAAATTTCTCAGCACCTTGCAAAGAAATAAAAGAGCCATGAGCCTATTGTGAGAGGTTCTTCAAAATATCAACCTTGTGGCTAGTCATAGCTCTAAGGATCCCAATCCTCACATCACCACCCTATTGGACTAACTGAGTGTCAATAATCATCCTCCTTGGTTGTGAGGAATCATCTTCTTCTTCATCCTCAGTCTACACCAAAGCCTTAGCAGTATCTTCAATTGGCACTGAAGTCCCTTGTCCCTTTTCTTGTGTTGGAGGCACTCTTTATTCTACTTGAATCAGTTGTTCTCTGAGGGATGCAATTTTATCCTCAAGGGCCTGGACCTTAGCTTCCAACTTAGTAATTCTTTCTTTGTATACATGACTACTTATGAGCTCATTTTCATAGAGCTTTTTAACATCAATGTAGTCATGTATAGCTTGGGACAATCTATCCTCCATTTTCTCTACCTTGGACTGATTCATAAATGAAAAATGTTTCAAGGCATGATATATCTCTGAGCCAGAGGTGCCCTATAGAGTCCAAATTATCATGTTGCCCTGCTCTATGCTCTATACATCCATCAATTTTGGTTTGTTAGAAGCTGGGGCCATGCTCCAAACTTCGAAGGAATTGGTCTCAATGTTGAAACCAGTCCCCTTTTTTAAACCATCAACACCAATTGCTTCATAGGAGATGGCATTCTCTTGTCTTCTAATTTGATCAAGCATAAAAGCTTGCTCCAAGTCCCAACCCGGTACTAACAACATGCCACTCCTATGGACAAGATCCTTGGCCTCCTCCAGAGTCATCACTTCACTCTTAGGGTCATAGGCCTATAGCTTCTCAATTAACTCCATCCTTTGTTCATTAGATTCATCAGGTTTCATTTTGATAACAAGTTCACTTAGTTTGATTTTGTATAAAAAACTTTTGAATTCATTGGATTTAATGAATTCATCATCCTCCAAGAATTGCTGAGCTTGGATAATCCTATCATCCAATCTTGCTGCTGCCAGCTCAAGATCTGTCAAACCATTTTCTGCTACATCAGCCCTAGTCTAGAGATAGTTCTGCCTTATGTCAGCAAAATACTAACTTCTCCCTGGTAAAATCTACAAAGTTCTCTGCCTAACTTGAGGAGGGATTTGCACAATTTTCTTTTCTCTTTTATGCCCCTTTGCCATCCAGGATGCCTGGGGTACATCCTCCTCTTCCACCTCAAGGGCTACATCAAGCTTAGGGCTATTTGGGCACACTCTTTCCTCCTCTCCCATTGGGCCCTTTGGCATTTTAGCCATTATTTCACCATGGTCCATGAGCATCTTCCTGATTCTCTGGGGGTAAGGGATATCCATGTAGAAACATGGGAATTGGGGATCAATCCTTTTCAATTCCCTCCCTACCCTTAGTAAATCATCCAATTTTGCAAGTTTATCAGCTATCTCCCCTTCTGCTACTATATTGGGGATGATGTCTTAATGGGGTAATCCCTTGGAATTGGGTAACACATAATTTCTCATTTCCTTCAAAGTGTCCCTCATCCACCCCTTAAAATCATACATTCTATATGGGCCGGTACACAAATTGTAATGATGCAAAAAAGAATGAACAGGCTCTAAGGCTTCTTTGCCAATAGTAAAATCACCAATTTTAAAACATCTACACAAAAATGTTCCCCTATGTACCTTAGGGCCTAAGTATTCCCTATTAACCATTAACAACTACCAAATAAATTCAATTATCCCTAATCTAGGAGGAATAAACTTTGGTAAAATGTGGGCTGGTTGGGGACAACCATAGACTATCATTAGAGAAAAATTTGGAAACAAGAAAATATCCCCCCAATTATTATCTAATTTCTTTCGCTCAGGTAGTAGGGATGGTCTTAAGATATATTTCAAAACCTTAGAAGCCCTAAAATACCCTAGGTCCAACATTTTCATTATGACAACACTAAAATTATTTAAAAATGACATAGAGTTAGAAAAATGATAAGAGGTATCCCATACCTGTGTCCATAGTTGTACTGGAAGGTCTCCATGTAAATAAGAGGTTTGTTCAATGAAATCAGAGCTGATGTACCCCATGTTCTTGTAAAGAATTAAGTGCATCAATAGAGAGTAATATGGAAAAGTGAACTCCCTCATTTCTCCAGACCTTGCCTTAGCAATATTATCCTTCATTATATCTCGTATATGACTAACATAGTCATATTCACAGGCATGGTAAGCATCCTATACATATCTAGGAATTATATATTCAGCCCCCCAGACCTCATCAGATCCATCCTTTCCTACAACTTTGTGGACACCATATATGGTTTTGACAAAATAACTTTTGAATTTGTCCATGTGCATCTTCTTCTGTATCTTCTTTGGGAAATCACCCACCCTCTTTAACTCTCTAGGAATATGTTGTAACAATGAGGCTCTAGAAAAAGCATTGGGATTTGTCTCAAATCTTCTTTGTAAGTCTTTCAAATCTAGAGGCTAGCCCATTCCTCTGGTTAACCCAAAAGCCTCAATAAAAGTTTCTCTATCCAAGATGCATAGAACAGTTCCATCATTCTTGTTAAAAGACTTGGTGGCGGGATTATAGCATTGAAATAGGGCTTTTATCAAGTCCACATCTATGAATACTGTAGAGAAAATCAACTTGGCTAGGTTCTTCTTCCATGGATTACAAATAGGAACCTTCTTGTCTTGGTTGCAGTAGAAAAAATAAAAAAGCTCAGAACTAGTAGTATTAGGGCATCTAGCATCTCTGCAATTAGATAAGGGTCAAAGAAGACATAATCATTTGTAGAGTTTAAATTGGTTGATCTTGGAAACAACTTTATCCATTCTTCCAAAAAATGGTTGGGCCTCTTCTATCTGATTTTACCTCCCTTCAAGGTTGATGTCTCTGATACTACCATTTCAGAGGCAGGGATTTCCTCTACTTCCTGGTTTGACATTTTGTGAATTTGCAATTGAATATCTAAAATTGTAAAATTATGTCTCCTACAAGCCTCGCAAACAATAATGTAGCACACATAGACAACACAGGATGAGCTCAAAAATTGATTGTGTGAATGATAAATAGTGACAATGGGAATGGAAAATCTTATAAGTTGATATGCTCAGATGAACGTTAAAATGCATTAATTTTACATATGTGAGAATGATCTCAATCCATTCTATCAACCTCAAGAAGTATCACCATAAATTTCCAACCATGAACTTTTCATATAGTATTCAAAATTGATTGGCTGAAAAGTCCATACTTCTTTTCTTGTCATTATGTTTTCTATAAAGATTAGGTCCACGATATTATGACAAGGTGATTGAAAAGACCTTTCATAGCATCGTAAAATTGTATTAATGGTTCTTCGACCCCACAATACCCCCTTTAAAATATTTATCAGGCAATCAAAAAAAGTGGCAAAACCTTCATTGATCATATGAAAAAGCTTATGTTGTAGCATCAAAACTTCACTCTACCTTGTCCTACGATCATATGACAAGTGGTCTTGGAGCATCGTAGATTATCTTCTTATGCCCTATGATCATACGATCGTAGTTGAGCTTTCCACCTCATAACATCATAACCATGCATTTTTCTCTCTATGATGTTATGGGTAACCTAAAAATGTCACATCATTACATCACTGATTTATTGTTCCATTGGTGTGATCATATGGTAAACCCTAGTCGCAGCATCAAAAAAGCTTATCTTAAAACCTTAAGATCTTACAATGAAAGGGCTATCATAAGATTGGGGACTGCATCCAATATCCATCTTAAAAACTTTCGATCCCATAGACACTGATAATGAATACATCTAGCATGTATATGCTGGCCTCGCTCAATAGGAAACTAACATATGTCCTGACCACTGGTGATGTTTTACTTTTATGACCTTTACGATCCTACGAAAACAAGGTGTCACACCATCTCAATGTGCCTTGAACCTTCCTATGATCATATGACAAAGCTTATGTTGTAGCATCTCCACTCACAAAATCACACCCTCTGATCATGCGATAAGCATTGTAACATTGTCGAGCCCTCTCCTTTGCTTTATGATTTGACGATGAAGCCTATATCGTAGAGTTGTAAGTATCTTTTCTCACTACTCATGATGCCACGAACACACCTTTATCACAACATTAGAGAAGGCCCCCTTAGGGACAAAACATAACATGACATGATCTTTTGACAGAAAGGTCATCATGAGATTGGGAAGGAAAAGAAATATGTCTATGATAACATGATACAACACCTATCATGAGATCATAAAAGGCCATCACACTTGTCTGCGATATATCGCTAACCCTCCATCATAACATCACAAAGAAAAATGTTCTTTAAAAAAAGAAAACACACTCACTTACATGGCCTAGGGTTAGGAAAAGAGGGGTAATTGTGTAATCCACTAGGGTTTATCAGATTTTGAGAATATAATTACCACCTTATTGAAAAAAAATTCAAAATTTTCATCATAGTGCAAAAAATTACCATCAGTGAAAATAAAAGACCATCAGTGGCTCTGGCTGGGGATGATGGATAACTTGTATCCATACAAGAATTCAGAATTATTGGTTTAAGAAGACCACACACACCTGAAGAAATGAGCTAGAACTAGAGACTACATAAAAAAATATACATATATATAGAGGCTATACACATTTGCATAGGTACTTACAAAAATACATTTATTCCTGGGAAGTGAAATACCTTTAATAGAAGTATCTTTTCAAAAATTACCCATGAACTGACATTTCTAAAAGATTTCTTGATAATTATTTAATGAAATATGAATCTTCACCCCAAGGAGAATCAACCAGATATGGTCCCAGCTAGATGGGATCAAATTTCCCATGTTTTCCCTTATCCTCTAGCCTTGTATTCCACATTAAAATAAGATCATTAGTTTGAAATTTTCTAATGACTACCTTCCTATCATATAGATGCTTTGTTTGTAATTGTAATTTCAAATTCCTTGCAGAAGCTACCTTTCTTGTTTCAGCTAATCCAACTAATTCATCAATCTTCTCATGCATGTCATTAAAAATATCATCATCATACATATTTATATAGTTGTACAAACCCATCAGATTGTTCTGAGGCATTTTGGCTTGGATACCATAAACAAGGTCAAAAGGCGATACACCTATTGCCTTCTTTATTGTTACTCTATCAGCCCATATAGCTAATTGCAATTTTGAATCCCAAGCCCTTTTGTTATCTTCTAGGGTCCTCTTGATGATCTTCAACAAACTCTTATTAGTAGATTCTGCTCATCCATTCCCTTGTGGATGATAGGGTGAAGAAACTAACCTAGTGATACCATATTTTTCACAAAATTTGATAATTTTTTCAGATCTAAAACACATAGCATTATCAGTTACTATTATTTTAGGACACCCAAACCTTGTAATAATGTTATTGAGTAAGAAATTATTTACCACTTTACTAGTTGAATTTCTACTAGGGATTGCCTTAACCCATTTTGTGAAATAATCAATTGCAACTAGTATCCAAGAAAAACCACTACTAGAGCTAGGTGAGATCTCACCTATAAAATCCATCCCCCATTGCTAAAAAGGCGCTGGGACTTCAACTGACTTTAAAGGTGTATTTCCAGAAAACTCTGGCATGAGTCACATTTCCTTACCAAGATTTGAGCATCTTTAAACAAAGCAGGCCACCAAAAACCTGATCTTATAACCTTATGGGCTATAGTCTTTGGCATATAATTCCCACCACATATTCATGAATGCATCTCATTTAGTATTCTTTCAAATTTATGTTGATCAATGCATTTTAGCAATATACCTTCAAAATTTCTCCACCATAGGATTCCATCCACAATTATATATCTAACTGAATGCAACTTTATGGTCCTCTTCTCATTGTCTATTAGATGTGGTGGAGATTGCATATTTTGCAAATAATATATTACATCTTTATACCAATCACATTGATCCATATCACATGTTCCAAAAGAGGAAACTTGATCTTGTACATTTATTTGATTAGCATCTAAATTAGTTTGTGCCATGAGCTTAGCTAATCCCTAACCTCTTACCAACTTAGTGATTTGTATATCCATGTTAAATTTTTGGATTCTGTTGATCCATCTACATCTTCTTCCAGATACTTCATGTTGAGAAAAAATATCTTTCACTATTGCATTAGGCACAAAAGCAATAACAATAGCACCAACTAGGTAACATCTAAGATCTTTAATAGCCTTGACTAAAGCATATGCCTGCTTCTCATTTATGTCATATTTCAACTCTGCAGGTTGTAGCGATTTACTAAAAAATGCTATAGGCTATTCATGTCCATTTTCATATTTCTGAAGTAAAATTGCTGCAATAGTATGAAAAGATGCAAAAGAGAAAATATGCATGGGCTTTTCATAATTAGGGGTCATTAGAACTGGAGTATTCTTGATAGCATTTTTTATTTCTCGAAAAGAAATAGCAGGCTCACCTTCCCAACTGATTTTAGCACCTTTCTTGAGCATCTTTGAAATTGGCCTACTAACCTCAGCAAAATTAGTTATAAATCTCCTTCAGAAATTAAATTGTCCAAAGAAAGATTGTATACCTTTGATACTCTTTGGCTTCTCAACCTTGTCAATTGTTGCTACCCTTTCTGGATCAATTTTTACCCTTTCCTTTGAAACTATATGGCCTAATAGTCTTCCTTCTGTGACCCCAAAGTTACATTTTCTTGGATTCAAAGATACCCCATACTCCAAAGCTTTAATAAAAATCTTTTCAAGGTACTTACAATGATCTTTAGCCTTTTTTGAATAAGCAACCAAATCATCTTGATACACTACCATGAATTTTTCAATGTAGTCTTTGAAAGCCACATCCATGGCTCTTTGCAAAGTTGCCCCTGCATTCATGAGACCAAAAGGCATTCTTACATATACATAGGTTCCCCAAGGAGTAGTGAATGCTGTCTTGAATTGTTCTTTTTCATCAAGGACCTGGTTATATCCTAAAAAACCATCCATCATAAAGATTAAATCTGAACCAGTCACCTGTTGTAACATAGCCTTTATGTTGGGCAGCCCATAATTGTCCTTTAAAGATGCAATGTTTAGATTCCTAAAATCAATGCAAAGCCTAATATCACAATTCTTTTTCCTAATAGGAACTAGGTTAGATACCCAAGAGGAATGTCTAATTGGTTTAATTATTCCTCCATCCGTAAGTTTCAATAATTCTTGGACTGCATCTAAGGGGCTGAAGTAGGATCTAAAGGTCTCTATTTTTTCCTAAAAGGTTTGACATCTTCCTTAAGAGGTATAATATGCTAGAAAAAATCTTTCTTGTAAGCCTTAAGGTCATCATAAGACCACGCAAAAACATGTCTAAATTTCTTAAAATTTCTATCAAAGACTTTTTAATCTCAGGAGTTAAAGTCTTACCAATATATACGTTTTTTGTATAATCATTTGAGCCCAAATTTTTCTCCTCTAATTCTTATGATTTTTTATCCTGTGTATTTGAGTGCACCCTATCTTGATTATCAAAAGCACTCTCCAACACAACCAACCCTTTAGGTACCTTGTTATCTTTCAATTGTAAGATCTCTTGCCCAAAAAATTTCTCTTTCCCATCCACAGTTTCCACCCAAGCACTGCAATCAAGTTCTTGTCCATGATATTTGTCTTTATTAAGAAGGAAATTTAAAATGTCTTGGTCATCTTCAAAAACTTGCCAACTATGAACATTATCTGGAAATGAAGGTTTGTTCTATGCTCCCATAATAGAAACACCAGCAAATGATATATCATCAGGCTTTATGGCCACATTTGCCAATAAATCTGCCATCTTATTATGACTCCTATCTTTCCACATTATTCCAAAGGCATGAAATGATTCAATCATGTCCCAAAAAACATTCTTATATTGTTTTAGTCTCTTATTTTTTGAAACATACACTCCTTTAACCTAGGAAATAATTAATTCAAAATCACCTATGACATGCATTTTCTTAATTCCATGGCTTGCTACAACTTTAATCCTAATAATAAAGCCTCATATTCTACAACAATATTGGTACATGCAAAATTAAGAGAAAAATAATATCTAAATGTGTTCTTGTCAGGAGAAACAAACACAACACCTGCCCCTAATCCTTCTTTTGAATTTGCTCCATCAAAATACATGCTCCACAATTTTGGTGAATCCACACAACATGTAACTTCTTGTTCAATTGACGTAGTAAGTTTCTCAACCTCTTGAATAACCAAATCTGCTCTAAAAGAATTCACATCTATATCTAGGAAACAAGTTGTATCTTTGTCAATATTTTGTTAAAAAATATAAGTAACCTTTGGCTCTCTATTTACTTTGATAGCCTTTTCCCCTACTTGGAAAGTAGCATATGACAAATCACACTACATACTACCTCCCATTGCAACACTCCATTTCCTAGAAAGAAACATCCCATAATGAGGAGGAATATCCACCACTAGGATAAACATGGTTAATTCTTCATTAGGATATGCAACAAGTCTAAAAGGTAAAGCATTAATAGTACCTACAACAGGTATCTCTTTAGCATCCATTGCTCTGCATCTACCTTTCCTAGTGTCAATTCCTAAGCCAAGAGCTTCCATAACCTTTAAAAGCATTATATTATTTGAAGCACCAGAATCAATCATACAATTTTTTAGAGTTCTACCCTTTATGATCAAGCTTAAGAAAAAAAGGTCAACATCCTATAAGTATGCAACTGATGAGTTATCCAAATACATTTGAGGTATCTAAGATATAATCTCTACATCTTCTTTTTCCTTTTCTAAATTTGGGAATTGATGGACCAATGTTGGTTCTTGTGTGACAACACTATCATTTCCTATTCCTCCCAACCAAGACAAAGCCCTCTTCTTGTGTTCTCCTATCCTGAACATTTTTAAAAAAGGAACCTTAATAGTGATTTGTGACAACATTGAAATCATATCAACTGGGTCATAATTGGTAGTTTTAACATTACCATCTTTGGGTACAGGAGATTGAATAATAGATGATTCCTTTTGCTTATTACTTTTAGATTTTGATACCTCTTTTGATATAATTGGCTTAGTGATTTCTATCTCCTAAAAATGTACCCTCTTTTTTGGCTCCCACCTTTTATTATTATTCTCTTTGATCTTTGAAATCTTAGGAATATTTTTCTTAACTTCACTAGTAACTCTTGTAGGGGTATCTTTGATAAAATACCTATTGGCTTTACAAGGGTACCATTCACAACTCTATTTCTTAAGTTATAAGTACTTTGAACTTGTGCAACTAGTTCTGAAGTAATCTTATCAATTTATTTCTTGGAAGGATTTCTCAAACTTATGTGGTCATTTTCAACTAGAGTGTTACACACAACATTCTCATCATGACCTTCATCATAAGAAAAAACTTGCTGATGATATACATGGTATAAATTTCTCTGATCTATAACATCATGCTCAAGTTCCTTAATACCAAATTCCTCATCATTATCATAGAGATGAACCATGTTACTAACAATATCCTCTTGATTTTCCTCTTCTTTTTCCTCTTCATTCTGTACAAGCCGGTTTGTAGCAAAAGATTTAGCTATAGCACAAAAATCAGGGGAATGGGGAGATTGACAAGTAAAATACCAGGGTACATCTTCTATCATGTTTATAGAATCCTTTTGCAAAGGATCTGGTGTTCCCTTGTCTTTATTTCCTTGAATATGGTTTGGAACTAGGTTTCCATCTTTCCATTGAGTAGTATAGGGATAATTTTGCATCCTAGGCTATCTATTGAAATTGTTAAAAAGAATCTTTTTCTGCAACATTTTCTTTATTTTTTTGGTAAGTAGGAGGATTAAAATTTTTTAATAGACTTAAAACTTCTCCCATTGTATCATCCTCTGGCTTTTTTCCTATAGTAGGCTTTTCATTGTTTGTTTTACCTCTAGGATTAAACAACTTGGGGTCATCCCTCTTTCCAAGTTTACCAGCAGCCCTTCTATTGTTTTCAATATTCATAGCCATAGTATAAGCCTCTCTTAATGATTTTGGATCTTTATCCCTAACAACATAAGCCATCTTACTATCAAAAGCATTGAAATAAGTAGTAAGACAAACATCTTCATTCAACCTCATTACTTGAAATAACTTGTACATAACTTTTTGAAATTTGACGTTGAAATTAAAAGCTGACTCATTGGGATTTTTCTTGATATTATTGAAGTCATTCAACATAAAACCAACATTAGTCCTTTGAACAAAAGCTCAAAATCATTCCATGATTTAATACTGTCATCAAGCAGTCTTCTGAACTAGTATCTAGCATCCTCAATCAATGAATGAATAAAAAGTTTCATCACTACATCTTCATGTTCTACCTCATAGTCATTTAGCATATCCATGAATTTCCTGAGGTGTTCTTCACCAGTAATAGCATTATTTCTAGAAAACTTTGTGACCTTATCCCTTAAATCATTTGAGATAGGATGAGGAAAACTAGGGATAACCAAAAAGGACATCTACCGATACTTTTCCAAATAAATTGGTCTTTTTCGAGAAACTGGAATACTTGAAGAGCTAGCTCCTATAAGTTGACTCTAAAAAGGAGCCTAAGTTTTTTGAGATGGTTGAAAAGGAGGTAATTGACTAGTAGTAATAGAAGTTACAACAGAGGCCACTTGTGTAGAACTTTGACCTATAATCAAAGGACCCACACTAGATATAGTAGGGACAACTAATGGAGTCTGAATGGGTTGAGCAGCTAAGGCAAAATTTGACTTAATGAATTGGATTTTTCTCCTAGTTTCAGCTACCTAAGCTTCATTTTCTACTTTTTCAAGTTCCTTTGCCAAATCATCCTTTTCTTTTCTAGCTTTCTCCAATTCTAAATCAAGTTTAGATATAGCAAAAGAAGTGGATTTGTTAGAAAGATGAGGTTCATTGATTTGTATTCCAATAGCCTTCTGCTTTCCTTAATCTGAATCCTTCTTATTTATATCTTCCACTCTTATCTCCAAAGGTTTATAAGGCTAAACTTGAGCAAGTACAGGGTTCTCTTTTTTCTTAAGGAGTTGTTCCTGGTTTTGAACATTAGACCTCAAAATATCCATATCCCCAAAAATATCAGAGTGTAAATTAGAAGATTTCTCTTCCAATTTCTTATTTTTCTCTTGTAATGAAGCCATTCTCCTTAGTAAATTATCTCTTTCAATGATGCTATTCAAGATAATTTTTTCCTTTTCCTTCTCCAAGAACATGTGCCTCATTTCCTCTTCTACAACTCTTTTTCTAAGAAGGATAAGCTCTGGGTATAGCTCTTCACGATCTGTAGTAGTGACCTTAGATTCAACTGGATCAAAATCCATAATATTTACCTCATATGGATGATGCCTTGGACTGAAACCCATGTCCATATTTCCCTTGAAAGCCCAACTATGGTTTATTTCACTTGTCAAATTAGGCTTATAAGGAAGGTCCTCCATAGGAGACATAGATTTATCATGAAAAATCCTTTTTTCCCTTACTAGGGTTGAAATAGTTTCTCCCAAAAGGGTAACCTCTTCAGACTCAATAATCTTAGAAGAGGATTCCTTTTCTACTATAGGATGAAATAATGATGGGGCTGACATATTCCCCCTAGGAACCCAAGTGGTAGTAAAATCAAACTTTTTCTTATTTTGATGCTTCCTTGTTCCAGGAGGTAACTCAACCAACAATGGTATTTTTGGGTGGTCCCTTGTGAAAGCACGGGTATTCTTTTTTTTCTCATCCATTTGGTTAAGGTTTCCTTAAACTTATAGCACTAGCTACAGAACCTTAGACTTCAGCTGCCACCCTTATGAAGGGAAAGTATGAAATAAAGCCTAAAAAAAAAGAATGACACAAAGAAAGATAGAAAAACACTAAAAACACCCAAGTAGGGACCTAGTAATAGATTATTTCCAAATCATCCCTAGTGGAGTTGCCATTTTGTTGGAATTATTTTTGGTAAAGAACATATAAGGTAGATTTAAGCCTGACACCAAGAGACAAAGACCAGGGACAAGCCTAAGGATGAGCTAAATCCTATATTCAGCAAGGCTAAATCTTAGTTCTGGACCAATTAACAGAGTCATCAGGACTCACTTCACTTTAGGCTTTGCTAAGCCAAGGCGGGAAAACCTAAGGGATTTGTCTAATTAATCTTGATATTCTTCTCTGCAAGACTGTCCCCTATAGTAGAAATGGTCAATATCTTCTATGATTTTCTGACAAACTTCCTAATTGCAGTAGCTAATTACAACTTAAAGAAAGCACAACAAACTAGCCATGATCGACACTTATATCTCTTCAATACATGAAAGAAAGTTGATTTCTTGTTGTGATTTTTATATAAAGGTGAACCAACCATGTACTTTTGAACTTTAGAATGGACTAGTGTCTCATCCAATGGGATATTTAGTCAAAGATTAGTAGTTTGAACCTTTTTAATCAACTTGTGTTTGAAAGTGTCAACATTAAAATTTTAGTTTCATTATGATTCTCATCCATTCCATAAACCTTAAGCCTTATCAATTATGGAAAGCAACTTCCCTAATTCTTGAATTAGCAGCAATCAATTAAAGAAATACAACCTTTTGGATTGTATTAAACTGAAGAGAAACTTGTTTATTCAATCCCAAAGGTACAAACATATGGAAAGGAGACAATTCTAAAAAGATAATGATTGTTAAGGATAAAATCCTTCAAATTAAATCTTAATACTACCAATAGAACTCATTGTATGACACAAAGATAAAACCATTGGTCCTCAATATTCTTTCTTATATTCAAGTAAGTATACATAAAAACTCATTCAGGTCATTACAAAACAAAAGTGGATGGATTGCAAAATAATACATGACATATATAAAAACTCTGTAGACAACTGACCTCTACCGCTCATCCTAGAAATCCATAAATAGGATTGCAACAAGCTACAGATGAGAGGAGGACACATGTCAAAATTCTAATGGAAAAAATAAGATTTGGGAGATGAATACAATAAATACAAGGATTAGTCTTCAAAATATTGATAAAAAAGGTAAGTATCTGAGGAAGTAGAAAAACATTAATGTTGAATCCTTGATCTTTTTCTTCCCCTTGTACTTTGCTGCTCAAATGCACAAAATATCCTAGCTACTTCCAGCTAGTAGAGCCTTTATTTCACCTACTATTTCCCAGACATAAATCTCTCTCTTGGTGGGCTAGTTAGGATTCTTTACATCTTGTAAATCTTGAGTAGCCTTGGTCCACCTAGCATCCATAATTGCCTTAGACTCAATGATAAATTTATTCAAATTTATCTCCACCCTAAAGAGAGAAGCAATTAAATAATGAAAAGGGGAATGAGAAGTATCCTAAAAAATGGTTGATGTAGTCTCTTGGGTTAGAATATCATCAAAAGAGGTTGACCACTCCTACCAATTTCTTATTGTATTGGTAGTATCCAATATTGAAGGTATACAAGGTTCCATTCTATCTAAAAATGTCTTTAATTTGCCTTGTATAACTTGCAACATACCATAAAAGAAGCCACTTAATTCTTTCACCATTTCTACGCTCCCCTTGACTATGAAAATCTTGTTTGGTAAATTTGCCTTTTTAGCCATTAACACAATTAATCTATCCAAAAATTGAATGTAAGGGCCCCAAAGGCCAAAAGTAGGTGTCAACCATGAGAGTGCCTCATTGCAGAATTGCTCAGCACCTTGCAAAGAAAAAAAAGAGCTATGATCCTATTGTGGGAGGTTCTTCAAAATATCAACCCTATGGCTATTCATAGCTCTAAGGATCCCAATCCTCACATCACCACCCTGTTGGATTGTCTGAGTGTCAATACTCATCCTCCTTGGTTGTGAGGAATCATGTTCCTCTGCATCCTCAGTTGCAGTATCTTTAATTGGCACTAAAGTCCCTTGTCCCTCTTCTTGTGTTGGAGTCTTTCTCTATTCTTCTTGAATCAGCTGTTCTCTGAGGGATGCAATTTCATCCTCAAGGGCCTAGACCTTAGCCTTCAACTTAGTAATTCTTTCTTTGTATACATGACTACTTTTGAGCTCATTTTCATAGAGCTTTCTAACATCAATGTAGTCATGTATAGCTTGGGACGATCTTTCCTCCATTTCCTCTACCTTGGCCTCATTCATAAATGAAAAATATTTCAAGGCCTTAGATATCTATGAGCTAGAGGTGCCCTATAGAGTCTAAATTATCATGTCACCCTACTCTATGCTTTGTACATCCATCAATTTTGGTTGTTAGAAGCCAGGGCCATGCTCCAAACTTCTAAGGACTTGGTGTCAATTTTGAAACTAGTCCCTCTTTTTAAACCATCAACACTAATCACTTCATAGGAGATGGCATTCTCCTTCTTTTGATTTGATCAAGCATAAAAGCTTGCTCCAAGTCCCAACTTGGTACTAACAACATGTCACTCCTATGGACAAGATCCTTGGCCTACTCCAGAGTCATTACTTAACTCTCAAGGTCATAGGCCTATAGCTTCTCAATTAACTCCATCCTCTGTTCATCAGATTCATCAAGTTTCATCCTAAGGACAAGTTCAATTTGTTTGATTTTGTATAAAAAACTTTTGAATTCATTGGATTTGATGAATGCATCATCCTCCAAGAATTGTTGAGCTTGGATAATCCTATCATCCAATCTTGCTGCTGCTAGCTCAAGATCTGTCAAACTATTTTCTGCTGCACCAACCCTAGTCTGGAGATAGTTCTGCCTTATGTCAGCAAAATACTAACTAGTGCCTAGTAAAATCTGCAAAGTTCTCTGCCTAACCTAAGGATAGATTTGCACAATTTTTAGTCTTTTATGCCCCTTTTCCATCTAGGATGTCTGGGGTACATCCTCCTCTTCCACCTCAAGGGCTACATCAGGCTCAGGGCTATCTGGGCACACTCTTTCCTCCTCTCCCATTGGGCCCTTTGGCATTTTAGCCATTATTTCACCATGGTCCATGACCATCTTCTTGATTCTCTAGGGGTAAGGGATATGCATGTAGAAACCTAGGTATTGGGGACCAATCCTTTTCAATTCCCTCTCCACCCTCAGTACATCATCCAATTTTGCAAGTTTATCAGCTATCTCCCCTTATGCTACTATATTGGGGATGATGTCTTCATGGAGTAATTCCTTGGAATTTGGTAACACATAATTTCTCATTTCCTTTAAAGTGGTCCTCATCCACCCCTTAGAATCATGCATTCTATATGGGCTGGTACACAAATTGTAATCATGCAAAAAAGAATGAATAGGCTCTAAGGCTTCTTTGCCAATAGTAAAATCACCAATTCTAAAAAATCTACACAAAAAGGTTTCCCTATGTACCTTAGAGCCTAAGTATTCCTTGTTAACCATGAACAACTGCCAAATAAATTTAATTATCCCTAATCTAGGAGGAATAAACTTTGGTAAAATGTGGGCTGGTTAGGGACAACCATAGACTGTTATCAGAGAAAAATTTGGAAACAAGAAAATATCCCCACAATTATGATATTGTTTCTTTCCCTTAGGTAGTAGGGATGGTCTTAAGAGATATTTCAAAACCTCAGGGGCCCTAAAATACCCTGGGTCCAACATTTTAATTATGACAGCACTAAAATTATTAAAAAATAACACAAAGTTAGAAAATTGATAAGAGGTATCCCATACCCGTGTCCATAGTTGTACTGGCAAGTCTCCATGTAAATTAGAGGTTTTTTCAATGAAATTAGAGCTGATGTACCCCATGTTTTTGGAAAGAATTAAGTGCATCAGTAGAGACTAATATGGAAAAGTGAACTCCCTCATTTATCTAGACCTTGCGCTGTCGATATTATCCTTTATTATATCTAGTATATGACTAACATAGTCATATTCACAGGCATGGTAAGCATCTTGTACATCTCTAGCAATTATATATCCAGCCCCCCAGACCTCATCAGATCCATCCTTTCCTACAACTTTGTGGACACCATATATGGTTTTGACAAAATAACTTTTGAATTTGTCCATCGGCATTTTTTTCTGTATCTTCTTTGGAAAATCACCCACCCTCTTTAACTCTCTAATAATATGTTGCAAAAATGAGGCTCCAGTAAAAGCATTGGAATTTTCCTCAAATCTTCTCTGTAAGTCCTTCAAATCTAGAGGCTGGCCCATTGCTCTAGTTAACCCAAAAGCCTCAATAAAAGATTCTCTATCCAAGGTGCATAGAACAGTTCCATCATTCCTATGAAAAGACTTGGTGGCAAGATTATAGCATCGGAATAGGGCTTTCATCAAGTCCACATCTATGAATAACTTCAAGAAAATAAACTTAGTTAGGTTCTTCTTCCAGAGATTAAAAACAGGAAACTTCTTGTCCTGGTTGTAGTAGAAAAAGTAAAAAAGGTCAGAACTAGTAGTATTAGGGCATCTAGCATCTCTGCAATTAGCATAAGGGTCAAAGAAGAAATGATCATCTATAGAGTTTGCATTGGTTGATCTTGGAAAAAACTTTATCCATTCTTCTTGAAAATGATTGGGCCTCTTCTATCTGGTTTTACCTCCCTTTGAGGTTGATGTCTCTGATACTGCCATTTTAGAGGTAGGGATTTCCTCTACTTCCCAATCTAACATTTTGTGAATTTTCAATTGAATTATCTGCAATTTTAAAATTCTTTCTCCTAAAAGCCTTGGAAACAATAACACAACACATAAAAACAACACAGGATGAGCTCAAAAACTGATTGTGTGAATGATAAATAGTGATAATGGGAATGGAAAATCTTATAATCTGATATGCTCAGAAGAACATTAAAATGCATTGATTTTACATATGTGAGAATGATCTAAATCCATTCTGTCAACCTAAAGAAGTATCATCATAAATTTCCAACTATGCACTTTTTGTATAGTATTCAAATTTGATTGGCTGAAAAGCCCATACTTCTTTTCTTGTCATTATGTTTGCTGTAAAGATTAGGTTTCACAATATTATGACAAGGTGACTAAAAAGACCTTTCGTAGCATTGTAACATTGTATTAATGGTTCTCTAACCCCATGATACCCCCTTTAAAATATTTATTGGGCAATCAAAAAAAGTAGCAAAACCTTTTTCGATCATATGATAAAGCTTATGTCGCAACATCGGCACCTCACTCTACCTTGCCCTATGATCATACGACAAGTGGTCTCAGAGCATCATAGGTTATCTTCTCATGCCCTATGATCATATGATCAGAGTTGAGCTTCCTACCTCATAACATCATAACCATGCATATTTCTCTCTACAATGTTATGGGTAATCTGAGAACATCACATTGTTACATCACCAGTTTATTGTTCCATCGGTGTGATCCTATAGAAAACCCTAGTGGCAGCATCAAAAAAGTTTATCTTAAAACCTTGAGATCCTATGATGAAAATTCTATCATAAGATTAGGGACTGCATCCACTATCCATCTTTGAAAAATTTGGTCCCACAAACACTGATAATGATTCCATCTAGCATGTGTATGCTGGCCTCGGTCAATAGGAAACTGACATCTGTCTTGACCACCGGTGACATTTTACTTTTATGACCTTTACGATCCTACGACAAAAGGTGTCACACCATCTCAATATGCCTTGAACCTTCCTATGATCATATGAAAAGGCTTATGTCATAGCATCTCCACTCACAAAATCACACCCTCTAATCATGCAATAAGCATCATAACATCATTGGGCTCTATCCTTTGCTTTATGATTTGACGATGAAGCCTGTATCATAGTCATAACTATCCTTGCTCACTACTCTCGACACCACTGACATACCTTTATTGCAACATTGGAGAAGGCCCCCTTAAGGAAAAAACATAACATGACACGATCTTTCGACAGAAAGGTCATCATGAGATCGGGAAGGAAAAAAAATATTTCTATGATAACATGATACAACACCTATTGTGAGATTGCAAAAGGCCATCACACTTGTCCGCGATATACCGCTAACCCTCCATCCTAACATTGCAAAGAAAAATGTTCTTTAGAAAAAGAAAACAAGCTCATTTACATGGCCTAGGGTTAGGAAAAAAGGGGTAATTGTGTAATCCACTAGGGTTTATGAGATTTTGAGAATATAATTACCACCCTATTGAAATAAAATTCAAAATTTTGTTCATGTTGCAAAAAATTACCGTCAGTGAAAATAAAAGACCATCAGGTAGTGAATGTATCCAGGTTCATCTTGATAGAGCCCTCATCTCTCCTGGGTGGCTATAGACACACTCCTCTAGACTTTCCCTTCTCCCTAGAATAGGTTCAGACCACTCTCCTATTTCTCTCTTTGTCTCTCCTTTTGCTATCAAAAGGACGTTCCCTTTCCTTTTTGAGAAAATTTGGATTACCCACCTAGCTCTGGAATCCATGATCTCTTCATGGTGGAATATTGAGGTTAAAGGCACTGCAATGTACAGAGTTGCCAAGAAATTGAAAAATGTGAAGAGAAACATTAAGATCTAGAATAAGTCAGACTTTGGCCACATTTTCTAGGATAAAGATGAGAGGACCAACCAGCTCTATATCATTCAGGAAGAAATTTAGCATTTCGAATATAATGACTAGAACAGGATGGAAGAGAGGGCCATCCTCTCTAATCTCCACAAAATTATATCAAATGAAGAAATTTTTTGGAAACAAAGATCTAGAGTTAACTAGTTGAGAGACGGTGACCAAAATTCAAGATTCTTCCACTTGACCTCTCTTAAACATAGGGCAAACAATATGATCTCTAACATTAAGAAGGGCTAGGCTCAATTATTCAAGGATGATGAGATTGCAAATGAAGCTGTTTAGTTCTTCTCTTCCCTCCTATCCAAGGACCCTTCTCTCTCGGTGCCTGATCAAGTAGACATTTTGTCTTCTATTCCTTCCTTGTTGCAAGCACATCACAATTCGATGTTGAAAGCTATTCCCTCCCTATTGGAAATCTTCTAGGCTCTCAACTCTCTTCTGGGGGACAAAGATCTTGGCTCGGATGGTTTCTTGACCCTCTTTTTCTACGTCTATTGGGAGGTGGTCAACAGGGATGTGATTAAGGCTATTCAAGAATTCTTTGGAGCCAAAAATCTTTTGAAAGAACTCAACACCATGTTCCTAGTTCTCATTCCCAAGATTCTGGGAGCTAACTTAATGGACAAGTTTAGGCCTATTAGCCTTTGTAATTCTTTCTACAAAATCATATCTAAGGTCCTTACTTCCAAGCTCCTCGGCATTCTTCACTTGATCATTCCTTCTTAGCAGACTGGCTTTGTCCCTAGGAGGAAAATTCTTGACTCCATTTTCATGGTCCACGAGGTCATCCACTCTCTTAAGGCTGGTAAGAAGGAAGGTTTTCTAGTCAAACTAGATATGTCTAAAGCCTATGACAGGGTGGACTAGAATTTCAATAGGGTTTTCCTTCAGGCTTTTAGGTTTGATGCTCAAGTTTGTAAGCTCATCTCTCAACTTGTTACTTCTCCTTGTTTATCTATTTTGGTTAATGGTTCACCCTCTCTTTTCTTCCACCCTTTGAGAGGATTGAGGTAGGGTGATCCCTTATCCCCTATCCTCTTTATCATCCTGGCTAAATTCTTGGGAAGACTTATCCAGAGGAAAAGTCAGGACAGGAGTTTACAAGGGCTCAAGCCCTATTTGAGTTCCTATTCCTTCACTCATCAGCAATTTATGGACAACACTATCTTGGGAGGAGAAGCCTCTGTTAGAGAGGCCAAAGTTTTTAAGGATCTCCTTAACACCTATACCAAGGGCTCAGGCCAGACTATCAATTGGGAGAAGAGCTCAGTTTACTTTATTAGTACCCATTTGGAGAGATAGAGGAAAATTACTCGCATCCTAGGAAGTGACATTAGGTCCTTGCTAGCTAGCTATCTTGGCCTGCCTCTGGGCACTAGACCCCTAGATTAATTCTGGAATAGCATCATTGATAGATTCAACAAGAAGCTCGCTAGGTGGAAAGGGGACACACTAAGTCAGGTTGGCAAGTGTACTCTAGTTAAATCCATATTCTAGAACCTCCCTACTTATGCCTTAAGCCTCTTTGGTATCCCAACCAAACATGCAGACATAATGGAGAAGATTTAGAGGGACTTCCTCTGGTCTGGCTCTAAAGATCACAAGAGATACTACCTTATTGCTTAAGACCTCGTTTGCCTTCCCAAATGCCACGAGGGGCTAGGTATCAAAAAAATTGGACATCTCAATAATGTCCTTTTAGCTAAATAGCTATGGCACATTTTTCAAAGCACAAGTGTTTGGAGGGATATCTTGTTTGAGAAATATCTAAGAAGACAATCCCTCATTTTCTCAATTTATGAGACTAAGATTTCCCAAGGGTCCTACATTTGGAATGGGATCTTGAAGGCCAAATCCCTAGCCAAATCCAAGGCCAAATGGAAAGTAGGCAAAGGTGACAAAATTTTATTTTGGCAGGACAAATGGATGTGTTAGGGACCACTAATCAACCACCCCAGCTATGGAAGATGGGCAGAGAAATGCATAGAAAGGTATGGCACAAAAGTTAGTGAGTACAGATCAGATGATGGCTATCACAACCTATCTGTGATATCCTTGGACCTTAACACCCTGATGGTTTTACTAAATTCCACCTTCATTAACAATGATAGGGACTCCATCATTTGGGGAGACACCTCAAATGGGCTTTATTCTATTGCTTCTGTCTATTTCTCTATATGGGATAGGATGGAGAAACCTATTTGGGCCAAAGCCTAGATTTTTGGTCTCACACCTAAAATCAACATTTTCTTCTGGCTCCTCCTGCAAGACAAAATTCTTACCTTGGATAATTTAGCCAAGAGAGGCCAAATTATTCCCAATAGATGTTGCCTCTACAAGCATGATCTGGAAATGATCAATCATTTATTCATCCATTGCCCCTACTCTTCCAAGATGTGGATCTTCCTAACTAAGGATCTTGGATTAAGTTGGTGCCCCCTGGCAAGTATCCTAGATCTTTTTTGCCAGTGGAGAAGCCACCACTCTAGTTTGAACTCTCAGTTAATGAGCTCCTAGACTCTCCTACACTTCTGCTAGGGAATATGGAAAGAGGGTAACAACAAAATATTCAAAGAAAGAGAGTCTCTAGAGTTCATAATCACTGAGAAAATAGAAGGTCTCATTCTAGAGAACTTTGCAATAACTAAAGGAGGAAATATCAAGGAAGGTAGAATAAAAAAAGCCATTAAGAAAGACAAGGCCATGAGAAGATAGGAAGCTAGATGGTCTTTTCCCCCTGAGGAATGGCACAAAGCCAACTTTGATAGGGCGGCAAAGGGGAACCCTGGTCTAGCTGGAAGCAAAGGAATAACTAGAAATAGTTTAGGCAAAGGAATTGCAACCATTTTGTTCCCTCTTGGTCACTAGAAAAACTACATTGCTGAAGCTAGTGTGGCCAGACATATTGTTAAGCTAGCATTGGCCTTTGGGATCGAGCACCTGTGGTTTGAGGGTGACTCCCTAAACATCATCAGTTGCATCAAAGGTCAATTTACACCTTCCTAGATGATTGGAAACATCATAGAGGACATCGAATCTGACTTGGGCAAGTTAAAAAATACTCATGTTAGCCATGCTTACCAGGAAGCTGACTTGGTTGCTGACTGGTTTACCAATGATGTCATCGCCAGAAACTCGGTAATGATGTGGATGAATGGAGATGAAACTTGGTTATGGTGATTGAGTTGATCTAGTAGGATAGAATCTAGGGTATAAATATAATCCCATTTTAATAATGAAAGGATTTTCTAAATTGCACATCGAAGGGGGAGTTATTAGAAATCATGGGGAGCCCTTTTCAGGTCATAATTATGCATACAAAAGGCACACTTTGAGGGCTGGGAAGAAGAGAACCACTAAATATTGTTAAAACATTTTCATTTTAAGTGCCCCAAGGAAAATTAAAAACTATAAAATAGCTAGTGGTATAGGGTTTGTAGAGTCAAAGGTAGCCATGGTCAGAGAGAGGATCAAAAGAGAGCCTTGTGGGGAGTCAGAGAGCTAGAAGGAGAAGAAGAAGGTGTGGCAAAAACTTGAAAAAGGCAGCATCACCAGGTTTATGGAGAAGCTTCACAACTTCGAAGTTGGGGTTACCAAGATCATGGTGGAAACATGGAGCAATGGGAGAGTCAAAATTGATCATGTCACCCATCAAATTTTTGAGGGCTTGATTGTAGAGGTGATGGACATTCCCTAGGAAGGCATGAATTTCTACAGGGACAAAAAGATGTCGGCCAATGTAGTTAATGATTTTGTCAAGGACAAAATGGAGAAAGATAAACTTGTTAAGATTGACACCTACTACGACATAGAATCCATTAAATTTTTTTGGAGGTATGTTCTTAGGATCCTCATTGAGTATATCACTCTTGACCCCAAGTTCGATAGGATAAGAATGCACCAATTTTGTTTGTTGAACCACTTTAGGCATGGTGTTAAAATTTCTCTTCCCATTTATCTTTACACTTCCATGTCCAAGAGTATTGAGGGTTTCAAGAAAAAACATGTTACCAACCCTACCCTCCACGAAAGCCTTCTTCTCCTAGTTTACGAGTTTTTGAAAAGTCAAACTAGAGGAAAATCCCTTGGTGACCCAGGTTGTGCTTCACAGGACACTACCAGTTCCAATTCTAGGGATGTTTAGGTAGTGAAAACTGTAGATGAGGAAAATGCCACCAAAGCCATCTCTACCTACAATCTCCACATTCCAAGTAGAAAGATCTCTAGATGCCTCCCTCCCCCTCTACTTAAGCTTGAGCCTCAGGAGGCAGATAATGAGGAAGAAGAGGAGACTAACACGAACTCTAAGGATGAGGATAAGGAGTTGGGGAAGGATAATTTGATTGAAGAGGAGAAGGGGAGAGAAAGTGACATGGAGGAGGTGGCTCATGACACCCCCCCTCCCGAGAAACCCCAAGAAAAGAAAAGCTGACTAGGCCCTACCCTAAGAAGACTTGAAAGCCCAGTGTGTTGAGACCCCTGACCTTGTCCCACCCACATCACCGCCTAAGGAGATGATTGAAATTATGGTGGAAAAAAGTGAGGAGGTGATTAGGAAGAATAGGAGGAGGGCTTGGAGGAACTTTAAATTGGATACTGCAAGTTTGGGTATTGTTAGAGAGCCAATGAACATCTAGGTGTTGGAAGACCTTGATAGCAGAACCCACTATGATGAGCTAATTGACCCTGCTCTATTGGTCATTTCTGACAATGCATAGGAAACTGGCTTCAACCTCTTGAACAACACAAAGAATAGCTTGATTGATGACTTTTGTTCCATCAAATGGTTGTTTTAGGAAATTGAGGTTCTAAAGGATAAGAAAAATTAGAATAGCAACTATAACATCTACAAGGACTAGGTGACTATAGGAAGGAAGAGAGATTAGGAAGGCAGTCAGAATATCTGCAATGGCAAGGACACCAAAGATGAATAGGAGGACAGACTCTCCTTGGTTGAATAGAAAGTCCAGAGGTTTGATTCCATCCACTAGATCATGACAAAACAAATCATGGACACTCTGCACACCCTAAATGAGAACATTATCAATTTGGGGGATTCTTTGATGAGAGCTAGCCTTGATGGGGACACAATGTAGAAGACTAGGCTAGACTTTGGACAAGAAGAGGCTACTCAGAAAGACTCTAGGGACTAGGTGAATCAGATGGACCAGGCAAAAACCCAGAACAAGAACCAGGAAGGAACAGACAATCAAAAGGATAATGAAGCTATAGAAACTTTGCAGGATTTGGATAAGGACAAGCATAGTCTATTTCTCTTTTGGTTTTCTTATAGTTTTTTTGGGTGCTGGATTTTGCCTCCTAGCCTTAGGGCTTTTGTTGGTTTTCGCTTTTTGTAGCAGTTTCATGTTAGCTGGAATTTTTTAATTTCTATCTTTTGCTATAAAACTTTCAGGTTTTAGGATCTTTGTAAAACCTGTTTTACTTAATAAAAAGAAAATGGATCATTGATAGTGATTTTTCTAATCACATGACTTGAGGTAAAAGTAAGTTCAACTCTCTTGTGTATTATAATGGAAATAGTGTTAGATTTGGTGATGATGCACCCTGTCTAATAAATGGAAAAGGACCAATAAGAATGATAGATAAGATAATGTGTAACAATGCTTACTATGTGGAAGGAGTTAACTATAATCTATTGAGTGTGTCACAATTGAATAGTTCAGGGTGCAAATTTGAATTTGGGAATAGGAAGGCTAGATTTATGATGTTGATGGTGAACTAATTGATAGTGGTGATCGGACTAGAGGTAATCTATTCTATCTTGACATAAGTGAAGCTACTTGTTATTTTGTACAAATTGATGATGTATGGTTATGGCACAAAATGTTATATCATGTGAATCTTGATAACTTGGCCAGTATTAGTAAGATGAAAAGAGTCAAAGGTTTACCAAAGTTGAAGAAACCTGATAATGTGATTTTCAAATAATGCCAGTTAGGAAAGATGACAAAATCTATTTTTAAGAGTGAGACTCATATTTCAAGTGTAATTTTGGAACTAGTTCATATCGATCTATGTGGAAATATTAATGTGCAAAGCTACAAAGGTGATAAATAATTCATAGTCTTTGTTGATGATTATTCTAGAATGATGATGGTTATGTTTTTGAGAAAGAAATCTAATGCTTTTCAAATGTTTAAGTGGTACTTGGAAAGAGTTGAAAAAGAGACTAGTAAAAGTTTAAAGTGTCTGAGATCTAATAGAGCTGGATATTTTAAATCAAATGAATTTGAAACTTTCTACAATGATAGAGGAATCAAGAGACTAAATTTTGCACCTAGGACCCCTCCACAAAATGGGATAGATGAAAGAAGGAACAGATCTGTAGTGTCTGCCCCTGGTCTACATTTTCCTAGTTTACATTTTTGCTATCATTGCCTAACTGTTTAGGCCAGTTTTATGTTTGATGATTAGTAGCATTATCTTCAGATTATTAGATATTGTTTTAGACTTAGTTGATATATGATGAGATTACTTAGTACTCTATACTTCATGTGTGCATGATGATTATTACAATGTTGTTCAGTTATTACTGATGTTTAGTTAGATGGATTATCACATGTGTTTTATTATGGATACTTACCCCATACTACATGTGTATAGTGTGCATGTTTGTTTTCTTTATGTATGGCATTTATGATGTGGTTAAGGAAGGGAGTCATAGTCACCTGCTAGTTGGGACCTACATGATGCACCACTTCCTGCCATTTCCTATTTAACTTAGTATATATTGTGTATGTACATGCGAGGATTTTATGTAGGTTGTAGGTACCAGGTATTGAATTCCCTAAATTTGCTAAGATGAGTGTACCCTATCACATTATCTCAATGGTAAGAGAGGGGAGATAAATTCTTAAGTCCAAATCCTAAACCTTTGAGCCATTTGTCCTAATTGACAATTGGAACAAGTATCTGAGTCGTGTACCATCCAAATGTGTCAAATGATGTTAATTCATAATTTTGACCCTTTAGTTTGATTTTGTATGTGTTTTACCATGATGAGTTTTTGTATTTTACCTTATGAGTCTTTGTTGATTTTTCTATTAATTAAGTCTAATTAAAAGATTAAAATTAATGATTTAATTTAATGGAAAATTATTATGATATTTTAATATTTAACTATATTTAATTAATTGAGAAATTAATTAAATAAAAGAATTAAGTGTGAAGATAAAAATCATAAGTATAAATTTGGAACGTGATAATATTTATTTAATTTAATAATAATATATTTAGAGATCATTTTTAAATAAATGCTAAATAATAATATTATCTAAGTTAATAAATAGTTATCAAATTTAATGTTTGAAAATAAATTTAGAAGTGGGAAAATAAATTAATTTAATAAAAATTTCATGAGTGCATGATGCATACATGAGATTAAATTTTAATAAATTAATCTAAAAAGAAACCAAACGGAAATTAAATAAAGTAAATTAAATAATTAATGATTGTGTAGAGGAAAGACAAAAGAAAAATAAAAGTTAATTTTGAGTTAAGAGTTGTGAGCAAGGAGTTCTGTGGGGTGAACGCACAATTAGTGCCTTGATTTTTGGGAGAGAACTCCATATCATAACTTGGGGGTTCATTTTTCAATTCACCATGAATTTTGGAGAAGGAAGGAATTTTCATAAAAGAGGAGGTTCTGAAAGGAGGGATTGTTCTCTATAGCTTATGGGGCATTTGCGATTAGCATCAATGTCTAGGTAGACACTTGTGAATTTCGCATATCTTAAAACACTCTTTTCTTTCCTATCTTCATCATGCTTGTTGAGAGTTTTCTGTAAAATTTTTGTGACAAATGTTTCCAGTAGTATGCATTCTTAATATGGATAATTGATCATTTGTTTATTGGGAAACCAAAAGATCTGTATACCCCCTCTTTAGCAGATTAAGAAATAAGAAATTGCCAGGAAGGGTTGAATTTAAAGGGAAAATCTTCTTCGAGAAAATAAATAAATTGGGTACACTGTATTCCTCCAACAGATTAATTCTGGGTTTTGAATAAAAAAGAATATACTTTAAATAAATTTATTTTATTAAATTGTTGATTTCAAATCATAATAAAATAAATTTTCTTCTATTAAAAAAAGGAAGAAACATTATCTAAATATGTTTTTTTACAAAAAAAATTTAAATAAAAATATATATATTATATTTTGGAGGGGGAGAGAATTGCCGCGTACCTCCCCCTATGGCGGCTTTGACTGTACACCTACGTCACAGGTACTATGATGACAGGTACTATGTAACTACCACCACAGGTCCTGCAACAGTAGGGTATTGCAGTCAGAGGCCGCAAGCCTTTATTAAGTCGGTAGGCTTATAAAACAAGCATTCTTTAATATTATTTTTTTAAAAAGATTTTTTTTAATGTTATTAAAAGTTAATTTTATTAAAAGGTTTAAATATTATTTATTATAATTTGTTAATATTATTTTTATCAATTAAAATTATTGAATTTTTTTATTTATAATAAATAATTGATATTTAGAAGATATTAATTTATTTAAAATGAATATATAATTAATGCTATATTAATGTATATTATTTTATTTTAATTTTTTTTTGATAAATTAGGAGGGTTAAATAAATAAAAGACTTTTGTACAACTGTTGGAGATTATTACAACTTAGTAGGAATACAACTTATCTTATTGGAAAGTAATATGATTTTTAACTTAGCAAATCTAAACAAGCTTATATCTTACCCTTAGTAAATTCTTTAGAGAGGTTGATTTCAAATATTATGGGGGAATTAAACCTTAATTTATTCAAATGTTTATACATGATAACTATAGCGTAAAAGAGAGTCTTCTCACTTGATAACAAACTTAGAAACAAAAACTGAAAACTCTAATCTAACCCAACCATATGATTCAAAATGAACTAAAACATGTGCTTGCATCCTGTTTTCTATTTGTTATCTATGTTTGGGGTTTGGGGTTGACTAGATTTTGACCAGTTATAGGACATCTACCAGAGGCTTAGGAGTTGTGTGAGTGTGGTTTCATGCTGACTCAATCTTGATTACTTTTATTTAACCATGGTATGTGATGGTATGCTCTATGTGAGTGTGTTATATTGTTGGTTACTATATTTCAATTTTTTGTGGGATAGTGTGATTTATGGTATGAGATACCTGACTTGACTTTTTGAGTACTTGATCAGTATTGTTGGGATACCTTCCAGTTGCTTGTTGAGAACTAACAGATTTTATGATTTATCTTTGATGTTTCTCAGTTGCTCATAGAGAACTGATGTGATTATTATGATTATCTTTACGATGCTTTCCAATCACATGTATAGGACTAAGGTGATTCTATATGATTGTTGATTTATGAGCCTAGGGTAGATTATCTACTTGTAGTGTCAGGGAGTAGCTTGCAATGGGGGTCAGGGCCCTAAGTGGCTGCCAAGGAAACTCATTGTAAGTTGTTTAATAAGTGATAACATTACACTAAATGAGAGTAAAATGAACTTAATAAGAGTTAATTGTATGTTATTGCCCATGCCTTGAGTGGTAGTATAGACTAGGATCAGAGTACAGAGAATGCTTGGTTGCGACCTTTCATTCCATAGTATGCCTTCTCAGTACAAAAGGATACTAGTGGCCACATAGGGGTCACTAGGGGGCCAAGGTCTATTGAGAGATGACCAGGGTCACTTGAGTGTGATTTGTGCAATGACACTTGCCTACTTACATAATAGGTTTCCTACATATCTTTGTGTGCCTCTGGGAAATAGATGTCGACCTATCTTGGAACCCTTTGAGTTAGAATACTTTTAGGATTTCTTGGACTTAGAGAGTACTTGTGATATGTGATTTGATATCCTTTTTGGGACTTGAGACTATCTCCTCAACATGGTGGGAGTGGGCCATTTAGGTTCCACGTAGTCGGGTGGTAGTTCTTTTTTCACTCTTACCATTGAGATCCATCCGTAGTAACCATGGCTGGAGCATTCCTTATCTGCATTCACTTTCATTTCTTTTTATGTATCATTTGATGGATGGTTATACTTTACAATGGATGGTTATATTTCATGATGGATGTTATATCTTTTACGATGGTTGGATGTATCATTTATGGTGGATGGTTTTTTTATCTTATCGTATTTTGTACCATGGATCTATGGAGGATGATGTATTTCTATTTCTATATATGTATATTCTTTTAAGCCTTTCATACCCTGTGACATGTAGAGTGGATGATTGAGCATTCTGAATTAATTTTCCAAGAGGCATTCAGAACAAATGTATATTAAATGGACATTGGACTTTATAATTATTCTTTCATATGGATGTGGTATTTGATGGACTTAGTATTAGATTAAATTTATATGTAATTCAACGTCATGGGATCCTTAAAAAATGTAACCTATTATGTATATTTAGTTGATTGTATGTTATTTCTTCTGCTACTATGTGTTTGATGTGCACGTTAATCTTTCTTACTTCAAAAAAAAAATGTTCGCAAAATTAGTAAAAATTTAGGTCATTTCTTTTGGGTTACTTGGTGGGGTGTTACATTTGGTATCAAAGGCTGAGTTTCTACATTGAGAGCTCTAGGTATATTGGAATGCCACTAGTTGTTAACTAGCTGAACAAAACAAAAACTTTAAACTATTATATGTATCTATATCAAATTGAAACTTGAACTAGTTGAATTGAAATAAAACTAAAACTTTTAGTTTTATATTTTTCATACTTCAACACTTAGTTATCAAAATTGGAAATTATACTTAAACCTAAACATAGGCAAGCACTAAACATTGAAACTTATTCTATTTTCAAAACCATGTGTCTTTTATATACATGCTTATAGTACTATGATTTATGGTTTCTTTAGTATCTTGTATCTTGGATATTATTGTAGGATGGTATCTAGAATGAGATCTTCTATTAGAGGCTATAGCCTTGGCTATGGAAGAGGCCATGGATGAGGCAAAGCTATTAGTGTACATGAGTCTATCCACAAAGGCCCCATTTAGGAGGAGAATAGGGAGGAGCATATCAGTGGGCATCAGGAAGAGAATAGGGAAGAGAATATTTGTGAACATTAGGAGGAGAGCCAAAGAGAGAAGCATGCCAAATCTAAGGAGGTGGATCTAAGGAAAATGATGTAGACCATTATTGATCACCTACCTCTTATTCATGATCAAGATAGAGCACATCAGGTAGGACATGAGCATAGACCCAGGTCTAGGAGTCCTCAAAGGCATCATCATAGATCAATAGCATCTTCTCAGATGAAGGACCTTATGAGGACCAAGGTCAAGCCTTTTAATGGGCATGGTTCAGGATATGTAGCTGAGTAGTGGCTTATTGCTCTTGAGAGGATTTTTGCTATGCAGGACTTTCAAAGTAATGTCAAAGCACGGTTTGCCATTAAGAACCTGGAAAACTTTGGAGCCACTTGGTGGACTATTTAGGAAAAGAAGTTGGGCATAAATATGAATAGTGTTACATGGGAGATATTCTTGGAGAGTTTTTGTGATCAATCCCTACTAGAGGAATGGAAGCAACATAGAAAAAATGAGTTCCATAACCTGATACAGTACACTATGACCATTGTAGAGTATGAGAGCAAGTTCTATGAGCTAATGCCCTTTTCGAGATTCATTGACAACCTAGCAAAGTTGGTACAACATTTCATTAGAGGCTTGAACAACCATATAGTTGGGGGTGTTAAGGTATTTGAGCCTAAAACCCTCAATGATGCAGTACATTTAGCCATCCTTGTTGAGTAGAGTGTCAACCTTGGGCATGGAGGTTTTTTGGGAGTTCCTACAAAATCAGGATCTAAGGGCAACTACAACTTAGGTGGGAATAAGAAGCCTCCCTTTTCTAAGGGGAATCAGAATTAATAGTAGTCTCAATAGTCACAATAGCAGAAAGGATCATACCCTTAGGCATAGAGTGGTGGCAGTGGTTCTAACTTCAAGAATAATCACAATATTTAACACAATAAATGAAATTGACACACTCAGCCTACATAGAGCAGCTAGTCTTTTACTGGTAGGGATAGTCACTAGCAGTCAAATGCACCACCCATAGGGAGAGGATCTAGTAGAGGCATAGGATGTTACAATTGTGGGCAAATTGGACACATTGTAGCTTATTGTCCATAGTGAGCACCTTAGCATTTAGTTCCTCGGCTAGTAGCATCTAAGCCTATAGTCGATGATGCAGGTAGAGCTCATAGGGTTTTTGCAGCAATTGATCACTATCAGGTAGACCATCAGGGAACTGTGGTTGAGACTATGGGAGCTATCCAAGGTACACCTCTCTCTATATTGTTTGACTTAGGTGCCTTAGATTCTTTTATTTCACCATCATTAGTTGCTAAGTTTAAGCTGGAAGTAGTTAAGCAAGATCATGGTTGGCAAGTGGAACTAGCCTCAGGTGCTAAGGTTTTCACAGATTCTGTAGTTCTTAAGTGTGGGCTTAGCATAGGAGGGTTTGAGATAGTAGTTGACCTTCAAGTTATTCCTCTTGGCTCCTATGATGTGGTCTTAGGTATGGATTGGCTTGGCTCTTATAGAACTAGTATAAACTATAGGAAGAAGACCATTATGTATCAAGATAACCAAGGGATGAATGTGGAGATTGTGGGGATACCGAGGCCTATATCTCTACATATGATTTCTACTATGCAATTGAAGTGGAGCTTTCATAAGGAATGTCATATTTTTTCTATTATAGTAAGTGAGCTAGATAAAGAAGATCCTACAAGAGAGACTATGGACCACCCTATTCTACAAGAGTATGATGATGTCTTTCAGACAGAGATTTTGGGCATGCCCCTAAAGAGAGATATTGACTTTAGCATTAACCTAATTCCAAGAGTGGAGCCTATCTCTAGAGCTCCTTATTATATGACCACTCAAGAATTGAGTGAGTCATGCCTACAACTAGGGGAAATTTTGGCCAAGGGTAGTATCTGACCTAGTATATCACCATAGGGAGCTCCAATTCTCTTTGTAAAGAAGAAGGATGGTTCTTTGCACCTTTGCATTGATTATAAATAGTCGAACAAGGTGACAATAAAGAACAGGTATCCTCTACAAAGGATGGATGATTTATTTGATTAGATCAAGGGAGCTACAATTTTCTCCAAGATTGACCTTAAGTTAGGATACCATTAGCTTTGCATCAAGGAAGCTAACATTCATAAGCCCACCTTTCGAACTCGCTATGGGCACTATGAGTTCACAGTGGTACCTTTTGGGCTAACAAATGCTCCATTAGTTTTCATGAGCTTGATGAATGGAGTGTTCCATTCCTATCTTAATAGATTTTTACTTGTGTTCCTTGGTGATATACTGATATATTCTAAGTCTAGAAGGAGCATGAGGAACATCTACATTTGGTTTTTATAGGTCTTGAGAGATAATCAACTTTACGCCAATGCAGAAAAGTGTGATTTCTTTCAATCAGAGATATAGTACTTAGGGCATGTCATATCAGGTGAGGGTATCTTTGTAAACCCTACGAAAATTTAGGCAATAGTAGATTGGCCTACACCCACTACTATATCATAAATTCATAGTTTCATGGATCTAGCCAGTTATTATTGCAGATTCATCGAAAACTTCTCTAGAATAGAACATCCTATCACTTCCCTTCAGAGGAAAGAAAACAAGTTTCTATGGACGGAGAAATGTGAGGAAGTATTTTGGAAGCTCAAGGAGCTTTTGACTAGTGCATCGATCTTAGCAATAATTGATCCAGTAGGTGATTTCATGGTGTGTACAAATGCTTCCCTTGAGGGGATTGGAGCTATTTTGATGCAGAATGGATGGGTGATTGCATACAAATCATGCAAGCTTAAGGATCATGAGCTAAATTATCCTACACATGATCTTGAGTTAGTAGTGGTAGTTAATGCCTTGATGAGATGGAGACATTTCTTGTTGGGGCACAGATTTAAACTACATAGTGATCATCGTAGTCTTCAATGCATTTTCACACAACCTAATTTGAATGCTCGATAGAGGCAATGGATGGAGTTTTTATGTCAGTATGACTTTGAGGTGAAGTACATTAAATGGAAAGAGAACATGGTAGTAGATGCTTTGAGTCACAAGAGACATGTGATATCATCTATGACTCGTGTCAATTTGAGGATTCACATCCTTCGAGCACTCTCTATTGATTCTTGGTATTAGGAGGTGTGCAAAGAGATAGATTCAAGGAGACATTTGGAGGGTAAGTTTTCAGACTATGTCCTAGAGTCAGCCGACTGTTTGAGACATTTAGGAAGGATTTATGTGCCACTACAGGATGAGCTTTGCACATTGATCATATCAGAGGCCCATCGTGCACCTTAATTGGCACATCCAGGTGTCAAGATGATGCATGCAAATTTGCTACATTTATTCTATTGAGACCTTTGGGGCACATATTTGAACTACATAGCAATCATTGCAGTCTTCAGTACATTTTCACACAACCTAATCTAAATTCTTGACAAAGGTGATGGATGGAGTTTTTATCTGAGTATGAGTTTGAGGTGAAGTACATTCAAGGAAAGAGAACATGGTAGTAGATGGTTTGAGTCACAAGAGACATGTGATATCATCTATGACTCTTAGTGTTGATTTGACTAGTCAGATCCTTTAGGCACTCTCTAGTGATTCTTGGTATTAGGAGGTGTGCAAAGAGATAGATTCAGGGAGACCTTTGGAGAGTAAGTTTTCAGACTATGCCCTAGAGTTAGATGAACTTTTGAGACATTCAAGAAGGATTTATGTGCCGCTACAGGATGAGCTTCACACATTGATCCTATCAGAGGCACATTGTGCACCTTACTCAGCACATCCAGGTGTCAAGAAGATGCATGCAAATTTGTGACATTTATTCTATTGGACAGGGATGAAGCATGACATTGCTGATTTTGTGCCTAGGTCCCTTGAGTGTCAAAGAGTTAAAGTAGAGCATTAGCATCTAGCAAGACTTTTGCAGCCAAATCTCATTCCTTCATGGAAGTGGGACATCATCTCTATAAATTTCATAGTAGGATTAGCTATGACTACTCATCATCATGATGCTATCATAGTCACCGTTGATTAGTTGACTAAGGTGGCACATTTTTCACCAATAAGGTCTTCCTAAACTATAGTTTCTATAGCTAATGTCTGCATGCACGACATCGTGAGACTACATGGTATTCCCTAAAAGATCATTTCAGATAGGGATCCTATTTTCACTTCCACATTTTGGACATCACTACAGCATGATCTTGGAGCGTAGTTGAATTTCAGTTTGGCATATCACTCAGAGATAGATGGATAGAGAGAGAGAGTGAATTAGGTTCTGGAAGATATGTTGAGGATGTATGTGATGGATAGGTAGACTCATTGGGAGTACTATCTCTACCTAGTGGAGTTCACTTATGACAACAGATATCACAGTTCTATTGGCATGGCACCTTTCTAGGCTTTATAAGAACATCCTTGTCGTACACCTTTGAGTTGGGACAACCTTGATGATCACATCCTATTGGATCCTAAGATGCTTCATGATATGGAGCAACAAGTAATGTGTATCTAAGAGCACTTGACTATGGCATAGGATAGGCAGAAAAAGTATGCTGATGCACATAGGATAGATAAGCAATATGTTTTGGGAGAGAAGGTTCTCTTGAGAGTGCATCCACGAAAGAGTCTGATCCAGTATGGAAAGGGCTTGAAGCTAGCACCTTGCTTTGTGGGACCATTTGAGATTCTTGAGAGGATTGGTCTAGTTTCCTATCATCTTGCTTTACCACCTAGCCTAGCTCGCATTCATGATGTTTTCCATGATTTAGTACTTAGAAAGTATATCCTTGATGTTGTACATGTTCATGATTGGAATGTGTTGTAGGTAGAGGATAGGTAGCTAGCTTTGGAGCCAATTCACTTTCTGGAGCAGTGGGAATTGACCCTCAGGTGTCAAACTATAGTGCAGGTAAGGGTCCAATGGGACCCTACTGATGACTCTTCAGCTACATGGGATGATGCATCTAGATTATAGGATTTATATCCCTACTTGTTTATAGGCTTCCAGGAGTAAGCCTAATCCTAGGGGGGGTGGATGTAGTGCTTACCCCTAGTCTACATTTTCCTAGTTTACATTTTTGCTATCATTGCCAAACTCTTTTAGGCTAGTTTTATGTTTGATGATTAGTAGAATTATCTTGAGATTATTAGATATTGTTTTAGACTCAGTTGATATATGATGAGATTACCTGGTACTTTATACTTCATGTGTGCATGATGATTATTACAATGTTGTTAAGTTATTAATGATGCTTAGTTAGATGGATTATCATATGTGTTTTATTATGGATACTTACCCCATACTGCATGTGTATGGTGTGCGTGTTTGTTTTCTTTATGTATAGAATTTCTGATGTGGTTAAGGAAGGGAGTCATAGTCACCTACTAGTTGGGATCTACATGACACACCACTTCTTGCCATTGCCTATTTAGCTTAGTATATATTGTGTATGCACATGTGTGGCTTTTATGCAAGTTGCAGGTACTAGGTATTGACTTCCCCGAATTCACTAGGATGAGTGTACCCTATTGCATTATCTCAATGGTAAGAGAGGGAAGATTAATTCTTAAGTCTAAATCCTAAACCTTTGAGCCATTTGTCCTAATTGATAATTGGGACAAGTATCTGAGTCGTGTACCCTCTGAATGTGTTGGATGATGTTAATTTGTGATTTTAACCCTTTAGTTTGATTTTGTATGTGTTTTACCATGATGGGTTTTTGTATTCTACCTTGAGTCTTTGTTGAAATTTCTATTAATTAAGTCTAATTAAAAGATTAAAATTAATGATTTAATTTAATGGAAAATTATTATGATATTTTAATATTTAACTATATTTAATTAATTGAGAAATTAATTAATTAAAAGAATTAAGTTTGAAGATAAAAGTCATAAGTATAAATTTGGAACATTATAATATTTATTTAATTTAATAATAATATAGTTAGAAATCATTTTTAAATAAATGCTAAATAATATTATTATTTAAGTTAATAAATAGTTATCAAATTTAATGTTCGAAAATAAATTTAGAAGTGGGAAAATAAATTAATTTAATAAAAATTTCATGAGTGCAAGATGTGTGCATGAGATTAAATTTAATAAATTAATCTAAAAGGAAGCCAAGAGGAAATTAAATAAAGTAAATTAATTAATTAATGATTGTGCATGGGAAAGATAAAAGAAAGATAAATAAAAGTTAATTTTGAGTTAAGAGTTGTGAGCAAGGAGTTCTCTAGGGTGAATGCACAATTAGTGCCTTGATTTTTGGGAGAGAACTCCATATCACAACTTGGGGGCTCATTTTTCAATTCAATGCAAATTTTTGGAGAAGGAAGGAATTTTTGGAAAAGAGGAGGTTCTGAAAGGAGGGATTCTTCTCTATTGTTTCTGGGGTGTTTGCGATTAGCATCAGTGTCCAGGTAGATGCTTGTGAATTTCGCATATCTTAAAACACTCTTTTCTTTCTTGTCTTCATTGTGCCTATTGAGTGTTTTCTGTAGAATTCTTGTGACAAATGTTTCCAGTAATATAAATTCTTAATATATGTTTATTGGGAAACCAAAAGATCTGCATAGCCCCTCTTCAGTAGATTAAGAAAAAAGAAATTGCTAGGAAGGGTTGAATTTAAAGGGAAAATCTTCTTAGAGAAATTTTTTGTTGAAAAAAAAATTAATAAATAAATAAATTGGGTACACTGTATTCCTCAATTCTGGGTTTTGATTAAAAAAGAATATACTTTACATAAATTTATTTTATTAAATTATTGATTTCAAATTATAATAAAATAAATGTGCTTCTATTAAAAAAAAGGGAGAAACATTATGTAAATATTTTTTTTTGTTTTAAAATTAAATAAAAAATATGTTGCATTTTGGAGGGGGAGGGAATTACCTTGTACCCCCCTACCGCGGCTTTGACTATACACTTGCGTCGTAGGTACTACGATGGAAGGTACTCTGTACCTACCACCATAGGCCCTGTGACAGTAGGGTACTGTAGTCAGAGGCTGCAAGCCTTTATTAAGTCGGCAAGCTTATAAAAACCTACGTTTTAAAAAAAAAATTTAAAAGTTTTTTTTTTAATGTTATTAAAAGTTAATTTTATTAATAGATTTAAATATTAATTATTATAATTTTTTAATATTATTTTTATCAATTAAAATTATTAAAGTTTTTTTATTTATAATAAATAATTGATATTTAAAAGATATTAATTTTTTTTAAATGAATATATAATTAATGCTGTATTAATGGATATTAGTTTATTTTAAATAAATTTTAATAAATTAGGAGGGTTAGATAAATAAAAGACTTTTGGACAATTGTTGGAAATTATTACAATTTAGTAGGAATACAACTTATCTTATTGGAAAGTAATATGATTTTTAACTTAGCAAATCTAAAAAAGCTTATATCTTACCCTTAGTAAATTCTTTAGAGAGGTTGATTTCAAATATTATGGGGGATTAAACCTTAATTTATTCAAATGTTTATATGGCATAACTATAGGGTAAAAGAAAGTCTTCTCACTTAATAGAAATGGAAACTGAAACCTCAAATCTAACCCAACCATGTGATTCAAAACAAACTAAAACATATGCTTGCATCTTGTTTTCTATTTTCTATCTATGTTTGGGGTTTGGGGTTGACTAGATTGTTGACCAGTTATAGGATGTCTACTAGAGGCTTAGGAGTTTTGTGAGTGTGGTTTCATGCTAACTCAATCTTGATTACTTTTATTTAACTATGGTATGGACGGTATGCTCTAGGTGAGTGTGTTATATTGTTGGTTACTATGTTTCAGTGTTTTGTGGGACAACATGATTTATGCTATGAGATACCTGACTTGAGCTTTTGAGTACTTGATCAGTATTGTTGGGATACCTTCCAGTTGCTTGTTGAGAACCGACTGATTTTATGATTTATCTTTGATGTTTCTAAGTTGCTTGTAAAGAAATGATGTGATTATTATGATTAACTTTATGATGCTTTCCAGTCACATGTATAGGAAAGAGGTGATTTTATATGATTGTTGATTTATGAGCCTAGGGTAGGTTATCTACTTGTAGTGTCGGGGAGTGGCTTGCAATGGAGGCCGGGGCCCTAAGTGGATGTTAGGGTAACTCATTGTAAGTTGTTTAATAAGTGATAACATTACACTAAATGAGAGTAAAATGAACCTAGTAAGAGTTAATTGTATGTTCTTTCCCATGCCTCGAGTGCTAGTATAAAGTTTTATGGGAGTAGAGAGAACACTTGGTTGCAACCTTGCATTTTGTAGTATGCCTTGTCATTATGAGAGGATACTAGTGGCCGCATAGGGATCACTAGGGGGTTGGGGTCTATTGAGAGACTACCAGGGTCACTCTAGCATGATTCGTGTAATGACACTTGCCTGCTTACATAGTAGGTTTCCTACGTGTCTTTGTGTGCCTCTAGGAAATAGATGTCAACCTATCTTGGAACCTTTTGAGTTAGAATACTTTTAGGATTTCTTGGACTTAGAGAGTACTTGTGATATGTGATTTGATATCATATTTGGGACTTGATACTATCTCCTCAGTGTGGTGGGAGTGGGTCATTTAGGTTCCACGTGGTTGGGTGGTAGTTCTTTTTTCACTCTTATCATTGAGATCCATCCTTAGTCGCCATGGCTGGAGCATTCCTTATCTACATTTACTTTCATTTCTTTCTATGCATCATTTGATGGATGGTTATACGTTATGATGGGTGGTTATATTTCATGATTGATGTTATATCTTTTATGATGGTTGGATGTATCTTGTATGGTGGATGGTTTGTTTATCTTATCATATTTTGTACCATGGATCCATGGAGGATGATGTATTTCTATTTCTACATATGTATATTCTTTTGAGCCTTTAATACCCTGTGACATGTACATTGAATGATTGAGCATTCTGAATTAATTTTCCAAGAGGCATTCAGAACAAATGTATATTAAATGGACATTGGACTTTATAATTATTCTTTCATTTGGATGTGGTATTTGATGGACTTAGTATTAGATTAAATATATATGTAATTCAACATCATGGGATCCTTAAGAAATGTAACCTGTTATGTATGTTTAGTTGATTGTATGTTATTGCTTCCGCTACTATGTGTTTGATGTGCATGTTATTCTTTCTTACTTTGAAAAAAAAAATGTTGGAAAACTTAGTAAAACTTTAGGTCATTTCTTTTGGGTCCCTTGGTAGGGTGTTACAAGATCTATGATGGACTGTGCTAGGACATTGATGATGGAGAAGAATGTTACATTGAAATATTAGTGAGAAGTTGTTAGTACAATTGTGTATACCCTAAAAAAAAGCACAAGTGAATAAAAGTACCAATATCACACCTTTTGAATTATGGAATGGATACTCACCCGATGTCAAATATTTTAAGGTATTTGGAAGCAAGTGTTACATTCTAAAGGACAACATGAAAGGTAAATTTGATGCTAAAATTTAAGAAGTCATATTTATAGGTTATTCCACAAGAAAAAAAGCTTATAAGTGTTTAAATACTAACACTAATAAAATTTTGGAAAGTGCTAATGTAAAAGTTGATGAGTATAAAAATATACAAGGATAAGAACAAAAGAAGGAACTTGAAAAATTACAAAAATTATGTATACTACTATGAAGGCATGACTATTGATGACTCTGACAATCAAGTTTTAATCAATAGGAATTTGTGACTGCTAAGTCACATACTATGGATGTCGAGCTGCATTCAGAAGCTGAGTCAGAGTCCGAGGCTGAGAATATAATACAAGAAAGGAATGCAAAATTACTTGACAGAAATGTACATAATGAAATTTAATTTCTTGAAAGGTCCATTGTTGAAGAAAGAAGAATAAAGATAATATTATCCAAATATGTCAAAAGACATCATCCTGTAGAAAAAATTATTAGAGGAAGAGAAGATAGACCAATGACAATGAATATATTGAAAAATGATACATGATTGTTTAGCATACATGAACTTAGATCTATGGAGTATGCATTAGAAAATGAAGACTAGATTCAAGCTATGAATGAAGAGATTGATCAGATTGAGAAAAATAAGACCTAGACACTTGTACCTAGACCAAAGGATAAGAATGTTATTGGAACCAAGTGGGTGTACATAAAAAAATTGGATGAGAATGGTGAAGTGATCAGAAATAAGGCAATACTAGTTTCCAAGGGATACACTAAAGAAGAGGGAATTGACTATGGAGATAAATGTTCTCCCATACCAAGATTGGAAGGAGTGAGAGCTCTTCTTGCTTACTCTACATACAAAGGATTCAAATTGTATCAGATGGATATTGAATGAAAATGTATGATGGGTATGGTAGAAGAGGAGGAAATCATTAAACCTATGGTAATCTACTGTGATAGTACAAGTGCTATAAACATTTCTAAAAATCCTATGATGCATACAAAGACAAAGTACATTGCAATAAAATATCATTATTTGAAAGATTTGGTTCAAGAAAAAGAAGTGAGAATGGAATATGTGATTGCAAAGGAATAGATAGCTGATATATTCACAAAGGATTTAAGAAATGATGCACATGAATATTTAAGAAGTAAGCTAGGGGTGATAAACCTATCTCAAGCTACTTGAGGAGCAAGAGTGGTGCCCTACATCAACTGAGTTGAATGATATACTCTACAACTTGATGTACTCGATCTACCTAAAGTAATGAAGAAGCTAAAATAAAGGATTTATAGTCATAAGCAAGGTAATAGAGGAATAACCTAAATTGATAATATCTGCATGATAAGATGATAAGTCTTTGACATTGTTGTCAAAGAGGAAAAAATACATGAAAGATAGAAGTGTGAGGGAGATATATAGAGGAGAGATACATTGAAGGATATTGAAAAAGAAAACATTACCCTACACATAGGAAGGACACATACTGATAGAGGAAGAGCTACAAAGGTATTGAGTTTCTTTTTGGTATTGGTTTGCCATCAACGCTAAAGAGGGAGATTGTTGAAAAGAGATTGTTTGAAGTGTGGAACCTTTCATGGAAACATCATCATTTTGTCACTTATGTCAAACCTGCTATTTTTTGGTTAGACAATTGATTTTTGGTCTGAATATTATCACTTGATTAATTGATGAAGATTAACAAGAGTACGTAGAGAAAGGTTGAGTTATATGGTGTATAAAAGGAGCACTAAGACCAAGTAAGACATTGATGATATGATGTATTATTTATCTACTTAAGGATAAAGTGAATGGTTAATTAAGCTAAAATAAGAAGAAGTGTTTTCATAAAAAATGTGTCTAGCAAGCCTGACCGAGGAAACAATATAAGACAAGAAAATTTAGTCTAGGTTGAGTAGAAAGTTGGTATGCATTGAGTGTGAAAAAGTTGGTATGCACCAAGTGTCAGAAAGTTAGTACGTGCCAATCATCAGTAAAATATTATAAGTTTCGAGCATCAGGGAAATAAAAGTAGCAACCAAGCAAGGAAGACTTAGTTCATATCAAGCAACCCATTGTTGATTAAGCATCAAAAGACTATTATTGTTGAGTGAATGGTGTGGGTGCTAAGTGACAAAAAAAAGAGTTTAATCAAAGATTTGATAAATCTTAGCCAACAAAGTTGACTTCTTGAATTTTGTGAAGTGTGTTGAAGATATGTATGATGAGCTAGTGGCATAGAATTCAAGGTAAGCCATTTTAAGGTGAATCTAAAGATGATTGTAAGAGAAGTTTCTAGAGAGAACCTAATGGAAAGAGGGATGATTTGATGAATCTAATGTTTCGCTAAGATGGAAGATTGTGATTAAGAAGAAAAAGGTCATAAATTTCTTTATAAGGAGATACAAGGCTAGAAGCAAATGAGTGTGTTGAGAGTTTGGAGATGTTGCTTCATATGGTGGCCAAAGGGATAAATATGTAATTGGTATAAAAAGAAAGAAGGCTTAAGGAGGTGAAGGCTTGAAGGGAAAACAAGAAATCAAAGATAAAGGGCATGAATGCAAAGAAGAATGGAGGACTACACAAGAGTTGTGTAATCTACAAGCGAGTTATTTTAGTTATCAAATAAAGTCCTACTACTACTTTTTAATCATTGTGCCAGTCTAGATGAATCCTTTGGATTAAGTTTGGCCTAATGGTCATTTGTAAATTCTTTAACCAAGTGACATTCTAATGGAATGTTCTAAAGTCCTCTAAAAAGGCTAACTCCTAATAGGGTTATTGAAATCCTTTAATTATGGTCACATTTAATAGTATGCATTGTAAGCTTTAATAGGGTCAACTCCTCACAGGGCTCACTTCAGAAGAGTGTAAATTAGTAGAATGTTACTAGTGGTTTTTCCCAAATTGGGTTTCCATGTTAAATCCTTCTATCAACTTGTGTGAATGATTTTTCTATGTATTAACTTTAAATTTCTACAAATTTATTTTGACCTAATATAGTGACCTACTAAGTTCTAGAGTTATTTTATGGTCTAATGTATGCATGCACTTTTATGCTTGGTGAGAACTGAAAAGTTTTACTTCTACATTTGGACCTTGGATAACTGATTCATGCCTTCCCTCTTAGTTATTCTAAATATTCCAATAGGGACATGGTAGTAGATCTCATACACATAATGTATTATAGAGGTAGGGCCTTAAGAAGCTTTCCAAGAAATTTAAAGGTGATGTGTTAGGCAAGTCTGTACAGTTGGTTAGGAGATCACTAAGAAAGAATAAGAGTGCTAGGCTTTAAAAATGGTTAGATACTTCAAACCAATTAGTGTAGAAGTAGGAGGTATGAGTAAGGTTTAATCCTACTTAAGGAGAAGTTTCCAAAATCAGTTTTGGTGGGTGAAAGACCATACCCTAGCCAAGACAATCTACATTATTTTGAAACCCTTAAAAGTAGGCATAAATTGCGGTTTTGGGTGTATGAACACTTCAAGGAATAAAGACCCACAAAATATTTAAGTTTTCCCAAAAATTTATCTAAATATTTAGTTTCCTTCCCCCCTCCTTTGGTATAAAATGGAGATAAAGTCCAAAAACTCAGTTTGAAGGGCTGATTCTAGTAGTCCTATTTTGAGAAATTTTAACTTGTACGTAAGGAATTTGGTTCCAAATTACAAGAATGATGTCCAAAATTCCAAGGAGAGTCCAAAATAATGGAAGGAAGTCATCATGCTACCTAGATGGGAGGTTTGGATAAGAAACCATAATAGAAAGATCAATAATGAGGTATGCAGGAGCATTTGTGTGTGGAAACAAACCTAACTATTGGTGTAACTAGGTTGTAGTGGGATTGGAGGATAGAGTAAATATCCTTTATGGATTGGGGTAATAAAAAATCCCTAATAGGCTAGTGATAAGCCTGAGTGAGTCCTTGATAAGGAAAATATTTGGATAGTAGTAAACTTTGTGTTACATCAGCCTCCTTAAGAGGTTTTTGGAGTCTAACTTCCAAAAGTCCCAAACAAACCCTAAAAAAAGTAGGGTTCAGAGTTATATCCATTTCCAAAGAACTAGGACTCAATTCCACTCTAGCACTCCCTTTCCTTCACTAAGTAAAGCAGCCCTTGTTAGCCTAATTAGGATTGGTTTACAAAGAAAATATGGGAAAGTGGGATCATGGAAACACACCCAATAGTTAGAAATGTCTAGTCACCTTCCTCCAACTCCCTTCCAAACATTGAACCCTCCAACAAGTCTCCTTCTCCTGTTATACTCCAAAAAAAATACTTACAAGGTCAAATCCTCATAGGCACTTGACCTAGGGCTAGTTAAGAAATATAGAAAAATACAATGCCCAACCTTGAAACCCTAGAATCACTGAGAGGACCCATCTAAATTTCATACCCCAAGAGGCCATTAAAAAAAAACTATGGGAGTCATAGCTATGGGCCCATCTTTGAAGCTTGCACAAAATTGTTGTCCTACAAACCCTCATGTACAAAAAATGGAATAGCTTGAAAAAAAATTCCACACAAAATGATGAAACTAAAAGAAATGAAAAGGTAAGACAAAAATATTCTTCAAACAATCATTTGATCATGCCTGTCAATCCATACAATATGGATAAAGTTCAAGAAATTAGTAAAATTGCTTCAAAACAAAAAAAATCTCTTATTGTCAGTTCTCCTAGCATCCTTTGTGACCTCAAAAATGAAGAATATATCCTTCCTACATCCATACCAAGGGTTATAACTATTGTTTGAATAGTTAAAAATCCTTTTAAACTAATTTACATTTTTGAGCAACTTTTACAATTTTACAAATTAACAATTTTCCACAAAAAGTGAACCTTGTAATTTTTAGAATTTTTCAATTCTAAGATTTGGAAAAGGTTCCAATTTATTCAAAAACAACTAAGAAAACCTAATACTAGGATATCTTAACCAAAAAATAAAAAAGAACCAATTTTTCCCAACTAGAAACTTTGACTTATAACTTGCGCAAAGTGACCTAGGTATACATGAAGTTGTATTTTCATTACAACCATGGATTTTTCATCCAAGACTTATTTATCCTAGTCTGATTAGGTGAGAAACCAAAAAATTAAAACAAAATCCATAATAGTGCCATGGTGCTCTACATCACTAGTCATGACATGACTATTGATATAAAAAATTATTAACCTTAAACTAATTAGTTTATTTAATGTTTAACCAAACATGATTTATATTAAGTCGTTGATCTATACAAACATAAGTGGATCATCTACTTGATCCTATTATGACTTAATGTGAATATATTTGATCATTACCTTGATGATATTATGCATGAGATCTTTACTCAATCACCAAGAGATAATATAATCTATAAGTACATATTTTTGCATAGTTAGTTTGGTATGAATAGTTTCAATTGAATGCAAGGATAATTTCTTGTGTGAATTCAATAAATGAATGATTTATTTAATTTACCAGAAGTACTATACAAGTGTATATATATGAATGTAAAGCATTTCACATAGTGAACTAATATACATACATACATACATACATACATACATATGTACACACATAAATACATGCACATATGCATACAATCATCATAATCAGTTATCCTTGAATCTAACCAAAGCTATTATATATCAACAATAGATCCATGTTTAGAAGGAAAAAACAAACATTTACATGGGCACCTCTTCTCCCCTTGAATAAAATTGCAAAGCAAGGGCATGACACGACAATGAAATGAATCAATCAGAAGGGAATGACAACAAAATCATATATCACCACTAATCTCCACCAATGTCTAGAGCTCTCCACCCTCTTTTGCATGTAGCTCTCCAAAATCAATAAAAAAAAGGGGAATGATTAATGTCATTTGTTTTTGTTTCTTGTTTTATAATCCATAATTCAAAATCCACAAGATCTCTCTATATATAGAGTATATGCAAGATCATGGTGTGCCAAAAAGTGGCAATCTAAAAAATATGTAGTTCTAAAATGCTCAAAGCATTTCAAAATCTATTCCAACTTTTTTCTCATCCATCCTAGCACTAAATGAAAACAACTAATACCTTTATAAGGCCTACTATATCCATCTATCCTATATGTTCAACTTTAAAAACGTCCCAAAAATGTGTTTATGGCCTATTCTTATGTGTTTTTATACTTCAAACATGTAGCTGACGACCTTTTTTCACCAAAATTTGATGAAATGAAAAGGGTTTCTTGAGAATGTTCATAGCTTTCCATAATAGTAAGGTTTGTCAAATTACAAGTTCAATAGGCAATTATTACTTATTTTCTAATGGAGTTACATATAAAGTGATGATTGACACACTACTTGAAAAACAACTATAACTTTCAAATAGTACAACATTTTTGAAATCCAAAAGATGCATCACATTCTATATTTCTTCTACTATAAGGAAAAAATAAATTATTATTTTTTGAAGAATTTTGAATTAGTTAAGGTGGTCAGACACGCGATTTTTTTATTCCAAAAATATTAAAGTGGAAAATTAATATTTTTTTATTTATTTAAAATAAAACTACCCAAATATATGTGTCACATCCAAGCATGAGTCTACTTCTTATATCTAGAATATTATTAAAGGGTATTATCATTTCATTTTGATTAAGGTGGTCATACATACGTCTACTTCTTATTTTTGACCTTAAATTTTTGTATTGTTGCATTAAAATTCAAAATTTTGACCAATCAATTTTTTTGTTTTTAGATAAGGCCTGGTAGTTTAGAAACTATATTCAATCTCCTAGAGATTATTTTCTGTCAACCTTTTTATATTAAGTTTATAACAAGTAGAAAATTGTAGGTCAAGTTGACATAACCTTGATTTGTTGATTTTTTATTGTCACTTAAGAGCATAGTTTGGTTGACCATGATCTTGCATATACCCTATATACATACATATATGCATACACACATAAATATGTGTGTATATGTATGTATATATACACATATATACATATACACATATATGTATGTATATGCATACAAACATACATACATATATACTTACGTATGTGTACATACATACATATAGACATATATATATATATACATGCATACATGAAAAAAACAATGCACTTGAGTTTATAATTGTTCAACAAAATTAATGTTTTACAAGGAAATGTACCTAAAGAACTATTAGCTCAGATAGAAGAACATGGTGTTGAAATAGTACAAAAAATGCTTGACATGAGAGATCTGCAAGTGAGGGTGTTGACCAATCTTGAAAACTTGAATGTTGAAATGAAAGGTATTGATGATCAAACACCTATGCTTGAGTTATAACACAATGCGAAGTTTATTTTAGATATGGAAAAGGAAGATATTTAGATCAAGTTTGATAATCAAAATTTAAGGCACAAGAGAGAAGAAGAAGAAGGGGTGGCTTTAGAAAGAGACTGCATGATAGAAACAATAGCTAGACAACATTGAGGATATTTTTGAAGCCACTAGATAGAATCTAGTAAAGAGTTGCAGTAGGTACTATGATATTGGAATCACTTGCAAGTTTCTTTGAGAATTTATAGTCCAAATATTGGGAGGACTACAAGTTGTGCAATTTATCATGTATTGCATCTGCATTTTCTCACAAGAGTGTTTCAAGTATTGGCATAGTCTCCCTACAATGAGCACAACTATCAATTTCTTATAAGATTGTTTCAATGTTGAGAACCACTTAAAAATACTTTGCATGGTTAGAGCTAATGTAATTGTGGTAGAATATTCTACAAAGGAATGAGCCTCATGATTATGCCAATTACTAAAAAGAAAAACTTGTTTCTTCAGCTCTTTACACTCAAGTCTTCACTATTTAGTTATTCTTCAATCAGTGAGAATAGTTTCTAGAAATTCTTGGGAGCCAAGGGACCCTAAACCTATGCTACATTTTTAGAGACATGGGATAATTTATTATTGACTTCAGTACTTCATAACATTTTTGATCATATAGTAATGCCCAAATTAATAGCAAAAATATATACTTGGGGTTCTTGTAGGGAGAGTGTGCCAATACATGCATGGTTTCATCCTTGGCTTTCATTGTTGGGCCCACATATGGATCCTTTATATCTAACCATTCATTATAAATTGGGGAATGTGCTTCATGTCTAGCATGCAAGTGATGCATCTACAAATACAATTTTATCACATTAGAAAATTGTATTTGATCCTTCTAGCTAGGAATAATTGATTATTTGTTTTATTGTACCTAATCTAATGATAGTTTGGTAGGAATTTGTAACCAACCCATCTAATAAAAAACTAGACCCATTTAACTAGATTATGGCTAGTTTCTTTCTAAAAATATCTTCTATGAGTAAAATTTCTTGCGAACTCTGCCCATTTTTCCTAGTTTGCATTATTTTTGTCTAGGATCTTGAGGTAAGTAACTTAGCATGAGTTTTATTGTTTTATTATTTGGATCCTTGAATATGTATGTAGTTGAATCAATTTTTATATTATGCTAAAATTTAATAAGAACCTTAAAAATATCTCTAAGACATAAATCTTTAGAAGGAAATGTAATGAGATACATGTTTATAAGGAAAACAATAGATCATTTACATAGCCCTTAAAGAAAATTGCAAAGCAAGGGTAGGACATAACAACAACATTCTAGAGCAAGGGTATAGAGACAAAATGCAAAGATCACAAGGGCATGACAATGAAATCTCAGAGCAAGGGCATGAAAACATTCATATCTCTCCACCCTCGTTCAAAATTCTCCACACTCTTTTGTGCGCAACTCTCCAAAATAAAAACAAATGGGGAATGATTTTTTCATGTTTTATTTTTTAAAAAAAAAATTTATACTCATGTGAGAATTGTAATTACAAAAAAATGTTGGTATTATGATGGTGTTGCATAAAATTGCAAAAAAAAATGAGAACTATCAAAAATTACACTGTCGTCACAAATTCTCATCGCAATTTGATCCCAAATGTTGTATTGAGTATTGACCAAATTATTAGGTATTAAAGGAATTTCAATATTAACTGAGTATTTAATCCTAGTATTGACTGATTCATAGTACAATATAATTGTCTAATATTTTATTGAGGCTGACTATTTGGATGATTATTGATTATTTTGGAAAGGTATTCAAGCTGACTTGTCTAATCTTATGATATATAAGAAAGTTCATGTTGTGAAGATAAGATGAACAAGTGGAATATGAAATAAGATGAATATGTAAGTGAAGGACAAGGTAGAGCAATAGAGTGTGGAAGATAAGTTGCAAAGAACATGTGATCAAGAAGAATCTAGTGGTCAAGCCAAAGCAAAGATCTGAATATGCAAAGGAAGTTTCTTTGTCAATCTGGTCAAAATTGTTGTTTCTTTCTAATCATTGCAGTAGTAAAGAAATATCTTAATGGATTTGACTTAACAACAATTTTTCAAATTCTTGAATAAGATGACATTTCAAGATTAAAGTGTCTAAAGATGTAACAACCTGCTCAGGAATGCAAAAGAGATAAACCTAATATGTTACAAAGTTTACTGAACTTTTTTTTTAAATAATAATTATAAACAACATAAAAGTAACAATAATGGAGAAGAAATATAGATATAGATCAAGTTCACATAAGAAAATTACAAATACAATTAACTAGGTATACACTTTCAATCACTTAGAGCAATATGACTCTAGTTTAATAATAAACTGAAAACCATATTGATCCAACATTCATCTTTTTAATAAATACTAAAATAGATCCCCTAAAACACTATAAAAAAATATCAAAATCTCTTAATCCATTAGAAAACATTAAAGTTATAATGTGTAGACATACATCAAAAATCAAGAACATAAATGTTATGGGTTTCTAAGTTTCATGTTGAAAAGTTCCACTACTTCTAAGTTTTTTTTCAAACTGTTTAGGTTCAAGTTTGATGTTGATAAATGTTTATTTTTTAAATCATGTTTCAAGTTTAACTACTCATTAACTAATGGCACATAATATGCCTAGAGTTCCCAATGTTGAAACTCAGGCTCTAATACCAAATGTAACACTCCACTCAAGAAAAGACCTCTAACCTGGACACTCCTAATGGGGTGATCTTGTTAGGCTAACTACTAGCCTTTCCCTTTGAAATTCATGACATGGCTTAACCACCTCCTATGTTATATAAGTCTAGTGATTGTATCAGGCATTAACAAGTCAATCTTTTGGTGCAATGACAACTCTAGCTTGTAACAAGTGGTATCAGAGCTTGGTCATAGGTTCAAATCTCTTTGGTTAATGCTAAGGGGGTAATTGTTGGACTAACTTCTAGCCTTCCCCTTTAGAATTCATGAAATGTCCTAGCCACCTCTTGTTTTTTATAAGTCTAATGGTAGTAATAGGCATTAATAGGTCAACCTTTTGGTGCAATGAAAACTCTAGCTTGTAACAGATCTAAGTCTTCTAACAAGGTCATCCTTAACAGTATGTTTTGTAATATTTAATAGGGTTGAGTCCTAAAAGGGCTCACTTCAGAAGAGTGAGAAAATATTGTGACTAGTTGTAAGGTGGTTTTTCCCAAATTGGATTTCCATGTTAAATCTTGGTGTCATTTTTGTTCATGTTATTTGCTTATGCTTTATGTTTCTGCAACTAAGTTACAAGGAATATTTTTTTCTGGTAACTGATTCACCCCTCCCCTCTTAGTTATTCTCTTACATTTCCAACAATATACAATTACAACATAAAATAATCAAGGATGATAGTGTTGCTGAGGTATAAAATGGGTTGAGCACTAAAGGTCAAATTATACAAGAACAAGAAGGTCATGTCTACATGTGAGTTTATCAAATCATGTTTACTTTTACTTCACATGAGAAATCCATAGAGTTCATATTTAAGCATAATTTCAAAAATATAATTCTCTTTTATTAGCCACATCATATAAATATTCTCTTATGTATTTCCATGGAAATTTTGATGAACATATTGAACTATATGAACCATTATAATGGGTTCAATTTCTTTAAGAAATTCAAGAAATATTATCCTTTCCATCAATAATCCAACACTTGTTTGAAGAATATCTGACACACAATCTTACTTGAGTTGGGCACTGCCATAAATGCACACACAATTTTAAAAAGTTGAATTATTTGAAAAATTTCAAAGGGTCAAGTGGTTTGTCACCTTTGAAGCCTTCAGATGCAATGGTTTCATGAATACATTCAAATACTTAGCCATTGAATATTGAACTATTTGCACTAGTTGAAGTAGTTCAATCAGTACAAAGTGTTCAATAGATTCACATTGTTGAACACTCTTTTCCAAAGTTATGATTTAATATTTTTACAATAGATAAATAGAAGGACTTAGGGAGAAATATTTTTTCTATAAACAAGATAGACTTACAAAATAATTATTTTTAAGGGTATAGAAACCATTAGATTTGAGTAGGGACTAGATTGTAACTAAAACATAGAGGGACATAAAATCTCTAGTTATGCAATCTAATAAGAAGGAAATTTGCTAACCATAAAAATAATAGATACAAAAAATATATATAATAACACACAAACATCTATACTAATTTTTACAAACAAGGGACACCTATTTCCTACCACATAGAACACCTTAATTAGTTTCAAAACTTGTCCATTTTATTACAAGGGTAAATGATATCCATTTGGATAAGCCATCTTAAATGAGTTATACCCTAATACCTATTTTATGATGCATGGTTATCTTTAGAGTGAGTCAAATGGTTAATGTTGAGTCAAAATACACATTATTAGACAAGAGTAAAAGAAATTGTTGTTGCAATCAAAGGATGTAGAGGTATTATTGATGAAAGTGAAGTTGTATGTAATATGTTGAGAACTTTACATAACCAATATATAATCAGAGTTTCAACTATATAAGAATTGAGAACTCTTGATAAGAGTAAGATTATCATTGATTCACTTATTGGTAGGTTAATAGTGTTCAAGGTAAGTATTATGATTATAGTCAACTAGTCAGTGAAACTACACTTCAAGCTTCAAAAATTGAAGACACACAAGGAAAAACAAGATATGCTAATGATGGACAATACAAAATTTTAGAGATAGAAGAAAAAGATCAAGAAGAACTAGGAGCCCTAACAACAAAGAGATTTCCCATAGGAAAATGTATATACAAAGGAAAGAGTCCTATTTCATTTTGGAATTGTAGATAAAATGGTTTTTTTTACTGCAAATGTCCTAGAAAATTAAAGAAGGAGAAAAGTAAAGGGAATAAGACCCAATACAAGAACATATGTTTTGGACAAAAAAGAAATAAATAAGTTTATATAGTTGAAGATGAAGACAACGAGGATGATGCAAATGGAGATGACGAGGAGATAGTGTTTATTTCCATAAAAGAAGAATCATCTATTGAAAATGAAGTTATCAAAGGAAAGAAGGCACTAATTACACAAATGGACAAGAACAATGATGAGATCATTGACAACAAATGGACACATCATATGAATGGACGCAAATATAAGTTTGCAACCATGGAACTATGTAATGGAGGATAAGTGAAATTCAAAAATGGGTCACCCTTCATGATCAAAGGGAAATGTATAGTTAATATAATTAATGGTATTGTATGTGATGAAGTTTACTAGGTTGATGGTTTATGGACAATATTTTGAGTGTTTGGCATTTGAACAATAAAGATTTTAAGTTTGAGTTTAGTAATGAAAACATTATTTTTTAAAGAGTGGAACACTACTTGCTACTGGTCAATAGAAAAAAAGAAACCTTTTTAAGTTATACACATCACTGAAGAAATCTAAATTTATGGAACAAGAGACTATGTCACACAAACTTTGACAATCTAGATAAAGTGAGAAAGAAGAATAGTGTAAGAGGAATGCCAATAGTTAAAAAACTAGATAATATTGCCTATAATGAATGTCAATTAATAAAAATGACATGTTTAAGCTTTTCAAGAAGGGAATATTCAACTTAGAATATGTTAGATCTATTTCACACGATCTTTGTGATCCCATTGGTCTAGAGAGCTATCATGAACATAAATTCTTTATACTTTTTGTGGATGACTATTGAAGGATGATGTCAGTAATTTTTTTGAAAGAAAAATTAGAAGCATTTGATATGTTAAAAAATACAAAGCTAGATTGGAAAAATAAACTAGATAAGCATTGAAATGTCCTAGATTGGATAGAAGAGGGGAGTTTACATCAAATGAATTCAACAAGTATTGTGTAGAAATAGAATCAAAAGGCAATTGAAATCACTAAAGAAACCACAACAAAATGGTATTGCAAAAAGAAGGAACAGATTAGTAGTTGAATGTGCAAGGACATTTATAATCCAAAATAATGTATCACACAAGTTTTGGAGATAGGTAATCTGTACATTAGTCTATACTCTTAATCAAGTACAAATAAAGAAAGGAACAAATAAGACAACCTATGAAATATGGTATAGAAGAACACCAAATGAGAGTTATTTTAGAGTATTCAGAAGTAAGTGATACACAAAGAAAGATGAAATAAATAGAAAATAAAATGACAAAGGAATAGTTTTGTTTAGCCAAGAGAAAGGCATACAAATATCTAAATTTGAAAACAAATAAAATTATTGAGAGTACAAATGAAAAAATGGATGAAATCTCATAACATAATGAGGAGAACAATAAGAGAAATCTTGAGAAATATGATGATTTGATCTACTTTGAACTAGAGAAAATAAGTATTTAGTATTAACTGGATTGCTTAGTTAACATTGTAAACTGCAAGATAAGCTCAGTAACTACTAACCAATTGACTAAGTGTGAGTCATTGATAAATAAAATTGACCATAATGTCAACAATCTCCCTCTTTGGCATTAGTGAAAAAAATAATAATTAATCCAAAATTGAATACTCAAAATATTTAGGTCAAAACATTTCTTTTATCTCTATCCCTATACATATATACACATATTAAACTTTCTCAATATATACATACTTCTCCCCTTTTATATATATCATCTTATATCTTATCTTCTCCCCCTTTATATGTCACATCTTCTCCCCTATTTTGACATAAATGCCAAAGGTGTATACTACATGATGATTCCAAAATGTGACAAAAAGTCAGAATGCACCTTTAAAATTAGTGCCATTGTCTTGTACCAATTTTCCTATAACACCTTACTTGCATGAGTTTCAATCTATACTTATGCTAATAACTCTATCATGTGATCATCTATGGAGAAGTTATTGTCATGGATGATAGTTTTGGCATGTGAAATGTGTTTCTGCAATGCATCCATGTTTGAGAGAATCATGCCTTGGATGTTTGCAAGTGTGGTCCTTATCTTGGATTTTTCCCTTAGTAATTTTTCTTGCAAATTGGTTAGATATACGATCTTTGAATAGTGAGGAGAACTATAGCTTGGGTCAAGTGACAACTGGTGTGCACTTGCCTTCAATTCCTCATCTATCTTAGATAGTTTATCTTTTATTTCTTGAGCTAAGATAGATGTATCACATGACTTACTAAATAATGAAGTAACATTATTTGCAGAGGTTTCCAATGAGTTGAGAAAAGTAGACAATTGTACTTGATTTATTACAATTTTCTGTACAACTTGCTCCAATACTTTGTTCTCAAATTTCCTCTTTGCTCTTTGTAGAATTTTTTTTTTCCCATTCAGATCTTCATTGAATTTCTAGAAAACTTCTACTAACTAAACCAAAATAAGTTGTGTACTATTAGCCTCAGTTCTTAGTGCATCTACAAGTATGTTGTTGACATCTTCAAGTGTTTGGTTTTCTCTTCTCTTCTCTTTTCTAAGCTTCTGCTACTTAGCTTTATTTTGTAATATTTCACCTATGATGTTCATTTTATTAGGATTTAGAGTAGAGATATTCCAATTCAGGATAACTATATCCTTATCTAGATCAATGTCTTTTTCTTTACCTTTATCCTTACTAGAAACTTTAGTACTCAGTTGAGGCTTGTTATCAACTATCCTTGTACTTATTATTTTCATACTTGAAATTGTAACAATAGTATAAATAGAGGGGCTAGCAACAAAAGTAGATATTGCACTAATAGTAGAAATATCTTTTTTCTATGTAGCAAAATTTGATGATAGTGGAGGCACTAGTTGCTCAGTAGATGAAGTGTTGATCACTTTAGTCAATATAGTACTCATTTGAAAAGGTGCAAAGATTGGTTGGGTGCTAGGTGTTATAGTGGTTACCTCAACCAACTTGGCAGAATATTTCTTTGAGCTTGATGGTATTAAAGCTTTGCATGAAGAATGATGAAATAAGGACATAATTGTTACTCCTATCTTCTTTGGGTCGATTTCCTCAATACTCTGAATCTCAAGAAGATTCTACTCGGTAGCTTCCTATTCTTGCTTCTCATCATCCAGATTTAAATCATCTTATATTTCTACATCTTCTTCATCCTTTTTATCACTGACATGAATAAAATGGTCACTTAGTTGATGAAGGTTATAAATTTTCTTCCATGTGGTAGTAGTTGTCTTCACTATGGATTCTATGTCTTTCATTAACACAAGACATGCATTGAACTTCAGAGTGAGATTCTCCTCATTTTTCTTCATGGAATATTTGACCTCTTTGTTACTAAGAATCGACATGAGTTGCCTCAAAGTTTGTTCATAAATGTCTATTGTAGTTTTCTTAGCATTTTACCATCTTGGCTTGATTTCTTGCATAAGCTAATTTAGAATTTGTTGTACAAGTTGATCAAGAGAGTATTTTCATTTACCCAAATTTGACTGCATTATGTCTTCAACTTTATTTTACTCATCTACAATCTTGGTTTCATATCTGAGTGCCTTAAAGTTTTTCATTGCAGCTCCTCTTTCTATTTCATTTAAATTTTCTTGAATTTAGGTGTATTCCTTTTCAAAATAATTTCCTCTGCATCCTCCTCACCTAACTTCAATTTCTTTCTAGACCTTGATGCTCTTCTTGTGAATACTACAATAGATGACTTGGTAGGTCTGGTTATGATAACGTTACCATTTTTCCTGATTGGTTGTTCTTCTTTAGACTTTGTTTCACTGGCTTCATCCTTTGTTTCATATTCTTCTATATCATCTCCTTTTCCTTTAGTCAAAAAAAGAGTAGAACTTGCTTCCCTCATCTTTTCTATCCTCTTGTTTCCTTTGGTAACTACTTGAGGAAGCTTGATTTCAAGTTCTATTTTAGATTTGGCTTCATCATAAGTACCAAAATATGTGGCCTTGGGATCCACAAGTTCATTCAAGAGTACCTCAATGATATCCTTGGTGTCATCAATGGTAACCTCATAGCTCAGAGACTTAACCAACAAAACTCTAGGTTTGACTGCTTGAATGTACAATTTGTCACAGTCTACCATGAAATGAAGCAAAATAATTTTCCATGATACTAAAAAAGTTCTCACCCATCTCTGCTATATATTCATTAATCTAAAATAATACTAGTACATATTTTCTCCATACAACTGAGCCTTTAGAAGGGAAAAACTTTTTCACATAGAATAATAAACAAGTCAAGAGTGAACCAAACATGCATAGATTGTTCTTTATAGTCCTAATGCTTTCCATGTTGTTGTTGAACTGATTCAACATTAGCTTGACAAGGTCAAAAGACATGTTGTTCTTCACTACCTTGAGAGATAGATCAACTGCCTCACATGACACACCATTGAGATGACTAGAGCTATAGATCTTATGGGTGATTGCATGAATTAAAAATTTCAGCTCCATTTTAGTTACATTTTTTATCTTATTTCCTCTTCCATCCCACTTGGCAACAATCTTATTTTTCAGTTCTACCTGACTTAGGGTTTTAGTAGTCTTAGCTTTGTTCAACATTAGGAGCCCTGATATCATACAAATTATTTTCTCTGTGATTTGAATAGCCTGCTCCAACCATAACTTCTTTTTGTGAACATGGCTAAGAATAAACTCGATCCATTTAATTTGAAAATCTCGGGGCACATGTGGAATGTGTTTTAAACCCTTGGTCTCCAAATGTTGATGTTCAAGTTTCAACACACCATTAACACATAACTTGTTCAAAGATTCATCCATGTCTAGGGTTCCAAGTTATAGATATCATTAACAACTAATACCTTGGATGGAATCTGTGATTGGGCTTCAAATGGGTCAAGTGCTTCTACAATTTCTAGACTCAACTTGAATTCCGGTACCTTCCATTCAATTCCATGAAATAACATCTTGGATCCTTTCCTAGTTTTTCTGCTAGAGGATGCCATGCTTAGTAGGGTTTATGAAAACAAAAAGAATCTTTAGCAGGAAATAAATAGATCACTTGGAAGCATAGAAATCACTCTTTTCAAATAGCTCTTCAAAACTTCATGGTAAAAAAAGATTTTGATTTCCTTCCTTTTAACAATTTTTACTTTTCAAATTCCATAAATACTTGGTACGATCACTCATTCAATGATAGATTGTCTTGCACTCAATTCAACCTTAATGCTTGATAGAGTCATTCATAGCTTGGTGTCCATACAATGTTTTAGTGTAACCTAACCTTTCTTGGAAAGGTCTTGCAACCCAACCTAGCTTGGTAAGGTCTTGAATTTCTACAATTACTCTATGATCCCTTTGCATCTTGAATGTTGATATGGATCTCTTCTTCTTGCTAGTTGGAATTGATGTGAGATGTCTACTTTAGAGTCTCAATTCTAGTTATTTTCATGGTAATTCAAGTTGACATTCTTGAGTCACCCAACTCTTGAGTGACATTTTCCTCATGACTCAAACTTGCATTCTCAGAAGATTTCAAAATCCATTGCTACCTCATCTACTTTCTGATATTGTTAGCTCTTCCTTTCTTTTCATTTTCAATTCTTCTAGTATTCATATAGTTTTTGGCAAGGTGTCAAAGTTCTATACAAACAAACCAACTTCTAGTGGTGTCTCTTTTTCTCATATGACATTTAACAAAAAAATCTTTAATGTTCCCAAATTCTCCATAGTAGTGGCATCTACACCATGTGTTATAGTCCCATACAAATATAGCTTTCACAATCTATTCTGCTAGATTCAATATCTTGCTTTTGCATTTAGAATATTTGTGTCCTTCTTTATTTTATTTGTGACATTTACCTTCAAACTTAGGTTTTTGCTTGCATTCACTTGCTCTATGACCATGCTTATTGCAATTGTAATACTTTCCATTGAATTTTTCTTTACCATTACTCTAACTTTTTTTTGATGTATGACCTAACTTACCACAATGATTTTAAGTAGGCCTTTGATTCTTTTGATCTCCTTGCTTAGATGATTCAACTTCTTCTGTGTATCCTATTCCAACTTTTACTTTGTGTCTATACTGACTTTGGTCATTCAACTAATTCATGTTTTCTTGAGATTTCAACATTCTTTCATTAGTTTTCTTTTTAGTATTTAGATCATTCTATAATCTTTCATTCTCTGATCTTAGATTCATGGTTTCTTCATTTGTATTAGCAAGTTGATCAATGAAGTTTACCTATTGAAGGGATAGATGTTGAATTGTATTGTTCCTTCCTTCTATCTCTTCCTTGGCTTTATCTTTTTCTTCCATGACTTCACATAGTCTTACTGACTGAATTTATTTTTCTCTTTTCATCTTTCAAACTTCTTCTTTAAGATTGAAATTATTTTCCAATAGGTATTTGATTGCCCCATTAGCTTCATCTAAATTTCTTTATGGATAGATATCTTTACTTATTTCTTCATTGTAGAGATTATCATTCATTTTTACTGCAACATCTTTTCTTCTTTTCAATGATTGAGAGTGTTTCTCCTTTTCTTTCTTCAGATGAACAATGGTTAATTCCAAATCCAAATTTTCATTGTAAATAACCTTATCTAGCCTATATACCTCCATTTCCTCTGATCTTTTCTCAAGCTACTAAACTTTTTCTTTGAGAACCACAAAGCTCTAATACCAATTTTTGGAAATATGAGGTAGGAAAGGTTATTAAGAGGGGGCGGGGTGGGGGGGGGCAAGGGGGGTGGGCATGAATCAGAAAAAATAAAACATCAATTTATTTCATCAATTAATCCTTCATATTGTTAGAAATTCTTTAGAATAATTGAGAGGGGGGGTGAATCAGTTATTCAAGGTCCAGATGTCCCAATAAAAAGTTTCACTCAACTTAGTGAACACTTTTAACTATTCAAGAACTCAAGCTAAACACTCTAACTAGCAAGCTATTGATAAATCAACATGCAACAACAAGACATGAAATATCAATACACATAACACAATGATTTACGTGGAAACCCAATTTGGGAAAAAAAACTAGTAACATGCTACCTTTTTCACACTCTTTTGAAGCGATGCCCTATGAAATGCCAACCCTATTAAAGGTTACAACACACACTATTAAGTGTGACCCAGTCAAGGGATTTCAATCACCTTGTTAGAAGTGAGCCTGGTTAAAGGACTTTACGTCATTCACTTGGGAAGCCACCTTGTTAAAGAATTTTCTAATGACTATTAAGTCAACCTTAGTCCAAAGGATTTTTCATAATTTATACAATTACTATAGAGTAACAATAAGGGTTTTTGATTTGATACAACTTACAACATATCTTGTAGTTTTTAGATCTCAATTCAGTTCACAATTTTACTTGACTTTCAGTCCTTGCATCTCTAACAACTTGTTCTCCCTTCAAGCTTCTATCTCCTTAAGTCTTCTTGCCTATTGTGCCAAAGTAGTCATTCATGTGGTTACTTGATGAAGCAGAGTCTCTGTGCTCTGTTCTCATTCTCAATGTCTTCTTCTTGACACCACACACTCCAACAACTTTACTTCATGACCTATAACTCCTTAAGTAGGAATTTAGAATACTTTTCTTGCTCTATTTTCCCTCATCCAAATTAGGGGTTGAATGGATTATTTAGGATACAATGTATCTACCCCTTATCTTGTTTCTTCTAGAAAATTCATGTAGAATCCACTTGAAACTGCCTAAAAATGGTTAACCTCAAATTATATACCACCAACTCATCATCCTAATCTTCCACCTAGTTCAGAAAATTCAAGATAAAAAACTTGTCAGCTGAAATTTAGTGAATCTTTGAATTTTCAAATAATGCAACAACTTGACACTATTAGCATTCTGATGCTCAAGACATACTATGTTGCTTGAAACCTATTTAATTTTCACTCGACATCAACTATAATTTACTGATGCTCAACACCTATTAAATTTTCACTTAGCATCAACTATGTTATTGGGCACACACTAGAATTATTTTTTACTCGGCACTAACTAATATTCTGCTTGGCATGAACTAACTTTTCTTAGCACCCACTATCAACTTTGGTCAAGCTTTGGACATAGTCCTAGTATAACCTATTCTTGTAAAGCTTCTAAGTGTAGCCAACCTTTATGTCTTCAAGTATATTATCAATACATTATTTCATCATTTTCTTAACTGATCCTTGTACTTCATTACTTAATCATAACTCAACCTTTCCCTTAGGTGTTGTTGTTACTTCTTATTGATTAAACCCTCTTCATTAATCAACTGAGTGATAGTACTAGGATATTATAAGCAATTGTCTCTCTAGAAAATAGTAGGTTTGACATCAATGATTGAAAACATTCTTCTTCAACAATCTCTCTTTCTCAACAATGATCTTTTCAACCAGATTTCAACAATCTCCCTCTTTGGCATTGATGGCAAACCAAACTGATCAACCAAGTCACCTAAAGAATTATTTGTAATCAATATTGGCTAGGTTAAAATAGTAAGCCAAATGCCAAAAAGAAATCTTGTATTCAAAATTGTTCCTTCTATTAGCATCTTCCAACTTCTTATGACTCCCTCTATGTTTTTCTAATATCTCCCTCTTTCAAAGGATTAGGGTAATCATCTCCATTGTTGATACATTGTCTCTTTTCTCTTTCTTTGTTCTGTTCCCTCTTGGATCTGTCATCTTGATTGGTTTCTATTGTCTTGTGTTGTTTCTCCCTCTTGGTTGCTATTTCTTCCTCTCTTCTTTTGATCATGTAGACTTGATTAGTTTTTTCTATTTCTCCCTCTTTGACAACAATGCCAAAGACATATCATCTCAACATCTTATCATGCAAATGTAGAATTTGCAATAGCTCTAATTTCTCACTCTGTCACCTTACTTGTGACTGATTTGGAATTTTAGAAGTTTAATTACTTCAAGCAAAACCTAAAGTAAGAATCATTTGTATCAATTTATATCATTCAACAATCAACCTATTTGATGCAAGACAGTTTTGCTCTTGCTCAAATAGATTTAGATAGAGGTATCACCCCTAACTTACCTCTTAGATATTCAAATGCATCTTTAGGTAATGGTTTTTTGAAGATGTTAGGAATTTGCTCCTTTGAATTGACATACTCCATTTTCACCTCTTTGTCTTCCACTAGCTCCCTTACATAATGATACTTAATTGCAATGTGCTTTTTTTTGGCATGCATCATAGGATTCCTTGATATGTTGATGGCACTGGTATTATCACAATAAAGTATTATAGGTTCTATTATCTCTTCCTTCATACTTTTTAGTATATGCTTGATCCATACAATATTGGTATAGTTTATGGCAACCACAACATATTCAGCTTTAGCTGTGGATTGTGAGGTATAGCTTTTCTTTTTACTAGTCCAAGTAACTAGTCTCCTACCTAAAAAGAGTCCTCCTCCACTGCTGATTTTTTTGTCATCTATATTTTCTCCCCAATCAGAATTAGTGTAGGCTCTTAATTCAAAATTCTCACTTTTCTTATAGTACAAGCCAAAGTCCTTTGTTCCTTTTAAGTACCTCATTATTCTTTTTACTACCATAAGATGATTTTCTCTTGGGTTTGCAAAAAATCTTGCAACTATTCCAACAAAAAATACAATATCAAGTCTATTGTGTACAATATATTGTAACTTAACAATCATTGACCTGTATAGTGTCTGATTCACTTCAGCTAATTCATCATTCTTTGATAACTTATGTCTTGTTATCGTGGGTGTATTTATAATTTTTGAGTCTTCCAGTCCAAATGTTTTTAGTATCTCCTTGATGTACTTTGACTTGGTAAGAAATATGCCATGCTTCAGTTGATAAACTTGTAGGCCAACAAAGAAGTTGATTTCACCAAACATTGACATCTCAAACTCATGCTTCATCTAACTAGAAAAATCCTTATATAGAGCATCTTTTCCTCCAAATATTATGTCATCAAAAAAGATTTCACATAACAATATGTCCTTACCTTTTTCTGTTTTGATGTACAAATTATTTTTATCATCAGTTCTCTCAAACCCAATCCTCACAAGATACTTGTGAAGCATCTCATACCATGCTCTTGGCACTTGTTTTGGCCCATAGTGTGTTTTATGTAGTTTACATACCATATGTTTTTTGTTGTCATCCAAAAATCCTTCTGGTTGTTCTATGTAGACTTCTTCTTCTAATACACCATTCAAAAATGTAGACTTAACATGCATCTGGTAGACTTTAAATCCTTTTTAGGCAGCGTATGCAAGTAATGTTATCACTCCTTCCATCCTTACAATAGGGGCAAAAGTTTCCCCATAATATATTCCTTCTTCTTGGGCATATCCTTTACAAACTAGTCCGACTTTGTTTCTTGTGATCTCACCATTTTCATCTAGCTTGTTCCTAAACACCCACTTGGTACCAATCACATTTTTATCAGTTGGTCTTAGAGCTAAGCTTCAAATTTTTTTCTTTTCTATCTGCTCAATTTCTTGCTCCATAGCTTTGCACCAATCATCATCTTCTAGTGCATCTCTCATTATTTTGGGTTCTGTCTGGCTCAGCAAGCATGATTCATTCCTTTGTCTATTCCTTGTCATTAGTCTGGCATCCTTGTTTCTAATGATTTGTTTAGTAGGGTGGTTTCTTCTGACATACTTGGATAGTCTTGGTTAAGTCCCTGCTTTCATGTTTGGTCTTTTAGCTTCAGAGTCACTATGCACATCTCTTTCAAGTAACTTGTTGTGGTATTCAGCTTTAGCTGTGGATTGTGAGGTATAGCTTTTCCTTTTACTAGTCCAAGTAACTAGTCTCATACCTAAAAAGAGTCCTCCTCCACTGCTGATTTTTTTGTAATCTATATTTTCTCCCCAATCAGAATCAGTGTAGGCTCTTAATTCAAAATTCTCACTTTTATTATAGTACAAGCCAAAGTCCTTTGTTCCTTTTAAGTACCTCATTATTCTTTTTACTACCATAAGATGATTTTCTCTTGGGTTTGCAAAAAATCTTGCAACTATTCCAACAAAAAATGCAATATCAAGTCTATTGTGTACAATATATTGTAACTTACCAATCATTGACCTATATAGTGTCTGATTCACTTCAGCTAATTCATCATTCTTTGATAACTTATGTCTTGTTATCGTGGGTGTATTTATAATTTTTGAGTCTTCCAGTCCAAATGTTTTTAGTATCTCCTTGATGTACTTTGACTTGGTAAGAAATATGCCATGCTTCAGTTGATAAACTTGTAGGCCAACAAAGAAGTTGATTTCACCAAACATTGACATCTCAAACTCATGCTTCATCTAACTAGCAAAATCCTTATATAGAGCATCTTTTCCTCCAAATATTATGTCATCAAAAAAGATTTCACATAACAATATGTCCTTACCTTTTTCTGTTTTGATGTACAAATTATTTTTATCATCAGTTCTCTCAAACCCAATCCTCACAAGATACTTGTGAAGCCTCTCATACCATGCTCTTGGCACTTGTTTCGGCCCATAAAGTGTTTTATGTAGTTTACATACCATATGTTTTTTGTTGTCATCCAAAAATCCTTCTGGTTGTTCTATGTAGACTTCTTCTTCTAATACACCATTCAAAAATGTAGACTTAACATCCATTTGGTAGACTTTAAATCCTTTTTAGGCAGCGTATGCAAGTAATGTTATCACTCCTTCCATCCTTGCAACAGGGGCAAAAGTTTCCCCATAATATATTCCTTCTTCTTGGGCATATCCTTTACAAACTAGTCCGACTTTGTTTCTTGTGATCTTACCATTCTCATCTAGCTTGTTCCTAAACACCCACTTGGTACCAATCACATTTTTATCAGTTGGTCTTAGAGCTAAGCTTCAAATTTTGTTCTTTTCTATCTGCTCAATTTCATGCTCCATAGCTTTGCACCAATCATCATCTTCTAGTGCATATCTCATTATTTTGGGTTCTGTCTGGCTCAGCAAGCATGATTCATTCCTTTGTCTATTCCTTGTCATTAGTCTGGCATCCTTGTTTCTAATGATTTGTTTAGTAGGGTGGCTTCTTCTGACATACTTGGATAGTCCTGGTTAAGTCCAATGTTTGGTCTTTTAGCTTCAGAGTCGCTATGCACATCTCTTTCAAGTAACTTGTTGTGGTATTCACAACACACGCCCCATTCCGAGTCTGAAATGGGGACCCCCAAACTTTTTTTTTGACTCCCAATTCTCATTTCAAGAGTTGGAAGAAGAGAATTATTTTATTAGTTAGATTATCTGAGTTGAAAAAAAAATTAAAATTAAAAAATAAATAAATAAATTTCATGCACATGCATACCAAGGCACACGTACTTTAACAAGCAAGGAGAGGGGGTTATAAAACCCCCTCCTTCTTCCTACTCATCTCATTTTTTTCCACTACCTAGATTTGGCCAAGGGAGGAAGGTGAGGAAAGCTCTTCCCCCCCCCCCCCTCTCTCTCTCTCCAGTTGTGCTGCACGCGCCGTGCCTCTGCAGCACCTTTTTGGGTGGACAACACGCTCACGCGTCACACAGCCATGGCACCCTTCTGGGCGCGCGGCATGTGCGCGCCTTTCAGGCAGTGCGTGAGCCGTGCCACCGTGGCACCCTTCTAGGCATGCAGTTTTGTGCGTGCCTATAAAGCCACACGCGTGGCGCTTTGCCGCGGTGCCGCTTTTTTATTTTTTATTTTTTTTAATATATATAATTTTAATAAAAAAAAAATTAAAAAAAAAAGAAAAAATCACAAGTAAAATAAAAATTGGTTTTTGAGTATCATTTTATTTTATATCCAATAATTAATTATTATTTCTTTTTGTGATGTGTAGGTAATACAATCAAATGGCGTCCACATTCAGATCAATAGCAAAGCCAATCATATACAAGTTTCAATGCGTAACCCCGAAGTCACGATTGCACAATGAACACTCTAAGATCAAAGACACAGAACTTGGACACATGGACTTGGGAGAATTTTTGAGGGTTTGTAACAACCCAACTAAAAGATCTTTTTTGAGATCCGCCTTAATACAGTCTGGATTGGTAAATGCAGCATCACATCCTGGGACTGTTCAATCAGCTGAATTGATCATGACCTTATCCTAACATTTTGTTCTCGAGGAAAGGGTGGTAAAGAGTGTCACTGGGGAAGTAGTCTTGGATCTACGACCTGATAATATCGAGAGTGTCTTTCACTTACCTAGAGCTGATTAGTTTATCAGGCTTTCATATGAAGTAGCTGAGAGGTGGCATAAGGATCATCACTAGGAGGCCATGGACATTATATATTCCTCATACTTCATTGAGAATCCATCTCGAGGAAAGACAATCAGCAAAGTAGATATGGCTCGAGGATATATGAGGGATGACATTGGATATTCAATCATTCTCCTGAGCAGAATTATGGGATTGACTGCAGCAGGTCATCTCACTCCATTCATGGTTAACTTCATTGAAACCATTAGACATGCAAATATGCCAATGGATTGGGCTACCACACTTAGTGAGAACTTGTGTGATCAGTAGTGGACAGTAAAGGACAAGAAGAAGTTCTATATGAGTTCTTATGTGATATATCTACTTGCAGCAAGAGCCACTGACTATCCTGGGTTGTACAAAAGGGGCAGTATGCAGGATCCTAACGCATGGCCATATATAGTTTATCCTCAGCTAGTTAAGAAAAAATCTCTCGTCGCAAAGCAAAGAGTATCAGATTGTGAATGATGCCTTTATCTTTGCCATCATTTGATTCATCGAAGGTGACTATGGAAAGAGATTGTCTGATGAGGCTAAGGCACAAATCATAGCTCTTAGTGCATATTTTATCCAATTTTGAACATTCACATACATTCTGGTTGGTGGTGAATCTATCCATCCAAAGAAGCTCCCAAGGTACCCAAGTGATAAGTTGGTTCTGATGGAAATTTCTTAGCAGATTGAGTCAGCTTATGAGAGGATCAAGAAACAACGAAGGCCATGTTGGGATTGGCCTTTTGTAATAGGGGCATACCAAGTAATTGGAAAGCAGGATATCCCGACCTTCGAGTGGGAGTGGGAGAACTATCCTCTTGAGCAATATAACTCTCCCTAGCCATTCTTTGATAGTGTTGGTAAAGTGGAAAATTTGGCAAGAAAAGAGTTCTACCATGAGGATGCCATTGAAGATCATTGGATGAATGCCACAAATGACTATGATGTCCGTATCAGGGACTATTGTAGAATGACTTTGTATTTAGCAGAGAAGGCTCTCCATTTGACCATCCTAGATGAGATAAGGATACAAGATTCGTAGGAGCTATCAGATCCCTTATTTAATACAAATAAAGTTGGTGAGAGGCCCATTCTGAATGCATAAATTGATAGAGAGGAAGGAGATGATATTAATCATCGAGCAAGATATGTCATCAGAATGACAAAGAGTTGGATCAAGAAACCCTTTCCACTTGATCCAATTTTGGATACAGTGGTGTTCCATATACATGCTCGCCCAGAAAAGGTAAAGGGGAGGAAAGTCATAGTTCCTATCTTTGCGCTCCAGTCTCCTATCAGGCCAAAAACGGTCTACCAACTTGATCATCCAGTGGGATATTACCATCCACCAAAGAAGAAGAAAGAAAAGAGGAAGAGAGCCTCTCCTTAGAGGATCCAGACAGAGCATGTTGAAGAATAGGCCCCTTTGCAACAACATGAATCTACTCCCCAGGACCCCCAGGACTCTGGGATTTCTCATATCCAGGTTGATTTTCCATTGCCTCCTATTTTTTCAAGCTAGTAAGAGGAGGGAGAGATTCCAGAGACATCCATTCCTCTGATACATCAAGAGCTCATTTCTTCTATGGTTCCACAGAAGCAAAGAAGGGTCAAGGTTAGAATGAACAAGAGGCAGAGAGTTCATAAAAGATTAGTGCCTAATCCATCTATTCCTAAAACCATTCCCAATGAAGAATTAGATGAGGATGAAATAGAGTTAGATGGGGAGGAAGAGCAAGTGCCTCTACAAGGGAGAACCCAACTTGCCAATGCTACGAAATTGGAAAGAAAGAAGAATGTCACAAATACCCCACCACCCATCGAAGCTGAAATAGTAGAGCTCTCTTCATCAGAGGATGAAGTACAATGATGGGTGAATGAGAAAAGAGAGCTAGGTGATGATATTCTCTCCATTCTAGATTTTGATTTCATGTCGGTGGGTATAGAATTGGTTGGAGATAAGATTAGAGATACTCCTACAGGTGAATCTCAATAACATGATTGGATGTAGATGCCACCTGAGACACAAGGTCCTCATCTAATGCCCCCATCTTCACCTCTAGATATGATGGCAGATAAGGTTTTAGTGACACCTCCACCTCTGAGTTCAGAGGAACATGTTCAGAAGGAATCATCATTACAAGAAGAACCATAACCAAGGGTTACTGACGAGCCACCAAAAGAGACACAGGTAATGGAATGTATACAATAGCCTTCCCAAGAAGTTGAGGATCAAACTCTGGGATCTACAAAAGAAGAACCCTCACAATAGGAAGCTCCAAGAAAAAATGACAAAGGGAAGGAGATAGCTGAACACATCCCTTCATCATCTAGAGCTAAGGTTGAAGAAAGACATATCCTGAGATGGTTTCGAAAGGAAATAATGAGAAGTGCTAAGCATCAATTCCTTGCTTCAGAGGATGATATATGTGACATTGCAAAAATTTTGAACAAGCTTGACTCTCCATTACAGGATGCAACACCATTTGCATTCATTACCACTACTCAAAATCAGGATTTATTTGCGCAAGTGGCTCATCCCCTGAAAGGTATAGATGAAGAAGTTGTTAGCCTTCAGGACTATGAAGTAAAGGATATCACGTTAGGGAAACCTGCACAGGATACTTCTTGAAAAATGATGACTATGGGAGTCAAAGAGGTTCTTAACCACATGGAACATGATGAGATTGAAATCAGAGCCCTTCGAAGGCAAGTTGAGATATTGAAAGGATATCTAGCTGAAGTTATTGGTCCTCTTGATTCTGAATGCCCCGAGGAGACTTTGACTACCATTTTGAAAGGAGGGGAAGGTGTACGACTCAATCCATTTTTGAGAGCTTGTCAAGATTGGCAAAACAACCTTGAGGATAGGGGTATCACTATAATTGCAAGAAGTCTAAAATTATTGCATGCTATACAAGACAATGTTGATAAGATCATTGCAATTTTGAGGCAGGACTTCAACATTATGGATGAGGTACGAGTTTGGAGCAAGGATTTGCAAATTATACAGGCCATAAAAGGACAAAGGTACCACATTCTGATTGATGTATATAATGGCGAAGTGCTAGAAATGATAGATGATTGGATAGAAAAGATTGTAGAAGGAAATAAAGTTATGGAAACATTGCATGATGAGATAAATAGGCTCAAGGACCAAGCTCGAGAGTGAATTTTGGAAACAGAAAAGTTATATAGTGATGCATGCCTAGATATTTTTGAAGAAGAAGAATGAGAGAAGCTTTTATTAGTTGATGTAGTTGTAGAAAACTTTAGAAAGACATTAGAGGAAGCATCTAGTGATGAAGACATCAAACAAGCCTTCAGGGTAGAAGAAGCATTGTTAGAGTTGGATACCAAAGTTGGAGATTTTGTAGAAACTTGAATTGAGGTGGACAACTACAGACAGAAGGTTAAAGATAAGTATGAGGCTTTGGATTTTTCTAATGCTACTAAGATTACTGAGATTATAGAGAAATTTAAGGGAAAATATCCAAACATATCTTTAGGATGAAGATGAACAAAACCCAGATGCCAGAATTTCAATTTTGACACTTAGAAATTTTTTGAGATTTTTGACTTAGTCGAGGTCCATAGCTTTGCATGTCCGCAGCTTCGCAGGTCCGCAGGTCCGCATTTTCATGAAGCTCTGTAATTCAGAGGTGCGCTGACAGTTGACTACTAGTTTCAAAAATAGCACTTTCGATGCATTGGAAACACATTCTGATGGCAAGCTTAACATCGACACACATCAAGTGAAGGGCCAACTTCTATTTTTGGTGTCTTCATGCACTTCTACTTTGACTGATGGCTTCCTCCTATTTTTTGTCTCACGATTTCATTGTTTTTGACATGTAAAGGGCTCATGCATCCAATTAATGAATAAAATATGGATGGAGTCCCTCTAAGAACCAGTTAGATTACCAGTTTGTATATATTTAGTTTGTTTTAATGTTTTAAAAGCATTTTATTGCATTACGATATCTCTCACTCTCAACAAAAATTGACGAGACGATTTCTTATAAATACCCCATTGTAAAATGAAAAAAGGGCTGCTATTATTATGCAATAAAATTATGCTTTTGGTGCTAGCATTCAGAGTGTAGTTATTCTTGCCTGAATGTGTCATTGTTTTGTGGATTTATTCATGAGATTGTGATTGAGCCAAAGGTTTATTGCATTGTTTCTAGTTGTGCAATCTTTTAGCTCTAGTGTTTTCTATAGATATATGAATTTTTTTGATGTAACAAGCTTGAGAAGAAATTGCCCGATTGTGTCTACATAGCCTTTTGTCTCGCATGAGCGCACTTTTCATGGCCTTTCGATTTTATGAAGAGTGAAACATCATTTGATTTGTTACAGATTCTCACCGATGATTGCATCAGTGGATTCTAGGAATTGCTGCTCCTATTTTTATTGGTTTCCTACTGATTTCTTCAAAGGTTTAACTCACAGCATGTTGTGTTCTGTAGCTTACGTCTATTTAGGAATTTCACTTTCAAGTTATTTGATTTCATGTTATTTGCTTTCAATTTTGTTATTTTCTTTGCTAACCCCCCTTGTTAGAATAGGACCTCATAGTAGTTGCATTGTTAGAGTTACATTCATTGAAAAACAAAAAATACAAAAAATATTATTCTTTTGGTGTGATATTTTGAGATAGCAAATAGATTTTACTTGATTCCAAGGTAAAAGAGTTTTTGGAACCAGCAAAGGCCTCCTCATGAACATTCACATTTATCTTCTACTGAGTGGATTTTGGTACATCGCAAGACAAACACTGAACCTTGGAGTGGATCCTTTAAAAGATTTTCTTTTCAAGAGAGGAATTACACTATGGATTCTTGCCGTTGACCTTGTGCAAAATGAAAGTCCAACAGAAGTGGCGCTAGAAGGAGGGCCCCGTACAAAGAACATACTAATGAAAACAAGAAAGATTTTATAAAATTTTGAAAATTTTGCACACTTACAATAATCCTACACTACATAAAAGGTTTAGAAATCACTTTTGAAATTTTCAAAAATTCAGGTCCGTAGCTCCGTAGGTCCATAGCTCCGCAAAAACTCTATGGTCCACAAAATTTAGAAGAAGTGAGGAAGTGTGCTTCTACAGAGGTGCACTTTTCCCAGAATTGATACAAGCTAGAAGATATTGATCCTAGATCCCCATTCCAGCGAGCATTGAGATCTTCACCAAGTGCCCAAGAATTTCTAGAGCTTACTCATTTTCGTAAGCCACATAGTGACAGAGGAATACCCTGAATTCAACCACTTCCATTCGACATTTCATTATCTTCTTCTACTCCCCCACCAATTCAACCACTAGGTGGACCTCCACATATTCCAACACCCCCATCACCTTTCCACACGCCTTTAGGTCCACAAAATCCTCTAATGGCCTTTTTTGCAAACGCAGTTGATTCACCCCTTAGCTTGAGAGGTGCCCTCCATGACCTCCCTAAGAATCCTTAGAAGTTTTGTCCAAGGTTTATTTATGGAGAAACAAGAACCGCTGAAGATCACGTCAAGATTTTTAAGGAAATTTGTAACTGGAAGCAAATTGCTAATGAAGATATGGTTCTTCATTTATTTCCCTACTCTCTGGGTGAGATTTCCTTCAATTGGTACTTGAACCTACCACCAGGATGTATTGGAGACTGGGACACTTTTGAAAAATCATTTTTGGAACAATTCAAAATATTCATCAATCCAACAGTGATAAATCAACAATTCATATCAATAAAAAGGGACCCAGCTGAAACGGTCTCGCGCTTCAATCATCATTTTCATATGGCCTACCACAAGTTGGAAACACCATACACAATTCTGGTTGAAGCTGCCATCCAAGTTTATTTCAATGCCATGGATCCTCTTATTGCAATTTTTCTAAGGAGACTCCCTACAGCAAATATTGACACATTGAACAAAGTCTTTGCAAAAGAAATTACGTTCACAAAGCAAGCTAATCCTAATGGAGGAGGAATGATGCTTTCTACGCAGGCAGTCCCTACAATACCAACGGTTCCTGTGTGAGCACCCACAGTACCTAGTCAGTTCATACCTATAAACCTAGTTCCATTATAGTAGGTACTAGCTCCACAAACTAAAGTGATAACATATCTAGGGTATGAGCCCCCAAAAATAGCCTTCTTTGAGCAAAAGGCGATGGTTCCTATGGAAGCAAATAAAAATCTCCTGTCAGAAGTTGGTCAGATGAAGAAAACCATGTCACAAATGAATAACGAATTGATGCATCTTAGATTGTCTCAAGGACAAAGTAACAACTTCCAGAGAAACAACGCTGGCCCCTACAAAAATAATTTTGTCCAAAATTACAACACAAACTTCAACAATAACAACAACAAAAATGCAGGAAACAATGGGGGAGGAAACAATTTCAATCCTCCTAATCGCAACAATAGCTTCCAAAGACAAAACCAACAATGGAACACTAGACCAAATAATGGAAGCATTACTGCCAATAACAACAACATTCAGCATGCTGACATTAATCAATATGATGATAGCCAAAATATGCCTAGCAAAGATGGTGCATACTACAATGGTAATCAAGATGGGAATCAGAACCCGCCAATGAATGATAATCTACCTCCTATTCAATTTAATGCAATGTTATTAGAATCTTACAATTCTACCCAGAATGTACAAGTGGAACAACAAGCAAATAAAGAATTCTCATTCCCTTTTAGTCAAGAACCAGATCTTCAACATGATGAGATGTTTGCCTTTCGAAATGATAATCAAAACACATATAATCTCAGAAACAAAAAGGATCCCTTGACTGATGGAATTCCTCCTAGTTTGCAACCAACCCCACCTAATCCTAGAGCAAGCAACAATCCACCACCGGTGAGGCCAGCCCAAGGAGGACCATAGTATCAGAATCAAGTAAACATACTAAAAATACTGAGGAACCTTGCTTGGTCTACTAAAAAATATAATGCGGTTGAAGACCTGAAGAAAACAAAAGCCAATATGTCCATGTTTGACATGTTGCAGAATTGTCCACAAAAAAGAGAAGCACTCATGAAGACATTGGATAATACAAAGGTTTCCCATAATATGAATAATGCTCCCCAAAAGGTGGCGCCACAACAAGTAAATACTGCAAAAACAATGCCTACTATGTTCAAGGACAAAGTCGAGGTACCCCCATTTTTGCTGAGTATATGGATATATTGAAAGAATCTACACAATTTTCTTATTGATTCGGGAGCTTCTTGTAATGTGATGCCATTATCAATAGCTCAAAGGCTAGGAGTTAATCCTCAACCCTCTAACCGAGTGGTAATACAATTGGATAAAATAGAGGTAAAAGTCATTGGAGTATTGAATGATGTGTGGATACAGCTAACAGTTGATCCTCAGATCCAAGATATTGTTAACATACATGTGGTTGACATCCCAGAGACATGTGGATTACTCCTCAATAGAGAATGGACAAAGTGTCTCAAAGGATGGTTCTCTACAGATTTCACTCAATTATGGTTGCCATGGAAAGGTTTGAAAAATCAAATCAAGATAGATGTTGAACCCAAACTGAAAACAATGATAAAGGATTACAATGCCCCGAATGAGGTAGCATTCTTACAATTTGACTTGGGGTTGTACAAAGTGATTGTATTGAATATGGTCCCAAACAAGACATCTCAAGATTAAAATGAAGAACCTAAGGTGCTAGTACCCAAAAGTGAGACCATGACACAATTCATAGAAAGTTTGGTGACTAATCTACAATGTTTAGGAGAGGAAGCTAACTCTAGTATCCTCCTCCTTCTAGGATTTTTCCAGTTTCACAAAGTTAGTCATTTAGAGTTCAAATGTTCAGCATGCTAGGAAGCAGTAGCAAAAGTTTTGACACAAATAATGGAAAACAAGAATACAAAGCACTCTAGTGATGAAATTATTGAAAGCCAAGATTTAGTGAATTCATCCAACCTTATTGAACAAACTAAGGAGGAAAGTGAAGACCTAAACGTATCATACAGTGATACCTCTTCAAATGGTGGTGGTTTATCTTCTCCCCCTCCCAGGATAATTAAAGTTCAGAGAAGAAGATGGTATGTCAAAGGTAAAGGATGGACTTCAGTAGTCATTCATCGTGAACCTAAAGTCGAACAAATCAATGAGCTAATAGGGAAAATTTAGGAGGAGTAAGAAAAACACACTCTTCCTCTATTGAGGGGATATGAAGGAGATTCATCAAGCCCTACACGAGAAAAGTTACAATGGGTTCCTAAGAAATAGTCGTTCAAGACTCAAGTAAAAGAAAGGTTAAGGAAAAATAATCACAAAGTCAGAAAACCCAAGGAAAATACAATTTGGACACTCTACTTTGATGGTTCTAGATGCAAATGAGGAGCTGGTGTAGGTATTGAACTAATCAACCCAAAAAGTAGGTCTTTCTATGTCGCATATCGATTGCAGTTTAGATGTACTAATAATGGCGCAGAATATGAAGCCTTGATTCAAGGACTTCTCGTTGTGTTGGAAAAGGGAGTTACTGCTCTTATAATTGAAGGAAATTCTCAACTAGTGATAAGGAAAGTAAAATCTATATACTCATGCAATGAAAAAAGATTAATTTCTTACAGGAAAAGGGTATGGGATATAATGGATGACTTTGAAGCTCTAAACATCAAATCCATTCCAAGAAGAAGGAATGTGGTAGCAGACGCCCTTGCAATTTTAGCCAGTGCTTTACAACCAGTAGAAAGAACAAAGTTAAAAAGATTCTCAGTTGAATTAGTCACCGTTCCTACCATTCCTGACAATATCATGAACTTTCAAGTCTTTCAAGATGATCAACATATACTCAAGTTTATTATGTGCAGTCACCATTTCCAAGGACAAGAGATTGATGATATGCCTGAAGACAAGCTTGAAGATGATGAGCTTGAGGATCATGATGGAATCCTTAATTTGAAAATCAACAACATTCTGAAAGGGATGGTTGAACTTGAATACATCTTTGATCGTGACAAATCAGCACTCCATAGAAGGGAAACTCAAGAGAAAGGAATCGAAGAATCTGACTCGTACAATTTAGGCACTAATGAAGAGCCAAAAATGGTGCAAATAGGAAAAGCATGCAACCAAAAGGAACGGAATGACATGCTCAAGTTTCTTATCAAGTATAAAGATGTCATTGCTTGGAGCTATGAAGAATTAAAAACTTATGATCCTGAGATTATCACACATGACATCCCATTGAAACCAGATGCTAAACCTTTCCAGTAAAGACAATGATCGGTAAATCTGATAATCAAACCACTGATTATGAAAGAAGTCAAAAAACTATTGGATGCTAAGATCATATTCCCTATTTGTCATTCCACCTAGGTAGCAAATTTGTTTCATGTACGGAAAAAGACTAGAGAGATTTGCCTTTGTGTTGACTTTCGTAACTTGAACTTGGCATCTCAGAAGGATAACTACCCTCTACCATTGTTAGATGAGGTGTTGCAAATTGTTAATGATTCAAAGATGATGTCATTCTTGGATGGTTACTCAGGATATAACCAAGTGATGGTCGATGAGGAAGATAGGCTAAAGATTGCTTTCACAACAAAGTGGGGAACGTTTGCATACAGAAGGATGCCTTTTGAGTTGATTAATGCGGGAGCTACATTTCAACAAGCAATGGATGAAGCCTTCAAAGGATTGATAAATAGGTGTATAGTCATCTACATGGATGACTTGACTATCTTTTCAAAGGATCAAAGTACTCATATTGCTGATCTTAGGCAAGTATTCAATAGATGTCGCAAGTATGACATATCATTCAATCCCAAGAAATGTTCGTTCAGTGTTACTAAAGGAAAGCTCCTGGGACATGTCATCTCTGAAGTTGGAATTTCAATTGATCCCAATAGAGTTGAATCTATTCTAAAATTAGCACCTCCTCACAGTCAAAAGGAGTTGAAATCTTTCTTTGGAAAGATAAACTTTGTACGCAAATTCATAAGTGGTTTCATAGAGATAGTCCACCCCCTCAATGATTTACTCAAAAAGGGGGCTAAAATAGAATGGGTACTAGAGATAAAGAAATCCTTCCAAGATATCAAGGTTGCCATTTCCACAGCCCCTGTTTTGGTAAGCCCAGATTACGAGTTACCTTCCAAGATCTATTCCTTTGCTTCTGAACATTCTTGCGCAGGGATCTTGATGTAAAAAAGAGAGAAGGAAGATGAACGACTCATTGCTTTTATGAGTTCTCCTCTAAAGAACACTGAGTTAAAATATTCAAATCTTGATAAGTAGTCCTTTGTGTTAATCAAGGCAGTAAAGAAGTTCTGTCACTACATACTTAGAAGTAAGGTGTATGCAATTGTACCTGACCCAATAGTAAAAATGCTTTTGATGCAGAATGAACTTGGCAAAAGAAGAGGAAAGTGGATGCCAATACTTCAAGAATTCAATCTAGAGATTCAACCTATGCAATTAGTCAGAGGCCAAGGATTATCCAAAATGATTGCTGAAAACCAAGAAGGAAGTCAAAAGGAATTCAAATTTGATTATGAAACTGATGAAGATGATCTAAAGAAGATGGTTGTATCACAAGTTTATATCAATCAAGGTGTAGTGATAGATGTGTGGTACTAGGATATTGTCTATTATCTCCTGCAAGGTCAATGCCCCAAGTGGATGAACAGTTCACAATGTAGGGGACTTAAGATAAAATGCGAGTCATACAAGTTACTTGGTAACAAGTTGTATAAAAAGAACTACGAGGGGATTTATTTGAAATGCTTAGGACATGAAGAAGCTAAGGATGTCCTAGAACAGTTTCATGATAAGTATGGTACAGGACACGGTTTAGCAGAAGCCACAACACACATGATTTTAAGGTCAAGTTATTTTTAGCCCTCAATATTCAAGGATATGTTTGAACATGTGCGTTTCTGTCATACATGCCAAACTAGTGCTAACAAAGAGAGGCACCCAGCAATGCCACTTCAACCGGTATACAAGGTGTGCCCTTTCGCAAAGTGGGGACTAGATTTCATTGGTCCAGTAAACCCACCGTCATCAACTAGACACACATTCATCCTTATAGCTACCGATTACTGTACACATTGGATGAAGGCTGAGACTTTCAGAAATTGCACTGCTAAAGTGGTGACAGACTTTTTGGAAGAGCACATTGTTACCAGATTTGGAATACCATTTGCTCTTGTATGTGACAATGGATTTGCATTTGCATCTGCATTTTTGACAAAATGGGCATTTGAAAACAAAGTCATCATCAGATTCTCTTCAAATTACTACCCGCAAAGAAATGGGGTAGCGGAGTCGACGAACAAAAATTTGATCACTGTGATAAAATGATTGCTGAAGGAGAACCCTAGGGATTGGCATACATAATTGAAATATGCCCTGTGGACAGATCAGGTCACAGTAAAAAAGGCCTTGTGTACTTCTCCCTATCTACTTGTTTATGGGCAAGAACCGATATTCCCGCTCAATCTTAAGATTCTTGTTTTATAATTCATGAGTGGGTATGCGAATGACACTGACAGAGTACAAATCTGATTGATGAATCTTCTAGAAATGGAGGAGAAACAAACAACTGCATTGGAACACATGGCTAAACATCAAGCCATTGTCAAGAGATGGTTCAACAAGAGGGCCACTATAAAATCTTTCAGGATTTCTAACCTAGTCCTACTTTGGGATAAGGTGAAAGAAAAGATGGGAAGCCATACTAAGTTTCAATGCTTTTGGACAGGCCCATATTAGATTGCAAAAATTCTTAGAGAAAACACATTTAGGCTAAGTTCCTTATAGGGGGAGTTTCTACCTTTTCCCATAAATGGGAAATTTCTGAAACATTATTTTGAAGCCTAGAAAAAAATAAAATAAAATTAGTTAGGTTTTATTTCAGCATCTAGAGTAGATTTTTTCTTTTTTGCAAGTGTGTTTATTTCTGCAAGTGTGTTTGATTTCAAGTTGTGTGTTTTCTTTCAGTCGTGTGTTTTCTTTTCAATTGTGTCTTTTGTTTTTAGAGTTGTGTCAGTCTTAGGGGGTAAGGTGTACTTGAGATTTATCTCATGATTTTCCAAACCACTCTTTGGTCCCAATTTCAGGAAGAGGTATTTCTTTGTCAAAACATTCAGACGATTGTGCATTTTTCACCAACCGAGCATTGGACATTCTTTGTGGAAATAGATGGTTTTCAATCGGGAAATCAGGACTCTAGACTAAAAAGTTCTCAACACTCTGCACATCTTAAAATTCGATCACTTTAGGTGTTGTTGAATTGAAGTCAAAGATAATGAGAGATGATCCAAGCTCCAACTAGTTCCAACAGGAGGGGTCTCCTCGAATGATAGCTAAGATCATTGATTGGCATGAGAGTTTCTAAAAGTTCTAAAAGAGGAACGCAAGGGATCTTCATAAGAGATTGAATCCAAGAAATGACACTGATGTTCTGGCTACACAGTTTAAGCGTAGTCAGAATACAGAACATTTTTTAAAAAAAAGAAAAAAAAAAAGGGACGGTGTTAAGAATGAAGGATTCCAAAGATCTGAAAAGGCTACAACATATGTTCTCAAAACAAAATATCATATGTCCAAAGTATTTCTCTATCAAAAAATGGTATTTCTAATGTCATTGGAACAATTCTTCAAAAGGCCTGAAAATCAAAAGAACGTGACATCTTGCCAAGAGCCCTCGAACTGATTCTCTCATCTGGTCAATCAATTGGTTAATAAAAGTCTTCATGGAGATTTCGAACGAATGAGCTAGGAGGAGTGGAAGATCATTTTTGAGTTGTCAAAAAATTTTGATGGACTGCATCCAAAGGCATCGAAGGGAACTAATTCATAACGCACACACTGAGCTTCAAAGTTTTGGGTCCTGATATTTTGACTGTGAAGTCATTCGAAATAAGCCTAAGATGTTCAAAGCTAGGTTGATGTCCAATGCACGTCGGAAGGAAGCTTGCTGATAAAGAAATGCTTAATACATTTCTTCCTTTTTTGGGGGCTATTTGTTGTGGTATTCACAACACATGCCCCATTCCAAGTCCGGAATGAGGACCCCCAAACTTTTTTTTCGACTCTCGATTCTCATTTCGAGAGTCGGGAGCAGAGAATTAGTTTATTAGTTAGATTATTTGAGTCAAAAAAATTTTAACATTAAAAATAATAATAATAATAATAATAATAATTTTGCACGTGCACGCATATCGAGGCACATGTGCTTTAACAAGCAAGGAGAGGTGGTTATAAAACCCCCTCCTTCCTACTCATCTCATTTTTTTCCACTACCTAGATTTGGCCAAGGGAGGAAGGTGAGGAAAGCTCTTCCCCCCCTGCTCTCTCCATTTGCGTTGTGCGCGCCCTTTTGGGAGCACAGCGCGTGCGCAACACTATGCGCACCTTAAGGCCGCACGCACATCGCACTACCACGGCACCCTTCTGGGCGCGTATGCCTATAGGGCCGCGCGCGTAGCACCGCTTTTGGCGTGCAGTGTGCGCTGCCACGACCATCACACTTTTTTATTTTTTTATTTTTTTTATATATAAAAAAAAATCCAAAAAATTAAAATATTTAGGAAAAAAAGGAAAAAATCACAAATAAAATAAAAATTGGTTTTTGAGTATCATTTTTTTTTAATATCCAGTAATTAATTATTTTTTCTTTTTGTGATGTGCAGGTAATACAATAAAATGGCATCCACATCTAGATCAATAGCAAAGCCAGTCATATACAAGTTTCAAGGCGTAACCCCGAAGTCATAATTGCACAATGAACACTCTGAGATCAAAGACACAGAACTTGGACACACGAACTTGGGAGAATTTTTGAGGGTTTGTAACAACCCAACTGAAAGATCTTCTTTGAGATCCGCCTTAATATGGTCTAGATTGGTAAATGCAGCATCACATCTTGAGACTGTTATGTCAGCTGAATTGATCATGACCTTATCTTGACATTTTGTTCCCGAGGAAAGAGTGGTAAAGAGTGTCACTGGGGAAGTAGTCTTGGATCTATGACCTGATAATATCGAGAGAGTCTTTCACTTACCTAGAGTTGATCAGTTTATCAAGCTTTCATATGAAGCAGCTGAGAGGTGGCATAAGGATCATCACAAGGAGGCCATGGACATTATATATTCCTCATACTTCATTGAGAAGCCATCTCGAGGAAAGACAATTAGCAAAGTAGATATGGCTCGAGGATATATGAGGGATGACATTGGATATTCAATCATTCTCTTGAGCAGAGTTATGGGATTGCCTACAGCAGGTCATCTCGCTCCATTCATGGTTAACTTCATTAAAACCATCAGACATGCAAAGATGCCACTGGATTGGGCTACCACACTTAATGAGAAATTGTGTGATCATTTGTGAATAGTAAAGGACAAGAAGAAGTTCTATATGACTTCTTATGTGATATATCTACTTGCAGTGAGAGCCATTGACTATCCCAGGTTGTACGAAAGGGGCAGTATGCAGGATCCTAATGGATGGCCATATATAGTTTATCCTTAGCTAGTTAAGAAAAAAGCTCTCGCCGCAAAGCAAAGAGTACCAGATTGTGAATGATGCCTTTACCTTTGCCATCATTCAATTCATCGAAGGCGACTATGGAAAGAGATTGTCTGATGAGGCCAAGGCACAAATCATAGCTCTCCGTGCATATTTTATCTAGTTTTGAACATTCACATACATTCGGGTTGGTGGTGCATCTATCCATCCAAAGAAGCTCCCAAGGTACCCAAGTGATAAGTTGGTTATGATGGAAATTTCTTGGTAGATTGAGTCAGCTTATGAGAGGATCAAGAAACAATGAAGGCCTTGTTGGGATTGGCCTTTTATAATAGGGGCATACCAAGTAAAGAGAAAGCAGGATACCCTGACCTTCAAGTGGGAGTGGGAGAACTATCCTCTTGAGGAATATAACTCTCCCTGACCATTCTTTGATAGTGTTGGTAAAGTGGAAAATTTGGCAGGAAAAGAGTGCTACCACGAGGATGCCATTGAAGATCATTGGATGAATGCCACAAATGACTATGATGTTCGTATTAGGGACTATTGTAGAATGACTTTGTATTTAGCAGAGAAGGCTCTCCATTTGACCATCCCGAATGAGATAAGGATATAAGATTCGCAGGAGCTATTAGATCCCTTATTCAATACAGATAAAGTTGGCGAGAGGCCCATTCTAAATGCATAAATTGATAGAGAGGAAGGAAATGATATTAATCATCGAGCAAGACATGTCATCAGAATGAAAAAGAGTTGGATCAAGAAACCCTTTCCACTTGATCCAATTTCGAATACAGTGGTATTCCATATACATGCTCGCTTAGAAAAGGTAAAGGGGAGGAAAATCATAGTTCCTATCTTTGCGTTTCAATCTCCTATCAGGCCAGAAATGGTCTACCAGCTTGATCATCCACTGGGATATTACCATCCACCAGAGAAGAAGAAAGAAAAGAGGAAGAGAGCCTCTCCTTAGAGGATCTGGATAGAGCATGTTGAAGAACAGGCCCCTTTGCAGCAACATGAATCTACTCCCCAGGACCCCCAGGACTCTGTGATTTCTCATATCTAGGTTGATTTTCCATTGCCTCCTATTTTGTCAAGCCAGCAAGAGGAGGGAGAGATTCCAGAGACATCCATTCCTTTGATACATCAAGAGCTTGTTTCTCCTATGGTTCCACAGAAGCAAAGAAGGGTCAAGGTTACAATGAACAAGAGGCAAAGAGTTCATAAAAGATTAGTGCCTCATCCATCTATTCTTGAAACCATTCTCGACGAAGAATCAAATGAGGATGAAACAAACTCAGATGGGGAGGAAGAGCAAGTGCCTCTACAAGGGAGAACCTGACTTGCCAAAGCTATAGAATTGGAAGGTAAGACGAATGTCACAAATACCCCACCACGCACCCAAGATGAAACAATAGAGCTCTCTTCGTCGGAGGATGAAGTACAATGATGGGTGAATGAGCAAAGAGAGCTAGGTGATGATATTCTGTCCATTCCAAATTTTGATTTCATGTTGGTGGGTATAGAATTTGTTGGAGATAAGATTAGAGATACTCCTACAGGTGAATCTCAACAACAAGATTGGATGCAGATGCCACCTAAGACACAAGGTCCTCATCTAACACCCCCATCTTCACCTCTAGCTATGATGGAAGATAAGGTTTCATTGGCACCTCCACCTTTGAGTTCAGAGGAACATGTTCAGAAGGAATCATCATTACAAGAAGAACCCGAACCAAGGGTTATTGATGAGCCACCAAAAGAGACACATGTAATGGAATGTATACAACAGCCTTCCCAGGAAGTTGAGGATCAAACTACGGGATCTACAAAAACTGAGACTATTGAAGAAGAACCCTCACAATAGGAAACTCCAAGAAAAAATGACAAAGGGAAGGAGATAGTTGAACACATCCCTTCATCATCTAGAGCTAAGGTTGAAGAAAGACATATCCTGAGATGGTTCCAGAAGGAAATAATGAGAAGTGTTGAGCATCAATTCCTTGCTTCAGAGGATGATATATGTGACATTGCAAAAATTTTGAGCAAGCCTGACTCTCCATTACAGGATGAAACACCATTTGAATTCATTACCACTACTTAGAATTAGGACTTATTTGCACAAGTGGCTCATCCCCCGAAACGTACAGATGAAGAAGCTATCAGTCTTTAGGACTATGAAGTAAAGGATATCACGTTAGGGAAACCTACACGGGATACTTCTTGACAAATGATGACTATGGGAGTCAAATAGGTTCTTAACCACATGGAACATGATGAGATTGAAATCAGAGCGCTTCGAAGGAAAGTTGAGATCTTGAAAGGATATCTAGTTGAAGTTATTGGTCCTCTTGATTTTGAACACCCCAAGGAGACTTTGACTACCATTTTGAAAGAAGGGGAAGGTGTATGACTCAATCCATTTTTGAGAGCTTGTTAGGATTGGCAAGACAACCTTGAGGATAGGGGTATCACTATAATTATAGGAAGTCTGAAATTATTGCATGCTACACAAGACAATGTTGATAAGATCATGGCAATTTTGAGGTAGGACTTCATCATTATGGATGAGGTACGAGTTTGGAGCAAGGATTTTCAAATTCTATAGGCCATAAAAGGACAAAGGTACTGCATTCTGATTGATGTATTTACTAGCGAAGAGATAGACATGATAGATGATTGGATAGAAAAGATTGTAGAAGGAAATAAAGTGATGGAAACATTGCATGATGAGATACATAGGCTCAAGGACCAAGCTCGAGAGAAAATTTTGGAAGCAGAAAAGTTATATAGTGATGCATGCTTGGATATGTTTGAAGATGAAGAATGAGAGAAGATTTTATCGGTTGAGGTAGTTGTAGAAAACTTCAGAAAGACATTAGAGGAAGCATCTAGTGATGAAGACATCAGACAAGCCTTCAGGACAGAAGAAGCATTGTTAGAGTTGGATACCAAACTTGGGGATTTTGCAGAAACTTTAATTGAGGTGGACAACTATAGACAGAAGGTTAAAGATAAGTATGAGGCTTTGGATCTTCCCAATGCTGCTAAGATTACTGAGATTATAGAGAAATTCAAGGATAAATATCCAAACATATCTTTAGGATGAAGATGAACAAAACCCAGATGCCAGAATTTCAATTTTAACACTTTGAAATTTTTTGAGATTTTTGACTTAGTCAAGGTCCGTAGCTCCACAGCTCCACAGGTCTGCAGTTCCACAGGTCCGCAGGTCCGTAGGTCCACAGCTCTACATTTTCATGAAGCTCTGCAATTCAGAGGTGCGTCGATAGTTGACTGCCAGTTTCAAAAATAGCACTTTCCATGCATTGGAAATGCATTTTGATGGCAAGTTTAACACCGACACACATCAAGTGAAGGGCCAACTTCTATTTTTGGTGTCGTCATGCACTTCTACTTCAATGGATGGCTTCCTCCTATTTTCTCTCTCATTCTTTCATTGTTTTTGACATGTAAAGGGCTCATGCATCCAATTAATGAATAAAATATGGATGGAGTCCCTCTAAGCACCAGTTAGATTACCAGTTTGTATATATTTAGTTTTTTTTAATGTTTTAAAAGCATTTTATTGCATTAAGATATCTCTCACTCTGAAAAAAAATTGAGAAGACAATTTCTTATAAATACCCATTTGTAAAATGTAAAAAGGGCCGCCGTTATTATGCAATAAAATTATGCTTTTGGTGCTAGCATTCAGAGTGTAGTTATTCTTGCCTGAATGTGTCATTTTTTTGTGGATTTATTCATGAGATTTTGATTGAGCCAAAGGTTTATTGCATTTTTTCTGGTTGTGCGATCTTTTAGTTCTAGTGTTTGCTACAGATATATGAATTTCATTGACGTAACGAGCTTGAGAAGAAATCACTCGATCATGTCTACATAGCTTTTTGTCTCGCATGAGCATACTTTTCATGGCCTTGTGATTTGATAAAGAGTGAAACATCATTCAATTTGTTACAGATTCTCACCAACGATTGCATCAGTGGATTCTAGGAAGTGTTTCCCTTGTTTTCATTGGTTTCCTACCAATTCTTCAAAGGTTTAACTCGCAACGTGTTGTGTTTTGTAGCTTATGTCCATTTAAGAATTTCACTTTCAAGTTATTTGATTTCATGTTATTTGCTTTGAATTTCATTATTTGCTTTGCTAACCGCCCCTGTTAGAATAGGACCTCATAGTAGTTGCATTGTTAGAGTTGCATTCATTGAAAAACAGAAAATACAAAAAATATTGTTCTTTTGGTCTGATATTTTGAGACAGCAAACAGATTTTACATGATTTCAAGGTAAAAGAGTTTTTGGAACCAGCAAAGGCCTCCTCATGAACATTCACATTTATCTTCTACGAAGCAGATTTTGGTACATCGCAAGACAAACACTGAACCTTGGAGTGGATCCTTTAAAAGATTTGCTTTTCAAGAGAGAAATTACACTATGGATTCCTACCGTTGACCTCGTCCAAAATGAATGCCCAACATAACTCAGCATCTCTTCCATGTGTACTAACTTTAGAATTAGAATGTGCATTTTCTTCATTCTGCAACTCAGCATCTGAATGCAACTTACGATTCATTGGTTGTGACTTGGCAGTTACTAAAACTTGTTGTTGGATCTCCATTTGATTCGAATCATCTTCCTCAATAAAAATTCCCTCATAGAAGTATACAAATGATTTGTATTCTTCTAGTCCTTTGATGGGTTCATCATCATGAACTTCTATGTATTCATCAAAATTTACATTTGCACTTTCCACAATTTTGTTAGTGTTACTATTTAAACACTTATATGCTTTATTGTTGTGGAGTAGCTAAGCAATATTCCTTCATCACTTTTTACATCAAATTTACCATTTCTATATCCTTAAGAATATAGAATTTTCCTCCAAATACTTTGAAATTTTTAACATTAGGTGAGTGACCATACCATAATTCAAAAGGTGTTGTATTTGTACCTTTCTTGATTTGTACTCAGTTCAGGGTGTAGACAGCCATACTTGCAGCTTCTTTCAAGTACTTTAGAGTAACATTCTTCTCCATCATGAGTGTTTCGACACAATCCATCACTGATTATTTCTTCTCTTAGCAATCCTATTCTGTGGAGGGGTTCTTGGTGTAGAAGTTTGTCTCTTGATTCCTTTGTCATTACAAAATATCTCAAATTCTCTTGATGTGAACTCTCCTCCTCTATCTAATCTCAAGAGTTTTAGACTCTTTCCTATTTCTTTTTCAACCCTTTCCAAATACCACTTAAACATTTGAAAGACATCAGATTTTGCTTAAAAAACATGAAAATCATCATCCTAGAGTAATCATCTACAAACAACATTATATATATGTCTCCTTTGTAACTATGTGCTTCTATAGGTCCACACAAGTTAGTATGAACAATCTCTAACACTTCTTTAGAGGTAAACATTTTACTTTTGAAACTTGACTTGGTCATCTTGCCCAGCTGACATTGTTTGCACATTACATTGTCAGGTTTTTTAGTTTAGGAAAACCTCTCACTTTCTTCATATTGCTAATACTAATCAAGTTGTCAAAGTTCACATGACATAGCCTTTTATGCCATAGCCACATATCATCAAATTTAACAATAAGATAGGTAGCATCCTCTATATCTAGGTAAAATAGATTGCTCCTAGTTTGGTCTCCTTTTCCTATTAGATTTCCATCTATGTCATATATCTTGGCAATTTTATTTCCAAACTCTACTTTGCAACCCACATTTCTTAACTGTGACACACTTAAAAAATTAAAATTCAATCCTTCAACATAGTATGCATTATCACATGAAATCTTTTTTGTAAGCTTAATGGAACCTTTTCCTTTTATTAGACACAAGGCATCATTTCCAAATCTAACACTATTTCCATCATATTGAGTTAAGGTGACAAACTTACTTTTGTCTCTTGTCATGTGATGTGAGTATCCACTATCAATGATCCATTTTTCATTCTTGTTCACATAGGTTACAAGTGTAGTTGCCTCATCTTCATCCGAATAATCCTTCATTGCAACATAGACTACCTCATCATCATTTTCATCTAAATCATCTTCTTCCACAATGTAACACCTTTTTCCTTTGTCTTTGTACTCTTTGCTATCTTCATTTCTTTTGCCTTTGTATTTTTCAATTCCTCTGTAATTTCTCTTTTTTGGACACCTAGAAGCAATATGTCCAACTTCATCGCAATTAAAATAGATGATAGGTAGCTTACCCTTAATTTCCTTTTCCTCTGTGAAATCTTCTTGCAAGTAGTGCTGCTAGTTGATTGATGTCCTCTTCATCAGTATCACTATCACTGGACACATATTTTATCCTCCTCTTCTTCCCGTGCTTCATCTCATTAGAATCATTCAGAAGCAACTTGGCCTTGAAATTAGATTCAAGACTTTTTGGCTTGTAGTATTCAAAATTGGATAACTCGAATGCAATGAGTCTTCCAACTAGTCCTTCAATGGTTAGATTGTTCATTGGAATGCATCTCAATTCTTGTATAGTAGATACTCTAATGGCATAGATAGGTAATAATTCTCTTAAGACTTTATTTAGAACAATGTCATCTTCAATATGACTAGTTGCACCTTTCATAGCACTCACTACTTCTTTTATTCTAACAACATACTGAACAATGTTCACTTTCCTCCATTTTCATGTTGTCAAACTTACCTCTAAGGCTTTCTGACTTGACTCTTTATACATTCTTATCTCCTCCATAGATGGTTTGTAGGCTTTCCCACATCTTGTAAGAAGTTTTGCATCCCTTGATGGCATCAAATTCAGCATAGCTAAGAGTAGAGGCAATCTCCAACATTGCTTGATTGTACTCCTTTTTCTTCATATCTTCAGTAGTAGGCACACCAACTTGATCAACATGTTCCACTATAATTAAAAATTTTGCATGGTCACATATTCCTCCAAGATGCAATTTCATTAGTCTTTACCATGCATAGAAGTTGTCTCTATTGAGCTTGGGCACTTCTCTCTTAGACATCTTGATCTTCATGCTTCTAATACCTTCAAACTAGTTCAATCAGCAGATGGCTTTGATACCAAATGTTAGAAATTCTTTAGAATAACTAAGAGGGGGGGGGGTGTGAATTAGTTATTCAAGGTCTAGAGGTCCCAATAAAACTTTTTACTCATCTTAGTGAACCCTTTTAACTATTCAAGCATTCAACCTAAACAATTTAACTAGCAAGTTATTGATAAATCAACATGCAACAATAAGACATGAAAGATCAATACACATAACACAGTGATTTACATGGAAACTCAAATTGGAAAAAACCACTAGTAACATGCTACCTCTTTCTCACTCTTTTGAAGTGATGCCCTGTGAAAGGCCAACCCTGTTATAGGTTACAACACACACTATTAAGTGTGATCTAGTTAATGGATTTCAATCACCTTGTTAGAAATGAGCTTGGTTAAAGGACTTTAGGTCATTCACTTGGAATGCCACCTTGTTAAAGGATTTTCTAATGACCATTAAGTCAACCTTAGTCCAAAGGATTTTTCCCTAACTAATACAATTGCTAGAGGGTAACAATAATGGATTTTGATCTGATACAACTTACAATATACCTTGCGGATTTTAGATTTTAATTCAGTTCACAATTTTTCTTGGCTTTCAGTTTGTGTAGCTCTGACAGCTTGTTCTCCCTTCAAGCTTATGTCTCCTTAAGTCTTCTTGCTTGTTGTGCCAAAGAAGTCACTCCTGTGTTTACTTGATGAAGCAGAGTCTCTGTGCTCTGTTCTCCTTCTCAATGTCTTCTTCTTGACACCACAAACTTCAACCACTTTACTTCATGACCTATAACTCCTTAAGTAGGAATTTAGAATTTATTTTTCATGCTCTATTTCCCCTTGTCCAAATTAGAGTTTGAATAGATTAGGTAGGATGCAATGTACCTACCCCTTGTCTTATTTCTTCTAGAAACTTCAAGTAGAATCCACTTGAAATTGCCTAAAAATTATCAACCTCAAATTTTGTACCACCAGCTCATCATCCATATCCTCCACTTGGTTCACAAAATTCAAGATAACAAACTTGTTAGCTCAAATTTGGTGAATCTTTGACTATTCAAATAATGCAATAGCTTGGCACTATTAAACTTTTGATGCTCAACACATACTGCGTTGCTCAACACCTATTGCATTTTCACTCAACATCAACTATAATTTACTGATGCTCAACACCTATTACATTTTCACTCGGCATCAACTATGTTACTAAGAACACACTAGAATTTGTTTTTACTTGACAATATCTAATATTTTACTTAGCATGAACTAACTTTTCTCAACACCCACTATTAACTTTGGTCAATCTTTGCAAATAATCTTAGTAAAACCTATTCTTCTAAAGTTTCTAAGTGTAGCCAACATTTGTGTTTCAACTATATTATCAATACATTATTTTATCATTGTCTTAACTGATCCTTGTACTTCATTACTTAATCATGAATCAACCTTTCCCCTAGGTGTTGTTGTTACATCTTATTGATTAAATCCTCTTCATTAATCAACTAAGTGATAGTACTTGGATCTTATAAGAAATTTTCTCTCTAGCAAATATCAAGTTTCACATTAGTGACAAAACAGTGATTGAATTTTTTTTTCTTCAATAATCTCTCTTTCTCAATAGTGATCTTTTCAATCAGATTTAACCACATATAATATTATATTCTAATTGCATGCATGAAATAATGAAAGCATTAAAATATTCATAACACTTTGACACAATATATGGTGACTCAAATCCTTCCAAATAGAAAGTAAAAGTGGGGTGAGAATAATACCCATAAGCTTTAGTACTATAGAATAAAGTTAGTCAGTTAAGGCTTACAATTGATCACTTTTGATGATCTACCTGATTAGGAGCAATAAGGACTACTAGGTCCACCTTGTGAAAGTATTTACAAAACATACAATGAAGCATGCACTCACTAAAGAGTTTTGAAAAAGATTGTTAAGTCTACTTTGTTAGAGGATTTAGCTGATACACCTATTAGGATGAACCAATGGCTAATCTTTGATTTTCTAGTTCAGATTCCTTTGAAATGTAAAGATGACATTGTTGTGATAGATAAATCTTTGTTGTCCCTTATATTTCTTGTTGCCTTCTTAAATCACATTTCTTCTCATATGCATACTTCTTATAAGAATTCTTATATTTGGATGTGATACAATACATTACATATATACCAATCCAAAATAAAATTCAACAAAGTTAGCTACAATACACATTTAACCATAATCCACAAAGTTAGCTCAACTACTAGCACTCAGATTCTAAAGAAAAACTTGTTGAGGCTCTAATATTCTTAAACCATTGTCAACACTCAACATCGTAATGCTCTTGGTAGACATAAAAGTTTGGTTCATACTAATCACTTCCAAGTAGTCTAAACTTAGTCAACACTTGTGACTCAGTGAACACTATGAAACTTGGCATATAAACTGAATCACTTGGTTGACACTGCATGACTCAATCAACACTAACACTGCGAGCTTGATATAAAATGAATCACTTGGTTGACATTCCTTGGCTCAGTCAACACTAGATTCACTTCATGGATATTTCAAACTCAGTAGCATTGAGGAACACAATTGACAATATGAAACTTAGTTAGTACTATGAAGCTTGATATTCACTGTCACTAATGAACTCAGTGGATACTGCTTGGCGTGAACTGAAAGTAGATTCTTAAAGTTAGTAGTAACTATAGAACTTGGTAGTAACTAGATTGCTCGGTTAACACTATAAACTACAAGATAATCTATGTAGTTGCTAACAAATTGACTAAGTGTGAGTTGCTAATAAAACTTGACCATAATGTCAACAATTATTGGCATATGAAACTTACAAAGGATTCAAAGTATATTAGATGGATGTAAAATCAAAATTTATAAGTGGAATATTGGAGGAAGAAGTGTATATTGAGCAACCTGAAGGTTTTGGTATTGAATAAGGAAAGGATCTGGTATGTAGATTACACAAATATTTATATGGATTAAAAAAATCCAAGAGCATGGTATGAAATACTGCACACTTATCTAATTAGAATAGGATTTGTTAGAAAACTAGATAACTTTCACCTATATCTCAAGACTAAAAGCCAAGATAGAGTACTAATTACTGAAATCTTTGTGGACAACATAATACTTGGAGGTGAAAAATCATTAAGAAGGTCATTTGGAGAGGAAATGAGGAATGAATCTAAAAAAATTATGATTGGTAAAATAAAAAAATTCATTGGACTATAGGTACAACATATGAAGAAGGGTATCTATATTACATAATTAAGACTCAAACTACATAAAAGAAATATTGAATACATTTGGAATAGAAGAATCAAAACCTATCAGTACGCCAATGGTTACCACTAGCAATTTATCTAAAGAAGATGAGTCTCGAGCAGTAAATGAAACCTTGTACAAGTCAATGATTGGAAATCTATAGTATGTCATTCACAACAAACTTGAAATTTTTTAAGTTGTAGGAATTATTGCAAGATTTTTGTCAGAACCCAAGGAGTCACATTTAACAATAGTAAAGAAAATATTTTGATATTTGATAGGTACTCAAGATTTCAGTTTATGGTATGAAAAGAAAGGAATTTTCGATTTGAAAGTTTATACAGATGCAGATTGGGGTGGAAATATTGGTGACAGAAAAAGAACATGTGGCAGAGTAGTTTTTCTTGGAGAAAGGCTAGTTGTATGAATTGGAAAGAAGAGAAATTGTATATCACAATCAACTGCTAAAGTAGATTATGTGGTTGCTGTAATTAATAATCAACAAGTTTTTTGGATGAAACAAGTTTTCGAAGGACACAAGAACTAGTGGAAGAACATGTTGTTATACATTATGGCAACACTAGTGCCATCAACATATCCAAGAAATCAATAATTCATTCAAAAACCAAGCATATAGTAATAAAATATTATTTTCTAAGAGATAAGGTACATAATAAGGAGGTTAGATTGGAGTACATTCCAACCAATGAATAAATTGTTGAGTATTTGAGTAGTAAGTTAGGTGTGTTGCCCCTATTGGAGGTTGAATAAGTAGATGAAATATGCATTACTTCATAAAGATCTTAACAAAATAATTTTTTCATGGACTGGTAACTTGATAATAGTTTCCCTAGAGCAAAGTAGTTAGGAAAACAATAAAATATGAATAACAAGAACATCAAAATATGAGTAACATTAGCAAAGTTATGATGCCTTTGGCATTGTTGTTAAAGGGAGGGAAATACATTGATTAGGTAGAAGGGAGAAGAAGTAAAGACAAAGTTGATAGAGATGATTAAGAAGGATAAATTATAATCTTATGAGTAAAGTTATCTTTTATCAATTAAGTTGGAAAGAAAATAGAACTTTCTAGGATAAGTGTTATGGGATTGTTCAAGAAGTTTCTACATCAATGAAGAAATATCTTTGTAATCATAAGATCTAGGTTTAGAGTTTTAGAAGAAAAAAGAGAAAAGAGATGAAATAAAGAAAAAGGAAGGAGAGGTGAATAGTGGTTGAGGAAAAAATCCATCAGAGTAGAGGAAGAATGAAGAAGAACAATGAATGGTATATTGTTATGTTGATTAGCTTCATTAGATTTGATATAGCAAGGCAGCACAAACTATATATCATTATTATTTCTTTTACTTTCTTACTATTGTAATTGTCTAAATACCTTGGAAGGTTGACCTTAGTTGGTCTATTTTAAAGCCTCTAACAAGGTGACATTCTTGGATTAGAGTGTTAAGGTTACTCCTAGTAGAGTAAAGATCCTAATAGATCTAGGGGTAAATCCTATAATGAGGTACACTTATCAATATTTTATAGCCCTTAATTAGGAAAGATCCTAATAGATTGTATTAATAAAGAGTACATTATTTTGTGGGCATTGTTCTCACACTGTATTTTTTACCCTAATCAAATTTCAATGAGATACATCTTGGTGTTACAATTTTTTGATGTTTATATTCTTTTCTTAATTGATAAGGCTATAGCTATGACTAGATTTTATAAATAAATTAAGGAATATGTTAAAGATAAAAGTTAAATTCGGTGATTATGGATTCACCCCCTTACTCTATAATCAATCCTCTATCTAAAGGATGAACATGATGAAAAAGTAAATTTTGATCAAGAAGATGGTGTAGCTTTGAACTAGGATGAATAAAGACTTTTTAGGGTTGTTTGCAAGATTGGGAAAAACCTAAGATTACAGTCCCCACTTTTTTGGGAGTTCTTAATCTGGAGGAATTGATTGAATGGATCAATGATTTAGGAGAGTATTTTGAGTATGAAGATACCAAGGATCTTGATACGATCAAGTATGTGAAGTCCAAATTTAAGGGTCATGCAAAGATCTAGTAGTGTGAGATTTAATTGGAGTGAAATAAGAAAGGATAAAATCACAAGTTGGGACTGGACGGTAGATAAATTAAAGAAAAACTTCATTCCCATTAATTATGGGAATGATCTACTAAATAAAATGCAAGGGTTGAAGAAAGCAAGAAGACCTATTGAATATTTTATAGAACAGTTCTATCAAGTCCTCATCAAAATAGGCCATGCAAGAGATGAAAAGGATAGTGTTTCCCATTACCTCAATGTTTTGAGATCAAGTATTCATGAGGAGTTGAATTTTCTCTATATCAATAGTATTGAAGAGGCATACTAGTTTTTCCTAAGAGTGGAGGAAGGGCTAAACAAGAAATTTGTGTGTAGATAAAGCGAAATAGGTTATGGTGGAAGATCTAGTAGATGGTCTTATGTTGGCCAAAAAGAAGAATGAGGCGGGTAGTATTCATAATTAGAGGGAAAATAATTTAGATTATTCACATGGTCAAAATAATAGGGATTAGAGAGGAATAGGAAGAAAAAACAATCAATAAGAAAAGGTTTTTTGTGGAACATGTTTTCACTGTAGAGAAGAAGGTTATAGGGCATATGAGTGTCCTCAATGCCAACAAAGGATATATAGGAAAACTAAAGGAAAAACTTGATTTGTACATGTGGATAAGGATGCCAAGTAATCACATTTTGAAGATGATAAAAGAGAAGAAGTCCTAGTTCAAAAAATACTTCTACTAAGTTGTGAGAAAAATGTAATCAAATGAGTAGCTTATTTTGCATCAGATCTAAATGTGAGGATAAGTGTTTTGCAATGATTGTCAACAGTGGGAGAAAAATTAATTTTGTGTCAAAGGAGATCATCACAAAGTTAAAGGTTAAGAGATAGATATCTACATCCAGATCATAAATTATGGGTATGGGATGACCACAAGGTCATAATCAATGAATAGTGCCTCGTAAATTCAAGATTTGGAGCTACCATGATAAGGTACTATGTAAAATCATGCCCATAGATGCATGTCATATTTTGTTGGGAAGGACATGGAAATTTGACAAGCATGTTGTACATGATGGTCATATGACTACATATTCCATGACAAAGGATGGAGTGAGGCTTAAGATAAAGCCATTGAAGAAATAGAAGAAAAGGTACATAGAAACCAAAATTAAGTTTTTTAATGGAATAATATTCCTTGAGGATATGAGGCATGATCATATGTGTTTTTCTTTGATTTTGAAATTTGGTAAAGAAGGAGTACAAGATGTATCTACAAAAGTTGTAGATTTATTGAATGATTTTTAGAATATTGTGGATTACTTCAAGTGAGGAGGATCAATTATCAGATGGACTTGATTGTTTCTTCAAATAAGGGATTTCATAGAATGAAACCACCAAAAATTAAAGAGTTGAACATACAAGTATAGGTGTTGTTGTGATGTATTGTAGTACTAGTATTAGAATAAAAAGAATAATGGATTTTGGAGAATGTGTACATATTTTGGGGGTATCAATAAGACCACAATCAAGTACAAGTTTCCCTTTACAAGGATGGATAATATTATACATTATTTGTGTAACACCTCATCAGAGAACCCAAAATAAATTAACCTATTAAGTCACTAAGATTGTTAATTTTTTTTTTGAAAGATTAAGAAAACAAGAGATAACATAGCAGAAGCAATAAATCACATACATACAAAGAATTACAACAAAAAATACATCTCTTAAGGGTTTCATGATATTGAATCACATACATAAGTTTTGATAAAATTAAATCTGATACATAACAAGGTCCACATCATAGGCTAACAATAAGTATGAAATTAAATGAAATAACATACAAGTACATAAGATGTCACATGGTATAATCATCCTCTCTACGTGTCATATGGTATGAAATGCTAAAAGAGTATACATCATGATAAGGTGCAACATCTCACAAGATCTATGAAAATCAAGATATAGTAAATCAACATTTGACCATAGAAAAAAATAACAAGATTAGGAGAATAGAACAACTGTACAAGTACATCCAATAATAACATCCTACTGTCATAACTCAATGGTATAAGAAAAACTACCACCCAACCTCATGGAATCTAAATAATCCACTCCCACCATGCTAAGGAAATAATCTCAAGTACCAAATGAACAACAATCCAAAAGTCAAACAAGAATCTAGGCAAAGTGTAAGGCCCCTTCCCTGGTACCCTATTTTAAATCCTAATAACGCGAATATGATTAGACATAGAAAGAGTCAGAAGATGAAATATCATGAATGTGAATTTTATACTGTAATCATACACATTATGATAGAATGATGGTATGTCAGTTCCAAGATTTGAGTATGCCATGACTGGCATTTCCCTTATCAATACAAACCTAAGATCTTACTAGGACTGATATACCTTTTAGTCTTTGTTGTGTTAAATATCATATTCATTATTACATTAGGTTGATAAGCTAAGACCTATGGAATAAATCTTCAAGATGCCATAACTTTGAAACTATGTTGATGGTTTCATGATATGGTATGGGCTATCAGGATAATTGAATGTTAGAAAGATAAATCAACCTGCACTCTTATGAACATTTCTAATAATAATAGATCAAAATTGTTCTCCAAATTAGATAAGGATCTACATGGTGGAGCTCAGTATGATGTAATGTAATAATCCAATAATTGTCCAAGTAGTATTAGGTGGATATGTTGATACACATAAGGTAGATTTTAAAGTCCAATAAAATGTAATGGATTTACTCTATGAGATATTTTGAAACTATGAGAGATGACTATGCAAACATCTTGTTTACTTGACAAAATTGATACACCGTATAAGGTACTATCTCATAATGATAATGGGATATTGTTAGCAATCAAACTATATTTAAGTGAATCAAAGGATATTAGTTGTGATGTTTACATTTTGATGAATCAAAGGATATTACTTTTGATGTTTAGATTTTGATGATTTGGACCTAAAATATGTGTTCAAAACTAATTATCATGTTGAATGACTTAATAATATAGATTCAAAATTTCATCATTGTGATAGGAAATGGATTATGATGTGGTTCAGAATGTTAGTTGATCATTTGACTAGATATTAATGTCAATATATAGATTTTGATATTTTAATGCTTTAAATGCTTTATATGAAAATGATTAGAAAATGAAAATTGATTATGATGTTAAGGTGAATTATTTAATATGAAATTGTTAGGCACTTATATACATGCATTTATATGATTTTTTTCTCATTAGGCTACTGATGTTCAAGTTAGTGTGCAGGCCATTGAACCATGGAATTATTTGGGGGAAACAAGGTCCAAACTTATGTGAACACAATTAGACAAGGTGAATCTTGGAAGATTCAAAAGCCTCATTGTGATATGTTTTACTTCATAAATGTAATCTTGCATGTGTGTGCTGAATTTAAATTCATGAGTATGTAGGGACATGTCATTGTGATGTGTAATGTGTTTTTGTGTCCCTTGACACTTATAGTTGTTTATGTGTTGATTACATGTAACCTAGGATTCTAGTCGTGATTATACTTAACCTTAAACTAATTACCTTTCATATGATTAATGAAATCCACTTGGAGAAAGGATAGGATGGGTCACCATCAAGGAAAATTCGAATTCAAACTTGACAAGTATGTTAGAGAGTCAATAGGTGGTCCCAAAGTGCCATTTTTGTGAAAATAAGCTACCCATATGTTAGCAGAACATGTTAGGGGCCTAAATTTGGCCATTTTATTGCTTAGCTAGCCTAGGGACCCCTTAACCAATGCATTCTTCCTCCAATTCGAGATTGAGTTGTCCCATCAGTTCAACCCCATCTTTTCTCTTAGTCAAAAGAAACAAATTTGGTAGGGAAAATGTTGTAAGAGATAGTGACTTGAAGTTTTTTCCAAAAGGAGGTAGTGAAAGAGTCTTTTTTAGGGGTCTTGGGGAAAACTAGTGAGGTGTTCACCCACTCTCTAAGTTTAGAGATAGTTAATATTTTGGAGGGAGGCTAAGGGAGATCTTCACCAACTATCATTGCCATTAGCTTGGACCAAGGTTGGTGCTCAATCATGACCATTTTATTTTAGTATTGCATAATGAATTTTCAAGTATGGAATGTGTGAAGGAGTCAAGGATTGTTATTGAAATCTTTGTGTTGTGTCATGAATGTGTAATGAATTTCATGTATTTTCAAGGTTTTTCTCCTCGATATCTTTGTTTTTTTTAGTAAGGAATATGTTCATGGGTGTGAAGGCTTCACTCACCCTTGGAAAGGAAGAGAAGTCTTGGGTGAAGGGATTAGTTGGGCTCAACATTGTAGTATAGAACATTTACCATATGATGAGGAGTTGTTCTTTCTTTCATGGAGTATGGGCTCCATTGAAGCCATATACCTTTGTTGCTTTGGGAGATACATGAGGGTTTTTTGTGTAAGAAGGAGGAGATTTTTATGATGGATTTGAGAAGAAAAATTCAATTGCAATATGATGTTTATGTTTGGATATGGAACCTCCTCTTTGAAGAGTCCACCTTAACGCAATGTGATAATGATTCCAATGGTGAATCAATGTGTAAACCTTGGAAGGGAGTGTTATGTGTTGTCTTGTATGTTTCTCATGCATTATCAAATATTTTATGTGTGTATCCCATTTGGATCTTGTTTCCCCTGCTCGGTGGGTGGATTCATGTAAGCCTTGGATGGAAGGTGAGTCTCCACAGTTCCTAGTTTGTGTGTCTTTGTAGGTTTTGTGAAGATGGATTCCTTTAAGATATTAGGGTTCACCTTGGCTATGTTGGAGAACCAAGTGGTTTTGAAAAGGCTAATCTTTCCCATGTCATTCATATTGTCTTCTGATTATGTCCTGCCTTATGAGGAAGGGATTTCCATCTTATTATTTAGTATTGTGGAGGTAAAAATAAAAGTTTAATTTTAAAAAAAAATGTGATGCTATGTATATGGTTGATAGTACAATGGAAATATTTTTTCATATTCATAAGTAGTATAGAAATGAATTAGTTCATGTAAGGGAATAACCACTAGTATGAAGTCTATGTTGAAGTTATGTAAACATGATTTTACTCCTTATATATTTTCATGATTCAATCAATAGTTACATTTCAAAGAATGTTCATGTGGAAGATTTATTGTAATAGTATTCCTATTTAAAAAAAAGGGATTTCATGATATTTAATTTCATACAATGACAATAAATTTCCTTATGTTGCAATAGTCTTAGGTATGCATGAGAAATGTTATACTATGTTGCAAGTTAATGATGCAATTACATATAGATTTTATTCATCAATAGAAATAGTATAAGTGATCTAGTTAAAATGAATTATATAAGCTCACTTCATTATTCTTGTGACCATTAATTATCCAATGGAAAAGATAGATGCAAATGAAGGACATCAAACCAACAAAAAATTTAAATTGGGTAGTCATATTTAATCACCCTTAAACCCATATTCATGGCCTCTTAAATTGAGTATAGGAGAAAATATGTCAAACCTATAGAGGAGCATGCTTGTACATGCAAATTTGCCTTTGGAATTGGTATGCGAAGTGGAAAAATAGCCCACTGTCCAATGCAATCTATTAAAAAAATCATCCTAAATATTTCCCCCCCAAAATCTCTTCTCAAAAAGTAAAGCAATTAACAAAGGACCTAACATTAAAAAAAAGGGATTATACAAAACCCAATGATCACCCATCCATCCTCCAAGCGTACCACTTTTGCCTTTGTTGTTGAAATAGACTTGGGATGGGTGACATTAAAAAAAGGTGTTTAAAAAGGTTTTAAAAATCAATTTGCTCCTTGAGTAGAAAGGACACATTGTTACCTAAGAAAAAAAAGGACTTAAATTTTTTTTTTTTTTTAAAACAATTTCCAAATTTCCAACTACATTCCATTGAATGGTTCAACATCCATAGTAGAAGGCATAGCATAAATTTTAGATTGAACAAAAAAAAACAATATAAAATTTCAAATCAAAAAGGGGTGACTTGAAAAATCAAACCCTTCTTCCCATGTGTCACATTCTCTTCTTTAAATCTCCATGCTCAAGACAAGTCAAGTACTAAAATAAGTAGGTGCCCGACTTGGGCCATGAGCCTTAGATCTCCCCTTAGGTCGGCTACCCACACGTGGACTTTGGGAAAAGATTAAAGGGATAGAGGGGAGAGTCATGCAAGGCTTAGGATAAATTGTTAGGGTCTTGTCTTAAGCAGATAATGATTTAGGATTATGGGAGGGGTCATTTGAGTATGAAGGTAGTTACTATTAAGAATGTAGGTTACTAAGTGGGATACTTAGTAATTATTAAAATATATTTATAGGGTTAGATAGATAGTTAGAAGATTATGACCATTAGAGAATAGATATTATGGCATAGAATAGTTAGAGATTCTTTAACAATTTTTTCAAGGTGTATAGTGTAACTTAGATGGTAAGTTAAATAATGAATTTAAAATGAATGTTTTTTAATTGTAATATATTTTGATAGTAGTATATTATTATAGAAGATATTACCTAGAAAGCTTATATTGGGTCAAAGCATTATTTAATTTTAGAATTCCTTGGTGGGTATTACATAAAAGAAAAATACATGTGTATAATATTATGAGTAATATGTTTAAAGTAGTATAGTATTTGGTACTATAAAATATCATTAATTGGGTGTAAGTGATGACTAATACCCAAAGGCTTCAAACTAAGGTTGATGTTGTAATTTAGGAGAGGACACTTGATTTTGGTAAAAGAAAATGCATTATTATTTAAAGGTAATTAGTAGATGGAATTTGAGTAAGATGTTACATAAAAATATAAACTTTAATAAGGGTTAGGAAGCAGCACATTTATATTGAACCCAAATGTAATGTTTCAACAAAGATGTATATCGAAGGCAACAAAAGGAAATTATATAGTGATAGATTAGGAATAGTGAATAACTAATAATTCAAGAACTAATAACATAGTGGTGCGCATCATGTAAGTTAGTAAGTCTTGATCCAATCATAACCACTATCTCAAGTAGAATGGATATACTATTACATCATCAATAAATACACCATTAAAATGAAACCATATCCTAATGCAAGTACAAAATTTTGTTGGGTTGAATAACATGTCAAGACAACCTATAACCTCACTATATACTAATATCAATAAGTTAATAGAGATTAACCACTTTACATCTAATCATGGTAACATATAAATAGAACAATTGTTTTAACTTTTTGATGCCAATCAAAGTAGAACCATCAAGGACCAATTTGTTTCAAGATTTGAGTGTACGTTGCAACCCTATAATCATAACTGATATGTCCTCCAAATTCTTGGCCTTTCGTAACCTAGTATGGAAAATTTTAGTTCCTTACAATATATCCTAAATGTTACCCTAAAAAATAATAATAAATTATTAAAAAATTATAGTTGTGTTTTTGCCTTGTAGTTTTCAGGCATGACATTTTCGTATTAAGGCCAGGTTTCGCAATACTTGTGCATTAATGGGTCTATGTGTAACATGTGATTTTTAAGTTACCATAAAAAAATAAATTGGAACACTCATTCTCATATTTATGACTTATTTATGTGCGCACGAGTAAAGCTTATCATCTTTAGGTAAACAATTTGTGATCTTACATGGTTAATGATTCTTTAAAAAAAAAATTTTTAAATATTGCATTTCAAAGTAGAGTATGTCCTATGATATTGGAACCATAATATGAAATAAATCTTGGAAAGGATAAGTAAGTTATACACTGTAGATGAGTAATATTACTCAATAATAATAATGATATCTTGAGACTTCTGAGGATTAAGATATACAAACACTCTACAAGGAAGTAGGGGTGAGATAAGTATTAGCATGTAAAATAACATGATAATAAGGGAAATTTATACAACACCCCCCAAGTCGCTAGAAGACCTATTGGGTCATTATCAGTGATTATGTTGTGCATAAGAGTAGTTTTAGGATATACCAAGATCTAAAAAGATTGAGTGGGTTTGTAATTTATAATTTAGTAAAAACCATTAAATCCCCATGAATCGAGTTTGTTTCCTTGGATTGACACAATGCTCTTAATTAAAATAGATAAGAATAACAAATAGAAGAAAACCAGAGGATTGTGAATAGCCACCATACTATGAAGTTTTAGTGGAAAAATGATTGAATATTATACATTAATGGAAGGTTTTATGTTTCAACTAGTACTGTATATACATTTTTGATAATGAAAGCCATACATGAGGATAGAGAATGGGAGATTTCCCTTACAATATGATATTTCAAAGATGCTAGCTCTATAAGTACCCTTGTATATAATACCTTGTTAGAATCGACAGATCCAAAATAATATACAAATAAATAGTTAAATGCATAAAGAAAAGAAGAAAACCATAAGAATATAGATAACACATATATTTAACGTGGTTCACTACATCCAACTATGCAGTTGTCCAACCCTTCTTATTATCTAGTGATTACAGTACCAACCCTTACAACCCAATGCCACTACGAGAACAACCTATCTCATTATACATTGCATTTTCACACAATCCCCAACCCTAAACTATCTTATATAATATATTTCTACTTTAGGGTTACAATATCTAAATAAGGCACGATAAAACAGGAACATAAATTAAGAATTATGAAGCATGTAAAATACTTATTTGATCAACCACCAAAAAAACTAACATACCTATCACAAATTCTTAGTAAAAACCTATTCCTCATAGAATTCATCATTACACCTCGGATGGTACTCGTTAGGCAAGTGTGCTAGATTAACATAGAGGCACCCCATGGGTCCTTCTAGTCAAGACCCTTTAATATCATATTCCAAGGTGTGTGATACAAACCTAGACCCCTTTTGTGTAGCCAAAGGGCCATTTGTATAATTGGTGTAGAATCACTACCTTTGGGAAAATTTAAGAAGTTCTTGATAATAATAATTAGAAAGGTAAGAAACCATAGTCAATTGAAGAATGAGCTCCTAGACTCAAGAACCCCATCAATGATAAAAGTTGGATCATGCTCCTACCTATTGTGGAAAATGAATGAAAAATACAAGAGAGTTTTTCTTTGCATACCATTGAATTCTAGGATAGCTATATGACAATTTTCCTCTTCTTTCCATCAGGAAACTTTGGTACATCTACATCACCCTTAAAATTTCAATTGATGTGAATAATTCCATTGATTCTTATTATGGTCTCATTGCCTCAGGGACATCCTTGTTTTGTTTTCAAGATTTACCATTATGGCCACACTTGTCTTTGTTTTCCTTTAGTTTCTTATTTTTATCTTGGATTTAAGTTATTTATGAGGCATTTTATTGTTAATATTGTTGATATGTGTGTTGTACTATGATTTATGAAGTGACCATACCAAGAGGTATTCCTGATAATTTGTGCAAAATATTGGGACACCATAAGATCATCTTGTTATAAGATATGAAGTTTTAAGATAGGGTCCCTGGAACACCATCCCTTCTTATGTCATCATTATGAACTCTTTCAAACCACATATAACATAGGAATAGATTATCCATTGACTTGTAGACACCACATTAAGGACCTTAAGTAAGGGTGTTAAAGGTCATAAAAATATGCACTAGAACAGTTAGACCTAGGCAAGGTGTGTAATCATTACAATAATAGAGAAGATGAAATGATCAAAATAAGACTAAGGAATTTGGAGTAGAATCTACATGATGGAAATATTGACCAAACATAAGTGAAACACATGTTCATTAAGTTGATCTTTAAATAATACAAGAAAGTGCATTCCAAGTATGATTGTTCATATAAGAGGATCTCATTATGTGTTAGAATCAATAAGAAGATTCATCTAAAAGGATTCATTCTATCTAGGAAAGGATTAATCTAATTGTTTCATAGTTGATCATGTACAAAGATAATGCAAAACTCCAATTATTGTCTTGCAAAAGGTAATAGATTTGATTCCTCAAGTTTTAAGTCTGAAATGGATTATGATAGTTTCAATATCATATTCAATTGGTTGAGAATACTGATATTAACACTAATACTCAACACTATTAAAATCTTTAGTGAGAGATAGATAAATAAATAAAATGACAACCAAGTGCTTGCATTTGATAGATTGTAAGGAAATCTTGATATTAAGATAATAAAATTGAATTCTTGTACTTTTGATGGAAGGTAAACAATGTCATCAAGGAAAGATATCCTTCATCGATAAGCTAAATTTTGGACTACGATTGCAAAATTTAGTCAATACAAGGAGAGTGAATAACTTAGGCTAGTAAAGAATAAAGTTAGCAAGTGAGAACTAAATAAAGAATATAATAACATTGATAAGTGAATAGGCAGTGTATATAGAAAATAGAGTTAGCAAGAAAATGAACTATAAACATAATATAACCGAGAAAGTGGAAAAGTTTTGAGTAAATGATACCATACGTGAAATAAGAAGGTTGATAGTACTACCCATTGGTAAATGGAAATGGTCTCAATTAAACAAGAAAGAGGAAATTGGTAATAAGAATTCACAAACATGAATGACCTGATCTGACAATATGAGATTGCATTAAGGTAGATTGAACTTCAAATACATTGTTAGCATCGTTGTATTCGTAAACCCAAGAGATCGTGTAGACATATGCAAGCCTTAAAAAAAAATTAAATAATTCTTGTCCCAAGTTAGAAATTATGTAAGGGATACTTATCTCAGATAGTTGAGGATTGTGGTAAGTACACCCAATGGTTGGATGGCATCTAATTAAAAAAATTGTTAAGAAATGAACCCTAGGAAATATTACCTACTCCATGAGCTTTGGTCCAAATTTATAGCCCCTTAAATTAAATAGGGTATACACAAAGTTATTAAGAATGTTATGTTAACGCCTTAAAACTTGGATCATTTATGCTAAGACTAGGTAAGTCCTATGTATGAAGGCTATATCCCTAATTTGGGATGACTTCTAGGAGGAAGTCAAAAGCAAGGGGGGAAGATCTAAGGCCCCTTCCCTAGTACCCTATTTAAATCCTAATGACATGAATATGATTAGACATAGGAAGAGTCAGAAGATAAAATATCATGAATTTGAATTTTTTACTATAATCATACACCTTATGATAGAATGATGGTAAGTAGGTTCAAATATTTAAGTATGCCATGAATGGCATTTCCCTTACCAATACAAACCTAAGATCTTACTAGGACTGATATACCTTTTAGTCTTTGTTGTGTTAAATATTGTATACAAAATTACATTAGGATGATAAGCTAAGACCTATGGAATAAAGGATCAAGATGTCATAACCTGGAAACTATGTTGATGGTTTGATGATATAATATGGGATATTAGGATAATTTAATGTTGGAAAGATAAATCAACATGCACTCTTGTGAATAGTTCTAATAATCACAAATCAAAATTGTTATCAAAATTAGATAAGGATCTACATGGTGGAGCTCAGTATGATGTGATGCAATAATCCAATAATTGTGCAAGTAGTATTAGGTGGATATGTTGATAGTCATAAGGCAAAATTTACAATCCAATAAAATGTAATGGATTTATTCTATGATATATTTTGAAACTATGAGACATGAGTATGCAAACATCCTATTTACTTGACAAAATTGATACATCGTATAAGGTACTATCTCATAATGATAATGGGAAATTTTTAGTAGTCAAACTATATTTAAGTGAACCAAAGGATATTAGTTGTAATGTTTACATTTTGATAATTTGGACCTAAAATATGTGTTCACAACTAATTTTCATCTTGAATGACTTAACAGTATAGATTCAACATTTCATCATTATGATAGGAAATGGATTATGATGTGGTTTAGAATGTTAGTTGATCATTTGATTAGATATTAATGCTGATATGCTGATATTGATATTTTAATGCTTTAAATGCTTTATATGAAAATGATTAGAAAATGAAAATTGATTATGATGTTAAGGTGAATTATTTAATATGAAATTATCATGTACTTATATACATGCATTTATATGTTTTTTTCTCATTGGGGTACTGATGCTCGATTTAGTGTGCAGGCCATTGAACCATGGAATTATTTGGGGGAAACAAGGTCCAAACATTTGTGAACACTGTTAGACAAGGAGTATCTTGGAAGATTCAAAATCTTTGTTGTGATGTGTTTTATTTTGTAAATGTAAGCTTGCATGTGTGTGGTGAATTTAAATTCATGAGTAAGTAGGGACATGTCATTGTGATGTGTAATGTGTTTTTGTGTCCCTTGACACTTATAGTTGTTTATGTGTTGATGACATGTAACCTAGGGTTCTAGTCATGGTTATACTTAACCTTAAACTAATTACCTGTCATATGATTATGTAAATCCACTTGGAGAAAGGATAGGATGGATCACTAGCAAGGAAAATTCGAATTCAATCTTGACAAGGATTTTAGAGAGTCAATAGGTGGTCCCAAAGTGCCATTTTTGTGAAAATAAGCTACCCATATGTTATCATAACATGTTAGGGGCCTAAGTTTGGCCATTTTATTGCTTAACTAGCTCAGGGGACCCCTTAACCAATGCATTCTTCCTCCAATTCGACATTGAGTTGTCCCATCAGTTCAACCCCATCTTTTCTCTTAGTCAAAAGAAACAAATTTGGTAGGGAAAAAGTTGTAAGAGATAGTGACTTGGTGTTTTTGAAAAAAAGAGGTAGTGAAAGAGTCCTTTTTAGTGGTCTTGGGTCAAACTAGTGAGGTGTTCACCCACTCTCTATGTTTAGAGATAGTTAGGGTTTTGGAGGGTGGCTAAGAGAGATCTTCATCAACTATTATTGCCATTAGCTTGGACCAAGGTTGGTGCTCAATCATGGCCATTTTATTTTAGTATTGCATAATGAATTTGCAAGTATGGAGTGTGTGAAGGAGTCAAGGATTGTTATTGAAATCTTTGTGTTGTGTTGTAAATGTGTAATGAATTTCATGTATTTTCTGGGTTTTTCTCCTTGATCTCATTTTTTTTTTTTTGTGAGTAAGGAATGTGTTCATGGGTGTGAAGGCTTCACTCACCCTTGGGAGGAAAGAGAAGTCTTGGGTGAAGGGGTTAGTTGGAATCAACATTGTAGCTAAGAAAATTTACCTCATGATGAGGAGTTATTCTTTCTTTCATGGAGTACGGGCTCCATTGAAGCCATATAACTTTGTTGGTTTGGAAAATACAAAGGGGTTCTATGTGTAAGAAGGAGGGGATTTTTATGATGGCCTTGAGAGGAAAAATTCAATTGCAATATGATGTTTATATTTGGATATAGCATCTCCTCTTTGAAGAGTCCACCTTCACCCAATGTGATAATGATTCCTATGGTGAATCAATGTGTAAACCTTGGAAGAGAGTGTTATGTGTTGTCTTGTATGTTTCTCATGCATTATCAAATATTGTATGTGTGTATCCCATTTGGATCTTGTTTCCCTTTCCTTGTGGGTAGCTTCATGTAAGCCTAGGATGGGAGGTGAGCATCCATGGTTCCTAGTTTTGGTTTAGTGAAGATGGATTCTTTGAAGATATTAGGGTTCACTTTGGCTATGTTGGAGAACCAAGTGGTTGTGAAAAGGCTAATCTTTGCCATGTCATTCACATTGTGTTGTGATTATCTCCTACCTTATGAGGAAGGGATTTCCATCTTATTATTTAGTATTATGTAGGTAAAAATAAATTTATTTATTTTTTAAAATGTGATGCTATGCATATGGTTGACAGTACAATGGAAAGATTGTTTCAGATTCATAATTAGTATATATATGAAGCAGTTCATGTAAGGTAATAACCACTACTATGAAGTCTATGTTGAAGTTATGTAAATAGGATTTTCCTCCTTATGTATTTTCATGATTCAATCAATAGTTACATTTCAGAGAATGTTCATATGGAAGATTCATTGTAATAGTATTCCTATTTAGGACATAAGAGATTTCATGATATGTAATTTCATACAATGACAATAAATTTCCTTATGTTGCAATAGTCCTAGGTATGCATGAGAAATGTTACACTATGTTGCAAGTTAATGATACAATTCCATATAGATTTTATTCATCAATAGGAATAGTATAAGTGATGTAGTGCCTGCCCTCATTTACATCTTTTCTGGACATATTGTTGCTATTATTATCAGACTATGTTAGACTAGCTTACGCTGATGGATTAGTGGTATTGTTTTGAGACTATCAAACATTATGTTATGGATTTAGTGACTTATATGATGAGATCATTTAGACTTTACTTTTCATGTATGCATGATGATCATTACAATGCTTCCAATTATTGTTGATGATTAGTTAGATGGTTTATTATCTCATGTGCTTTATTATGGATACTTACCCCATACGTGCATGTGTATGGTGTGAGTGTTTTCATATTGTATGGCATTTCTGATATGGTTAAGGAAGGGAGTCGTAGTCACCTACTTAGTCGAGATCTACACGATGCACCACTTCTTGCCATTGCCTGTTTAGCTTAGCATTATATATATTGTATGTACATGCATGGTTTTTCTGCAAGTTGCAGGTATCGGGTATCGACTTCCCTAAATTTGCCAGGATGAGCGTACCCTATTATACTATCTCAATGATAAGAGAAGGGAGATAAATCCTCAAGTCCAAATCCCAAACCCTTAAACCAATTGTCCTAGTGAGGTAGGACAAGTATCTAGATATTTTACCCACCGAATGTGTCGGATGACATATTTCATGATTTTTAACCCTTTAGACTGATTTTCTGTGAATTGCTCTATGATGGATTTTCATATTTTATCTTGGAGGTCTATGGTGAATTTCCTATTAATTAAGTCTTAATTAATAGATTTAATTAATAAATTAATTATTTGAGAAAATTAATATAAAATATCATGATATTTGATATTTTGATTATAACTAATTAAATGAGAATTAATTGAGGAAAAAGAATTAAATAAAAGAAAATTAGAAATTAAAATTAATAATAAATATAAAATAATAAATAAATAATAATAATAAAAGTTATAAAATTTAAAATGAAAGTTATAAAAATTTAAATAGAAGTTATATAAAAAGTAAATTAGAGTTATAAGCTTGCCTAGGAGTTAACACACCTTTCTATTTCTCTTATGTCAACAACACGAAGGTTAGTGCATCAATTAAGCACATGGTGTCTACAACCTTATGATTGATCTAGAAGGTTGCAAAAGACACATGCTTAGTTGGTGACACCTTCTATCTATTTCTAGAAGCATTCTAGGAGTTTCCTGAGAGCTCTTTATATTCAGGCATTCCTAGAAACTTAGACATAGCGTTTGGAGAGCAATTGGAGCATTGGAGGACTCAAGAACTTTGAAGAAGGGAGGAGCTCGCTCTGCGGGTTTTTCTAAGGAAGAGCGAATTAACATCGGACTTTGGGTAGATTCTTGCAATTTTACTTATGTTATTTCTGCATCTTGCATTCCTATCTTCTTCATGTCTTCCATATGTTTTCTGAGGATTTTTCTATTTAATTGTATGCATTCTCAATATGGGTAGTTACATTTATTTGAGAATCTTATATGCATAGATCTAAAAAGAACACGGGGCTAGGGTTTAAATTGTAGCCAAATCCATTAGATTAATATTTGGATAAATTTGAGATTAAAAGTTTATAGGAAAATTTTGAAAATTTGAATTTCTAAATAAACTGTGTATATACATGTTTATATTTTTGAATCTGCATACACATATACATACATATATATATATATATATATGTATATGTATACATGTTTATATGTTGTGATGTTTTAAACTCTACATGTATATATATACCTTAATATATATATATATACATACATATGTATATATACATATATATTTATTTAATTAAAAATCGAATATCATACCATTGATCAAATACGTTTTAAAAACGTTAAACTTTGTTAAAAATTGAATTCGAATATATTAAATGGCGAATGAATCGCTTATGCGATTTTAAAAAAAATAATATGCAATGGTGGAGGGGGACGAGACCCACACCCATGCTAACTGAATGAACCTAAAAAGATAAGTGTTTTGTTCTCACCCATGCCTTGAGTGCTTGTATAGACTAGGATGGGAGTAGAGAGAATGCATGGTTGTGACCTTGCATTCCATAGTATGCCTTGTTAGTATGAGAGGATACTAGTGACCACATGAGATCAGTATGGACCCATGGAGTTTAGCTAACTGCCAGGGTAACTTGTACGTGATAAATGCGATGACACTTTCTTGCTTGCATAGTAGGTTCCTACATGTCTTTGTGTGCCTCTGGGAATTAGATGTCAGTTTTGTGATGGAACCTTTGAGTTAGTATACTTTTAGGATTTCTAGACTTGTAGAGATTTATGCTATGTGTTTTGGATAGCCTGTTTAGGACTTGAGATTATCTCCTTAGCACGGTGGGAGTGGACCACTTAGGTACCATGCAGTCAGATGGAAGTGTTTTTCCACTCTTATCATTTGAGATTTATTGAGACATCATGGTTGATGCGTCCTTCATGATGGTGGATATGTATCCTTTCATTGATGATTGACATATGTTAGATGATGTTATCTTATGCTTATATTTGCATGTTAGATTACTTTCTACATATGATATAGTATATGTTAGGAGTGACATTCCTACTATGTTAATATCGATGATCTCTTTGGTGATTTTGAATGTTATGCACGGAGGGATGGCCAGGGTCCACAATGGTCTAATGATGCTATTAATGGTTGGGAGGAATTGTGCACTTAGTTTATTATGTTTGATCTTTATGATGGATGTTTATATCTTCTATGATGATGTATCATGTGTATCATGTGATTATCTTTACTTTGATGTATCATGGATTAGAATAGGATGATGTACCTTATTCTACATATGTATATTCTTTTAAGCTTTTCATACCCTGTGACATGTACAGTGGATGATTGAGCATTTGAAATGTAATGTATAAACATTGGACTTATCATTATTATTTCATGTGGTTGTTGTACTAGATGGATTCATGTATGTTAGTTGACTTAGATGTAATTCAACATTAAGGGATCTTTAAAGAATGTAATCTATTATGTATGTTATGTTTACTTTTAGATGGACATTGCTATTGCTTCTGTTATTGTGTACAAGTTATATGTGGTATTTACTTTTATGGTTTTAAAAAAAAAATTCTACCAAACTTAGTGAAATTCTAGGTTAATTCTTTGGATCCCTTGGCGAGGCATTACAAATTTGGTGCAAATGCATTATATAAGCTCATTTTATTATTCTTGTGAACTTTAATTATCCAATGGAGAAGATAGATGCAAAGAAAGGACATCAAACCAACAAATAAATTAAATTGGGTAGTCATATTTAATCACCCTTAAACCCATATTCGTGGCCTCTTAAATTGAGTATAGGAGAAAATATGTCAAACCTATAGATGAGCATGCCTGTACATGCATATTTGCCTCTAGAAATTGTATGGGAATTGGAAAAATAGCCCACTATCCAATACAATCTATTAAAATCATCATCCTGAATATTTCCCCCCCAAAATCTCTTCTCATAAAGTAAAGCAATTAACAAAGGTCCTAACATTAAAAAAAAATGAGTATGCTAAACCCAATGATCACCCCACCATCCTCCAAGATTACCACTTTCACCTTGGGCCTTGAAATAGACTTGGGATGGGTGACATTAGAAAAAGGTGTTTAAAAAGGTTTTAAAAAACAATTTGCACCTTGAGTAGAGAGGACATATTGTTACCTAAGAAAAAAAAAGGACTCAATTTTTTTTTTTTTTTTTAAAACAATGTCCAAATTTCCAAGTACATTCCATTGAATGGTTCAACATGCATAGTATAAGGCATAGCATAAATGTCAGATTGAACAAATAAAACAATATAAAATTTCAAATAAAAAAGGGGTGACTTGGGAAATTGAACTCTTCTTCCCATGTGTCACATCCTCTTCTTTAAATCTCCATGCTCAAGTCAAGTCAAGTACTAAAATAAGTAGATGTCCAACTTGGGCCATGAGCCTTAGATCTCCCCTTAGGTCGGCTACCCACACGTGTAGAGGATCACATGGACTTTGGGAGAAGATTAAAGGGATAGAGAGGAGAGTCATGCAAGGCTTAGGGTATATTGCTAGGGTCTTGTCTTAAGTAGATAATGATTTAGGATTTTGGGAGGGGTCATGTGAGTAGGAAGGTAGTTACTATTTAGAATGTAGGTTATTAAGTGGGATAGTTAGTAATTATTAAAATATATTTATAGGATGAGATAGATAGTTAGAAGATTATGACCATTAAAGAATATATATTATGGCATAGAATAGTTAGAGATTATTTAACCATTTTTTTTAGGTGTATAGTGTAACTTAGATGGTAAGTTAAAGAATGAATTTAAAATGAATGTTTTCTAATTGTAATACATTTTGATAGTAGTATATTATTAGAGAAGATATTACCTAGAAAGCTTATGTTGGGTCAAAACATTATTTAATTTTAGAATTCCTTGGTGGGTATTACATAAACGAAAAATACATGTGCATAATATTACGAGTAATAGGTTCTAAGTAGTATAGTATTTGTTATTGTAAAATTTCATTAATTGGGTGTAAGTGATGAATAATACCCAAAGGCTTCAAACTAAGGTTGGTGTAATTTAAGAGAGGACACCTAATTTTGGTAAAAGAAAATGCATTATTATTTAAAGCTAATTAGTAGATGGAATTTCAATAAGATGTTACATAAAAATATAAACATTAATAAGGGTTAGGAAGTAGCACATTTATATTAAACACAAATCTAATATTTTGATAGAGATGTATATCGAAGGCAAGGAAAGAAAATTATATAGTGATAGATTAGGAATAGTGAATAACTCATAATTCAAGGATTAATAATTTAGTAGTGGACATCATGTAAGTTGGTGAGTCAATCCAATCATAACCACTATCTTGAGTAGAATGGATATATTGTTACATCGTCAATAAGAACACCATTAAAATGAAACCATATCCTAGTGAAAGTACTAAAAAATTTCGAGTTGAATAACATGTCAAGACAACCTATAGCCTTAGTATATACTAATATCAAGAGGTTAATAGAGATTAACCACTTTACATCTAATCATGGTATTATATAAATAGAACAATTTTTTTAATTTTTTGATGCCAATCAGAGTGAAATCATCAAGGACCAATTTGTTTCAAGATATGAGTGTATGTTACAACCCTATAATCATAACTGATATGTGCTCCAAATTCTTGGCCTTTAGTAACCTAGTGTGGAAAAGTTTAGTCCCTCTCATTATATCTTAAGCATTACCCTAGAAAACAAAAATTGTAGTTTTGTTTTTTCCCATGTATTTTTTGTGCATGATACAAAGGAATCTTGATAGCAATCTATCTCAAAGGTACCAAGTACACAAGTACATCTAACCTTAGAGGCAACAAAGAAATGTAGGGAACCTAGTATGCATGTGAGCAAATTTCATCACATGAATCATCTCTAAGGTTACCCTAGTAGTCTCTTTGGACTCTACCCTCCTAGTGAATCTATGCAGTATTAGTATCCTTTCTTATAGACAAGGCATACTAATGAGGAAAGGTCACAAACAAGAATCCTCTCTACTCCCATCCTAGCTTATACTAGCACTCAAGGCATGGGCAAGGTAAAACACTGACTCTTTTTAATTCATTTTGACCCATTTGATGAAATGTTATCATTTATTAATACAACTTACAATGATTTACCCGGACAACCTCTTTAGGGCTCCAAGATCCATTACAAGCCACTTCCTAGAAGACACATTAATAACCTACTCTAAGCTCATAAAAGTATATCTCATAAAACAACAATATTCACCTTAGTCCTATAGAAGCAACTAGAAAGCACCAATAGATAACTAATAAAAACCTCGTATGTTACACCAAGAAAATCACAATACATGGGCTTACAAAAATGAAATCGGTCTCATCACACAAATGTGTGCTATAGCACATTGCTTGGGAATAAAATAATTGGGATTGAACAACAACACATAATAGCATCACAAAAACAACCACTTCCCAAGCCTCTGGTAAACATGCCTATCCGGTCAAACTACTAGGTTTCCCCCAAACCCACCACAAAATAAAACATGACATCTCGACATGCATTTAAAGCTAGTGTAGTTATTCAGTCCTTTTTAGTCTTTAATATCATTCCATAAAAATTGGTTTGCATTAAATTCAATTTTTCATTTCATAATTGTATCAAAGTTGGATAAAAGTTATCAATCATGCAATAGTATCATGTTATTAATTTAAATTATCTTAAATCATGAAAGATTTAATTAATAACGTAAATGTATATTATTAGATTAAATCTTAATATCAATTTTATTTTTAAAATATTATTTTGACTTCTATTTAAGTCTAATATTAATATTAACTTTTCCTTTAATTCATAATGCAACTCTAGATAATTTAAACTTGAAATTATAATTATAATTAAACTAAGTATAATTTCTCTCACAATATTTAAATATTCATAACTAGATAATTATAAAGTTAACTCAACTATAACTCTTCTTCAAATATAGTTGTGCCACAAATATATATTTATTAACATATAACTCCACTTGCATTAATAAATAAATAACAAGTTATAACCCACTCAGAGTTTTTAAAAATAATTAATATTAAGAACCCACTTATAAGAAAATAAGTAGAATTTATTATTTAATTTTCAAAATAAATAAATATTATATTATTTTTAATTAATAATTTTTTCAATTTTTGTTTTTTTTTAATTTCCAAAATTAACAATTAATCATAAATTTTTTTTAAATAATAATTAAATTTGAAAATTCAGTTATATTTTTATAAAATAAAAATTAACATGCACTAAGTATTTTTGCAACCCCTGATCTCTCAAATCATGCAACCATTATATATTTACTTTTCTATATTTCATATAATTATTTTCACATGCAGGTATAAGTTTAGCTACAGCATGCTTTTCTCTCAATTAATCTTTTTCTTTTCCAATAAATTTTACAATTAAATTATTTTAGATATAAGAAGATTATTTATCTTTGTTTAGAAAACTCATGATAATCACATGACAAATTTAGAGTTCAAACCCTACTTGTTCAATTTGTTGTTTTCTTCCAATTTTCTATAATCAAATTAAAAGGAGTTTTAAAAGAACACAGTCATAATAATTTTGTAATTTTTTCAAAAGTTTTCCCTAGTCACATTTTTCTTGATTAATAAATCTCCCTTTTCAAAATCTACAACATTATTCTTTATCCAAATATTAATACAATAAATTAATTAGCACTATGCAACCACCCAAGAAGACACCAAGTAGACAAATCTTTCAATAAAATTATATAATTGGTTTTCAAACCCTACCTCAAAACAACAACTAAAATTTGAGACGAATTGTGAATGCATGCAAATCCAAACCTTTCAAAACATTCAACAATTTTTTTGCTCCAATTCCAAAGTTTGCTTCCCAAAACTTGTGTGTAGAGAAATGAGCTCTAATCTCCTAAGAAATATTTTCTCAACCTAGGGTTTCAACTTTTCGAACATGCAAAAGCCTTCCTTAAGATAAAATTTTATTATTTTAATTTATTTAATTACCTTGTGCATGTTTTTTTCCTTTAATCAGAAAAAAATCTATTTAAATTATTCCCACTTTCTTTCTATTAAATAATACGACGTATTTAGAAAAAATATATATTAATTTAACTAATAATAATATTTAAATTTCATTATTAAAATGAAACTTATAAATTTATTACTATTAAATTAATATAATATAATTACACCAAATTTAGACATTTAATTAAATCTTTTAAATTTAATTCCTCCATTTAATTAATTTATCAATTAATTAAATATATTTTTCGTTATACTAATGTTAAATTAAATCATTTAATAATATCTTTATTTGATTTAATTATAACTAAAAATTACAATAGACCCATAAACTTTTTTAAAAACCAATCTAGAAGACAAAGTATAAATTCAAACTCAAGGATCAAAATCTTGAATTCATGCCACTTGACAAATTCGGATATCAACTTGTCCTATATTCTAGGATATTTGGCTCAGGGTCAGGATTTAGACTCGAGAACTATCTCCCCTCCTTACCATTGAGATGCTATGATAGGGCATGCTCATCTTAGCAATTTAGGGAAGTTGATGTCTAGTACCTATAATCTGCATAAAAGTTGAACATGTACATATCCATATAAATCTAAACTAAACAGAGAATGGTAGGAAGTGGTACATTGTGTAGATCTCAACTAGTAAGTGACTATGACTCCCTCCCTCAACAACATCAGAAATGCCAAACATAAAGTAAAACATACATGTAAACCATTCACATGCAATTCTGGGGTAAGTAACTAGGAAAAATATAAATAAATCATCTATCTATCATCATGAAACAACTAAAATCACTATATGAAACATTCAAAGTATCATGATTGAAAGACTAACAATGAACACATGAAATAACCGAATATCAAGTAGCCCATCAAATATATAATCTAAGTATTAAATAACATTAATCAAATTAGGAAACCAAATACCACTAAATCATAGCACATACCAAAAAAAGCTTGTCTAAAATAATTTGACAATATAAAATGAAAAGTAAAATAGGGGTAGGTACTACAGTTTGAGCAAATTGTGGATTTCACAAAGATAGATCTAAAGAGTGGACATCATCAAAATTAGATCAGAGAAGGAAATGAAAAAAATACTACCTTTAAGACAAAAGATAGATTGTATGAGTGGTTATTCATGTCTTTTGGGCTAACCAATGCATTGGGCACTTTCATGCATCTCATGAATGAGGTACTAAAAGAATTTTTGGGTAAGTTTGTCTTATTTACCTAGATAATATTTTGATATTTGGATTCATACGGTTTTTGAGAAGTTGAGAGAAGAGTTCAATTGTTGATTAATTTGAAGTAGTGCAATGTTGTGAAAGAGTTAGTGTATCTAGGATTTTTTTGTTTCAATAGAAGGTCTAAAAATGGGCACAAAAAAAAATGAAGGCTATCCTAAAAAAATCAAACTGGTTAGGAAAGAGTTTAACTGAACTAAAGGAGGAGATACAATTTTTGAGTTGTTGAAATAAAAGAGTTACAAAAAAACTTATTCTGGTAGTTCCAAATTTTAATAAGGTGTTTCAAGTAGATGGTGATGCTAGTGGTACTACAATCTAAGTTGTTTTAAGACAAGAAAGTAGATATGTTGCTTATTTTAGTGAGAAATTGAATGATGCCAAAAGGAAAAAAAATATTTATGATAAAAAATTTTATGCTATAGTTTAGGCATTAAAGAAGTGGGGACTCTACCTTCTTCCTAAAGAGTTTGTTTTATATACTAATCATCAAGATTTCCAATATTTAAAAAGTGACGAAAAGTTAAAATAAAGGCATCTAAAATAGGTTGATTTTTTGTAGAGTTACAAATTTGTTTTGAAACATAGGAGTGTTGAGTCTAAAAAGGTTATGAATTCTCTTAGCAGGAGACATATTTTGTTGAAACATATGTATATTGAGGTGGTTGGCTTCAAGGAACTCAAGAGTTTGTATCTAGAGGATTCTGACTTTAGTGAAGCTTGGAAATCTTGTATAGAACTTCTTACACTAGACAAAATAAAATAGTCTTATTTCATAGTCCAAGATGAAATGTGAATTAGAGGAAGTCAATTGTATATTCCAAGGAGTTCTATGAAGGAGAATAACATCAAGGATAAGCATAGTGGAGGATTGGTTTGAAATTTTAGTCAAGATAAAAATATTGCTTTGGTTAGTGAGAATTATTATTGGCCATACTTACAACAAGATGCCAATATGTTTTTATTGAGTTGCAAAGTATGTCAGATGGAAAAAGGAGAAAAGTAGAATATAGGATTGTATTAGCCATTACCTATAAAAGAGAACCTATAGGAGGACGTTAGAATGGACTTTGTTCTTGGTTTACCAAGTACTCAACAATGGCATGATTAAATTTCTATGGTGGTTGACAAGATTTCAAAGATGACAAATTTCATTCCCTCCAAGAAGACTAGTGATGTTTTTCAAGTGGTAAAATTATTTTTTAGAGAAGTTGTGAGACTGCATGGTCTGCCTAAGAGCATAGTTTAAAATCAAGACACTAAGTTTGTTGGGTATTTCTAGCATACATTATGGAAGAAGTTGAGGACATATTTGAAGTTCATCTCATCTTATCATCCACAAACTGATGGATAGACATAGGTGGTCTAAAAGGATTGTGGAAAATTTGTTCAGACTTTTGGTTGAGGATAAGATAATAGAATGGAATTTTATTTTACCATTCCAAAATTTATAGGCAAAAATGGCATATAATAATTATTTGAAAATGAGTATTCATAAGTGACCATTCCAAATTTTATATCGAAGTAGTGCCACAAATTATTGTGAATTGGGGAAGTTGGTTAAAGGGGAGATCAGTACCACTGAAGCTGAGTATTTTATAGAATAACTGAAGAGAATCCATGAGAAGGTGAGGATCCACATGATAAAGATGAATACATATTATAAGGATAAGGTATATAAGGAAAGGATGATTTGAGAAATTTGTATGAAATAGAATTGCCTATTGAATGCGATATTTAACTAGTATTTAACATTTTAGATTTGGCAAAGTATAATGAAGGAGGTGTTGAAGATGAGGTTACAAAAGTGCAGTGGGGTATTTTAAAAACTACTTCAGCTACAAAGGAGATTCAAAATATATTATCTATACTTGTATTGGTCAAAATAAAAGGAACATGACATATTAAAAATATCTATTCAAATAGAAAGGAAGACCTATATAAGATTCATCATGGTTGATAATGGAGGAGATTAACCATCTTGTTTTTCCTTTGAATACCTAAGACATAATAGGGTCACTTTTGAAATTACCCTAGGTGTTTGATGTAGGAGCATCTTGGGTGTAAGGCAAATCATGCATCACTCAAAAAAAATTATGTTTCTTTATTTTCAATAAGGTTGTTTAAGTGTAGTCTTTCTATTTGTAGAAGATTACTATTATTTGTAAGATGGTCATATGAGCTTGGAATATTCTAATTTTATTGGTATACATTCATCTTAGATATATTATCCTATCACTTGAGATTTATTGTCATATCATATGAATTGATGATATTCAATAATTTTGGTATGAAGTTTTTGTATAAAATAATTGACCTCAATTTTAAAGTCCTTAGAGACTCTAAAACAAGGTCAAACCTTGGTTGATGGATGCTTGTTCTATTATCAATATAGAATACAAGATATCATTTCCAAAAAGGGTTTATAATAGCAAATGGGGGTCAATGCTTTGAAATTTATGGTTTTTAAAAGTTGGCCTACTTGAAAATCCTAAAAAATATAATTTATAATCTGTTTTAGTTGATTCTATGCAAAATAATATATAATTTTATGGTTGGTCAACCTCAAGGGCTAATGCTAATTTTCTAGAACCTTCTTGGAGGGTGCAAAATTTCCTATACATGGAAGGGTCATGGGGATGTCAAGGGAAGCTATGGGTGGTTATTCTTGGCTCTATCTTACACAAGATTTTAAGGAAAATGCCCATTTGAGTTTGTATATTATATTTCTCAAATCTGTAATTTCATACTTTTGGAGATAATAAGAAGCCCATTTTATGTTCTTGCAAATTGGTATTGTTTTTCTATTTCTATCATGTGTTTTTGGTATTAAGGGGTGTGTCTTTCATCAAAATTTTATTAGTTGACTATTCCTACCCATTCCCTTGTGATGCGGCCAAAATTCCTCAAATAATAAACATAAACATAATATAGAAAGAGTACAAAATAAATTTGAGAATTGCAAATTCTTCTTTATTATTCTTCCAAATCCTTCTCTCCTACAATGAGAGAAATTACAATTTTAAATACAAACCCAAAATTACCATTTTTGGCAGTTTTTTCATAAAACTATTTTTTGTCACTTTTGGTAATTTTTTTTAAAACAACTTGAAAAAAGCTGATTTTTTTCGTGAAGCTTCCTAAAACTGAGATAAGATGAACTACCAACTAACATTCAAAATTGGAAGTAATATTTTGAGGTTATTAATAGAAAACAACTTTCTAAAAACTAAGAAAAACATTAAAAGCTTTTAAAAAAACTACTAAAAGCTCCTTCTTAGAAAGCCACTAAAAGCTCCTGCATCATTCTCCTCTAGTTGAAAGAACACAGCTCTTGCAAGTTATTTTTGAATGTCTATAGTTTTCTTTTCTAAAACTTTTCCTTTCATTGTATCAAACATTGATTTTATGAACTTAGAGGAATGCAAGTTTGTTCCTTTTTCCTGGTCTTCAATTTTTTTGACAATTTATCCTTCACCTTTGCAACTGTCACAAGATCCCTCTTCCCCTTATTTTTCTTAACCCATATTCTACTCAACCTCTTCTCAACCTTTAAAATCCAAAATTCCATTTCTTCTATATAAGCCTTTGCACCACAATTATTTATGTTTTCAACACATAATATATCAACATATTCTCCATTACCACAATATTCATAATATCCTTGAAAATATATATATTCCATATAAAAAAAAAAATCTGAAACATCATCATTAGAAACCTTCTTATAAACATGCACTTCCACCTTTTCATTTTGAACATAAGATTCAAATACTTGAGAATGATAAGAAGACTCTTCTATGACTATGTTTACCATGTCTTCTTCAGTGCTTGATGTGGAAACAATCATAGGTATACTTTCCATTTCATTTTCTATCTCTTCCTCCTGCAATATTTTATTTTTCCTTTCCTGCATTTTCCTCTTTTGAAAAATCTTTTTAACAGGCCATGTGATCTTCTTCTTGACTGGTAGGTACTAATTTTGCATTACTAATTCCATTAGCTTTCTTAATTGTTGCGAACTTTCTTGTAATTTTCTTAACATTTCCTTCAACTCTAATTGCCTCATCTCTTCCTCCTTCCTCTTCCTCTTTTTCTCTTTTATTTTATTTTCTTCTCTTCTCTTATGCAAATACTTCATCAATAAATCTAGTTCTTCAAACGAGTCCATTAACCTTGCTTTTGCTTTGCCTTTGCCTCAACCTAGGTATTTTATCTTCTCTACCTAGTCTTCAGGAAACTAGTTCCTCTTTTCAACCTGCATAAACATAAATCAAAACCACACAACCACAAAAATCTCCTTTTCCAAGACCTTATGTACTCTAATACCAGATGATGCAGCCAAAATTTCTCAAATAATAAACATAAACATAATACAGAAAGAGTACAAAATAAATTTGAGAATTGCAAATTCTTCTTTATTATTTTTCCAAATCCTTCTCTCCTACAATGAGAGAAATTAAAATTTTAAATACAAATCCAAAATTATCATTTTTGGTAATTTTTTCATAAAACTATTTTTTACCACTTTTGGTAATTTTTTTAAAACAACTTGAAAAAAGTTGATTTTTTTTGTGAAGCTTCCTAAAACTAAGATAAGATGAACTGCCAACTAACATTTGAAATTGGAATTTATATTTTGAGGTTATTAATAAAAACCAACTTTCTAAAAACTAAGAAAAACATTAAAAGCTTTTTAAAAAGTACTAAAAGCTCCTTTTTAGAAAGCCACTAAAAGCTCCTGCATCACCTTGTGGGTAATAATCTAAGAAATGTGATAGATATGTTCATGGTAATAGGGAAAAAGGGATGATTTCCTAATATGAAAAGTAGGTAGTGTTTTCAACAATAATTTTTATTGGGACATTGAAACATACCAGAATATTACTTTTAAAATTTTAGACCACCTATGAGGTAGTTTTCTTCATGGATACGACCTCCACTCATTTCATAAAGTGGTTGGCTATAGTCAAAATATAGATGTGACCTATATTTTTTATTAGCATAAGTGGTCCAGTAAAATCAAAACCTTATTGTTTAAATGGTTCTTCCACAATGAGAGGAATCAATGGAAAATAATCCAAGTATAATTTCTTAATGAAAAATCTACAATTCTCACATTTGGTTACCCACTTGCAAGCATCCTTAAATATGATAATCTAGGATTATTATTCACTGAAGATTTTAATGTCCATTACTATCAAGGAATAATGTCTCCCACACACTTCACCATGAAAGGTTTTCAAAAGTTTCTCTTGTTGGTCCTTTTCTGCACACTAAAGAAAGGTCCAATCTAATATTTTTTTAGATTACATGTCTTTCCAGAAAATATTATTTTCATCTTTTAAATTAAAACTACCTTTTTCTTGGGAGTGAGGTCTTCAAAACAATCTCCATAAGTTAAGTAATAGAAAACATCGCTAAACTATTTCGCACACAAATTCAGAAATAAAACCTTTGGAAGGTCCTTTATTTTCTCCTTGTGGGGTCAATGGTTTGAAAGTTATGGTGTTCAAAAGTTGGGCTACCTAAAAATCGTTAAAATTATAACTTTAAATCTTTTTTAGTTGATTCTATGTAAAAAATAATATAATTTTATGGTTCGTCAACCTCAAGGGTTAGTACAATATTTCTAGAAGCTTCTTAGAGTGTGTAAAATTACCTATATATGTTGAGCTATCATTTTACATGATGCTAAATGGCAGGAATTCTTGCAAACTCCTCTCTTGAAAAGCTGATTTTGTGAATCAACTCCAAGGTTTTGGGCGATCTTGTGACCTACTAGAATCCACTCAGTTAAAGATAAATGTGAATGTTCACAAGGAGGCCTTTGCTAGTTTGTTTTGATTTCAGATGGAATGAAAAATCTGCACACTATTTCAAAAATAACACTAAAGAAGAACTATATTTTTATTTTTTTATGAATGCAATCTAACCATGCCGCTAGTATGAAATCCTATTCTAACAAGGGGGTTAATAAAGAAAATAACAAGAACTTTAAAGAAAATAACATGAAATTCAAAGTAAATAATGTGAAATTGAAATCCTAATGGACATAAGCTACAAAAAAAAACACAGTTGTGAGTTAAGCTTTCAAAGAGATTGGTAGAGAACCAATGAAAGTAGGAGTGCTCTACTTCCTCAATTCCATTGATGTAATTATTGGTGAGAAACTTTAATGATCATATGATATTTCACTCTTCATCAAATCACAAGGCCATGAAATGTGTGCTCATGCAAGACAGATAGTTATGCAAGCACAATTCAATGATTTCTTCTCAAGCTCATTACGTTAGTGGAATTCATAAATACCATAGTAAATGCCAAAACTAAAAGATCACACAAATAGAAACAAACTAATAAACCTTTGGCTCAGTCACAATTCCATGAACAAAATCCACAAAAATATGACACATTCAAGCAAGAATTACTACACTCCATATGCGAACACCAAAAGCATAATTTTATTGCAAAATAACGGTGGCCCCAATTACATATTACAATGGAGTATTTATAAGAAATCATTTCCTCAATTTTTTTTGAGAGTGAGAAATATCTTCATGCAATAAAATGCTTTTAATTTAATAAAATAAACTAATTATATAAAAACTAACAATCTAACTGGTGCTAAGCAGGACTTCATCCATTTTTTATTCATTAATTGGATGCATGAGCCTTTACATGTCAAAAAAAAAGAAAATATGAGAGAAGAAAGAATGGGAAAGCCCTCAGTCAAAGTGGAAGTGTCTAGAAGTGCCAAAAATAGAAGCTAATCCTTCACACGACATTTGCAAGAGTTAAACTACCATCATAATGCATTTTCAATGCATGGAAAGCTCTATTTTTGGAACTAGTAGTTGACTATTGGTGGAACTTTTCTGAAAATGCACACCTATATAGTTGCAGAGTTGTGGAGTTGTGCACCTCAAAATGGTCCAAAATTGAAATTCTGGCATCTAGGTTTTGTTCTTCTTCATCCCAAAGCTATGTTTGGATGTTATCCAAAGCCTCATATTTTTCCTTGACCTTTTGCCTATAATTTTCTACCTCAATTCAGGGGTCAAAAAAATCCTCGAGTTTGGTACCTAATTCTAATAAAGCTTTTTCAATTTTGAAGGCTTGTCGGATGTCCTCATCATCAGCAACATGTAGAAAAATCTTCCTAAAATTATCTACCACTATCTCTATAGGCAACAACTTTTCTCATTCCTCATCTTCAAAAATATCCAAGCATGCATCACTATAGTGTCTCTTTGCTTCCAAAATTCACTCTTGAGCTTGGTCCTTGAGTTGATGAATCTCCTTATGTAATATTTCCATTACTTAATTGCTATCTGCTATTTTCTCTATCCAATCATCAATCATATCTAATTCTTCCCCTGTGTATACATCTATCAAAATCTAGTACCTTTGCCCCTTTATGGCTTACAAATTTTGTAAATCCTTACTCTAGGCCCTTACTTCATCCATAATGTTGAACTCCTGCTTCAAAATTGCTATGATTTTATTTACATTCTCCTGCATAGCATGTAGTAACTTCAAATTTCCTGTGATAATCAGAACACCTTTCTCCTCAAAAATTGCCTACCACTGCTGACAGGCTTTCAAAAATGGATCCATATGCATAGCTCCCCCTTCTCTAAGAATGGTATTCAATGTGTCCTCACGGTGCTCAAGATCAAGAGGACCAATTACTTTGACTAAATATCCCTTCAGGATCTTAATTTGCCTTCGAAGTGTTTGGAGTTCAACCTCATCTTGCCCCATGCTCTTTAAGACTTCTTTGACTCCCATTGTCACCATCAATTGGGTTGTATCTCGGGTGGGTCTTCCTAACATAACCTCTTTCAATTGATAATCTTTGGCACCAAGGCTTTCTACATCTGTGTCTTCAGGAGGATCGACCACTTGTGCAAACAATTCCTAGCCCCGTGTATTCGTGACAAATGCCAATGGTCTTGCCTCATGTGATGGGGACTCAAGTTTATTCAAAATCTCAACAATCTCATAAATGTCTTCCTTAGTAGCATGAAATTGAGGTCTGGTACTTCTCATTATTTCTTTTTGGAGCCATCTTGGGATGTGCTCAACTGAAGACCTTCTTCTCGAGGACAAAGGGGTATGTTCTACTACCTCCTTCCCCTTATCACTCCTCCTTGGAGTTGTTTACCTCTAGAGGGCTCTCCTTATGCAGTCTCAGTCTCAGTGGAGCCTATAGTTTTCACCTTATTATCTTTGGAAGGTGATTGAGAATAATATACAATTTGTCTCTCCTTTGACCCTTCATCAGTCACCATTTGTGCTGGTTCCTCCCCTTGTGATGTTTCCTTCTGAACTTGTTCCTCTTCTAAACTCTGAGGCAAAGGAGTAATTGAGCCCTTATCTACCACCATGACTTGTGGTGGAGATGGGGGAGTAAGATCAAGACCTTGTGAATTTGGCGGCATCTGCGTCTAGTCTTCTTGTTGGGGTTCACATGTGGGGTATCCCTGATCTTATCCCCAACTAGTTCTATACCGATGGGCATAAAATCAAAATCTAACATTTTGAAAATGTCATCACCTTCTTCAGTTTGCACATCCACCCACTATTGTACTTCATCTTCTAAAGAAGACACTTCCAAGGGTCCTGCTAGGGTGGATGGTGATGTACCCATCATATGTAGTGCCTACCCTCGTTCACATCTTTTCTAGACTTATTGTTGCTATTATTATCAAACTATGTAGACTAGTTTTATGTTGATGGTTTAGTGGTGTTGTTTTGACACTATCAGACATTAGGATAGGGATTCAGTTGATATATGATCAGATCATTTAGACTTTACATTTCATGTATGTATGATGATCATTACATTGTTTTCAGTTATTAATGATGATTAGTTAGATGGTTTATTATCTCATGTGTTTTATTATGGTTACTTACCTCATACTTGCATGTGTATGGTGTGCGTGTTTTCTTATTGTATGGCATTTCTGATGTGGTTAATGAAGGGAGTCATAGTCACCTGCTTAGTCGAGATCTACATGATGCACCACTTCCTACCATTGTCTGTTTAGCTTAGCATTATATATTGTATGTACATGCATGGTTTTTCTATAGGTTGTAGGTACCGGGTATCGACGTCCCTAAATTGCCAGGATGAGCATACCCTATTATACTATCTCAATGATAAGAGAAGGGAGATAAATTCTCAAGTCCAAATCCCAAACCTAAAAACCATTTGTCCTAGTGAGTTAGGACAAGTATCAAAGTTGAATACCCACCGAATGTGTCGGATGACATATTTCATGATTTTTAACCCTTTAGATTTATTTTGTATGATTTATTCTATGATGGGTTTTCATATTTTATCTTGGAGGTCTATGGTGAATTTTTTATTAATTAAGTCTTAATAAATAAATTTAATTAATAAATTATTTATTTGAGAAAATTAATAAAATATCATGATCTTTGATATTTTGATTGTAATTAATTAAATGTGATTTATTGGGGAAAAGGAATTAAATAAAAGAAAACTAGAAATTAAAATTAATAATAATTATAAAATAATAATAAAGTAATAAATAAAATAATAATAATAAAAGTTATAAAAATTAAAATGAAAATTATAAAATTTAAATAGAAATTATTTAAAAAGTAAATTGGAGTTATAAGCTTGAATGGGAAATAACATGTGTCAACAACACGGGGGTTAGTGCATCAATTAAGCACAAGGTGTCTACAACTCTATGACTAATCAAAAAGGTTGGAAAAGACCCATGCTTAGTTGGTGACACCTTCCAGCTGTTTCAAGAAGCATTCCAAAGGTTTCTTGAGAGTTCTTTATATTCAGGCATTCCTAGAAGCCTAGAGAGAGTGTTTGGAGTGCAATTGGAGCATTGGAGGATTCGAGAGTTCTGAAGAAGGAAGCTTGCTCTGCGGGATTTCTGAGGAAGAGCGATTTAGCATCAGAATTTGGGTAGATTCTTGTGATTTTATTTATGCTATTTCCGCATCATGCATTCCTGTTTTCCTCGTGTCTTCCATATGTCTTTTGAGGAATTTCATATTTTTATTGTATGCATTTTCAATTTGGGCAATTAAATTTATTTGAGAATTTTATATGCATGGATTTAAAAAAAGAGAAAACGGGGCTAGGGTTGAGATTCATAGCCAAACCCATTAGATTAATTGTTGGAAACTTTGGAGATCAAAGATCTATGTAGGAATTCTGAAAAATTGAAATTGTAATCATAAATTGTCAATTTGCTTATACATACATATATGTGTGTGTGTGTGTGTGTGTGTGTTCATATATTGTGATATTTTTAATTCTATATATATTTATATATATTTGTTAAAAAAAACCGATTACATATCGTGGACGAAATTTTTTAAGAAATGTTAAAACCAAATCGCAAAGTCTGTATGGAAATTGTGTAAGCGATTGTTAAAAATATATATATATATAAAACGTTGGGCGGGCGGGTACTTCGTACCCCACCCACCGCAGGCTTGCATGATCGTAGGGTACTGTGACCGCCATGTACTTGCAATCCGTAGTGTACCTGCGGTGTGACACTTTAATAGCCGCATGATTTTAAATCGCATTGTGTTATATGTGTTGGTTTTAAATTATATTTGCAACGATTATTTCATATACAATTTGGATATGAATTTTGATTTCATTTTTTTATAAGTTGCAATGTTATTAATTATTAAATGTTATTATATATATATATTTATGTATGTATGTATATATATATATATATATATGTATATATATATATGTATATATATATATATGTATATATATATATATATATGTATATATATACATATATATATATATATATACATATATATGTATATATATATATATATATGTATATAAGTATATATGTATATATTATTAATTATAAATGATTATTATAAAGTTCTCAATTAACGGATCACTTTTTTAATGAGTAAAATATTGCTATTAAGCTTGTCAATTATGAAGAGATATTAACAATTAATTTAATTAAACTTAGTTTTTAATGTCAATTTTCAAACAATGTCATATAAATCAATTATAAAATTGAGTCTGATGAAGAAACTTTTATCTATCAAACGAATACTTGTGTTAGATAAAACGTGAAAATTCTCCACTTGATGTTAATTTGGGAATACGTAAACTGAGACTTTTGAATTCAAATTTGAAAACTTAGCAAAACCAAAACATGTGTTTACATTGTGTATTCTTTATGCTATTGTTTTGGGTTTTGGGTTGACTAGTGTTGACCAGGATAGGATGTCTACCAGAGGCTTGGGGGTTATGTGATTGTGATGCCATGATGATGTTTTAATCTCGATCTTTATAACCCAACCATGGTTATGTGATGGAATGCTCTGTATATTGGATGTGAATACTGATTGTTATAGTTGAGATTCTTATTTATGAGACACTTGGCTTAACCATTATTTTTGGTCATCGATCAGTTATCCTTGGTTATTTTCTAGTCGCCATGATGGGACTGAAATGTGGATTTATTCTTGATGATGTCATGATTGTGACATGTTTGACTCAACTATTTTTGGAGTCTTCGATCAATGTGTTTGAGTTATATTTTGGTTATTGAGAACCATTGGATACTTTTGATTATCAGTGATGCTTCAGTTGCCAATAGAGAGTTGTTGTGGTCATGATTTTCTATGGATGTTTACTCATGAAGATTTGATGCTTTTATGCATAGTTGATGATTTTATTATGGATTATTTTTGTGATTTTGAGATTTATGATTCCATGAGCATTAGGGTAGGATATCTGCATGTAGTGACGGGAAGTGGCTTGCAATGGGGGCCGGGGCCCTAAGAGGCTGCCAGGGTAACTCATTGTAAGTTGAATTAATAAGTGATAACATTAACACCTAATACTAACTGAATGAACCTAAAAATATAAGAGTTTTGGTTCTCGCCCATGCCTTGAGTGCTTGTATAGGCTAGGATGGGAGTATTGAGAACGCATGGTTGCGACCTTGCATTCCATAGTATGCCTTGTCAGTATGAGAGGATACTAGTGGCCGCATGAGATCAGTATGGACTCGTGGAGTTTAGCTAACTGCCACGGTAACTTGTATGTGATAAATGCGATGACACTTTTCCGCTTGCATAGTAGGTTCCTACATGTTATTGTGTGCCTCTGGGAAGTAGATGTCAGTTTCGTGATTGGAACCTTTGAGTTAGTATACTTTTAGGATTCCTGGACTATAGAGATTTGTGCTATGTGTTATGGATAGCCTGTTTGGGACTTGAGATTATCTCCTCAGCATGGTGAGAGTGGACCACTTAGGTACCACGCGGTTAGGTGGTAGTGTATTTTCCATTCTTATCATTTGAGATTCATTGAGACATCGTGGCTGATGCGTCCTTTGTGATGGTAGATATGTATCCTTTCATTGATGATTAGCATATGTTAGATGATGTTATCTTATGCTTATATTTGCAAGTTAGATTACTTTCTACATATGATGTTGTATATGTTAGGAGTGACATTCCTACTATGTTAATACCGATGATCTCTTCAGTGATTTGTGATGTTACACACGGAGGGATGGCTAGGGCCCACGATGGTCTAATGATGCTATTAACAATTGGGAGGAACCGTGCACTTAGTTAATTATGTTTGATCTTATGATGAATGTATATGTATTCTATGATGATGTATCATGTGTATCATGTGATTGTCTTTGATGTATCATGGATTAGAATAGGATGATGTACCTTATTTCACATATGTATATTCTTTTAAGCCTTCATACCCTATGACATGTACAGTGGATGATTGAGCATTTGGAAATGTAATGTATGAACATTGGACTTATCATTATTATTTCATGTGGATGTTGTACTAGATGGATTCATGTATGTTAGTTAATTTAGATGTAACTCAACGTTAAGGGATTCTTAAAGAATGAAATCGGTTATGTATGTTATGTTTAATTTTAGATGGACATTGCTATTGCTTCCATTATTATGTACAAGATATATGTAGTATTTACTTTCATGTTATTTTAAAAAAAAAAAAAATTTGTTACCAAACTTAGTGAAATTCTATGTTAACTCTTTGGATCCCTTGGCAGGGCATTACATGATACTTCTTCTCCTTTCTTTCTCGGTGGCTCTAGCTAGCTGGCTTCTTTTCTACAAGGGTAGCTACTCCTCCTCATCTATCTCCTCTTCTTCCTCCTCTTCTCCTTCTGGAATGATCTCAAGAATAGATTAAAAAAGCACCATTCTCCTAGTGACCCTTTTCCTTTTCTTCATTCGGATCTTGATCCTCTTTTGTTTTGTGGAGGCAAAAGGGGATGATGGCTCTTCTTATGAAGGAGGAATAGAAACATGTTGACTCACTCCCTCTTTTGATTGGTTGGGCACAAAGGGATGCAATTGAGGATCATCCTAGACTTGGGAAGCTCTAGTATCCTCAGACCCTTTTACACTCTCTTCTTGTTGCAAGGGAGGTACTTGAGCTTCATATTGTTCTGTTTGAATCCTCTGAGGGGAGGTCCTATTCCTCTTATTATTTCCTTTCCTCTTTGGAGGATGGTAGTATCCAACTGGGTGGACAAGTTGGTATACTATCTCTGGCCTAATGGGAGATTGGGCCGCAAAGGTAGGAATTGTGACTTTCCTCCCTCTACCTTTCTTAGGGTGAGCTTGATCGTGATAGATAACTGTGTTAGGTATTGGATCAAGTTGAAAAGGCTTCTTGATCAAATCCTTGGTCATTTTAACTACATGCCTTGCCTGATGATTAATATCATCACCTTCTTCCCTATAAACCTCAACATTCATGATGGGTCTCTCTCCTATTTTGTCTGAGTTGAATAGGGGGTACAACAACTCCCATGAATCTTGTTGCCTTATTTCCTCCAAGATGTCCAACTTGAGAGCCTTCTCTACTAGATACAAATTCATCTTACAATAGTCCCTAATGTGGACATCATAGTCATTTGTGGTGTTCATCTAATGATCTTCAATAACATCTTCATAGTGGAACTCCTTGCTAGCCAAACTCTCCACTCTCTCGATATTATCAAAATAGAGCCTAGGGGAATTGTATTCTTTGAGGGGTTAATTCTCCCATTCACATTCAAAGGATATAATATCTTACTTCCATTTTACTTGATATGGTCTTATGACCAAGGGCCATTCCCAGCAAGGTCTCTGTTGTCTCTTCACCCTCTAATATGCAGATTAAATCTACCAGGAAATCTCCAATAACACCACTTTTTCACTTGGATGTTTGGGGAGCTTCTTGGGGTTGATAGTGGCACCAGCTACCCATAGATATTTGAATGTCTTGAATTGAATGATATAGGCCCTAAGAATCGCTATCTTTGCTTTTGCCTCATCAAATATCCTCTTTGCATAATCACCTTCTATGAATCAGATGACCGTGAAGATGAATGTTTCATTCATGATTCTATACTCCTTGATTTGCACCGAGAGCTTCTTCCTCACCAACTAAGGGTAGAAAATATAGCGCCAGGCATTATGATCCTACATACTGCCTCTCTTGTACAAACCTAGGTAGTTTTTCACTCTTGCTACAAGAAGATAAACCATGTAAGAAGTCATATAGAACTTCTCCTTGTCCTTAAATGCCCCCAATTGCTCACACAAGTTCTCATTTAGTGTGGTGGCCTAGTCTAGTGGCATCTTCGTTGTCTTCATTATCTCAATGAAATTAACTATGAAAGAGCTAAGGTGGCCAGCTACTGGTAAACCCATGACACTGCTCAAAAGAATGATGGAATATCCAATGTCATCCTTCATGTATCCCCTAGTCATGTCCACCTTTCTTGTGACCCTTCCCAAAGGAGTCTTCGCAATGAGATATGAGGACGAGATGATTTTTTATGCTTCTTTGGGGTGCTCCATGTACCATCTCTCTACTACTTCATAGGAGAGTTTGGTGAATTGATTGGCCCTTGGGAGGTGGAGGACCCTCTCAATGTTGTTGGGTCAGAGGTCAAGGACCACTTTTCCTATCACACACTTAACCACTCTCTCCTCCAGGACAAAATGTTGTGCCAGCATCATAATCAAATTCGCTAACCATATTGATACTGGATGTAAAGTTGCACTCACCAAACTAGAATGAATTAAGGTGGATACCAATGCTGACCTTTTAGTAGGTTTGTTGCAAATTCTAAGTAATTCTCCCAAATCTATATGTCCCAAGTCAGTGTCTCTAATTTTTGCATGATCATCATGAAATCTTCACTTTGATGGCACGCCATGGAATTTGAACACAATGGGATTGGGTGCCATTTTCTCTCCGAAAATGGATGCCATAATATCTGCACAACATGAGAAAAAAAATTTATTAGTTCAAAATAATAAAAAAGCTTCAAAATAAAAATGCAAAAGCCTTAAATTTCATTAACAAAAAATAAACATAAAAAACTAAAATGAAATCGTTTTATTTATTTTTAAAATCTATTTTTCATTCTATTATTATATATTTTTATTTATTTATTTTCTATTATTTATTTATTTATTTTATAAAAAATTTAGTTATTTTTATAAAAATTATTTATTTTTAAAATTTTAGGGTTAGTGTGCACGATTTGAATTGTTAGAAGTGCGGTGTTTGTAGGAGGTGCACAACTAGGGTTTTAGTGAAATGCGCCATAGCCGAGGTTTTGCTTGCACTTGACATGTGGAGTGCACAATGAAATTCATAGTTTTGCAACTTGCGGGTAGGGTTTACACGGATGCACGTGACACATGACGAGAGGGACAAGATATGCAGTGCATGCAACAATCTCATCTGCGCATGGAGCAAAGTTCGAAGGTGGTGGTTGTATGAGGAGCGGTGGTGTGCAGAGGTATTTGGTGCCTGCAAGCATGAGGGCCATTAGATGAGGAAGGCCATAGACACATGTGGGTGCATGGGCACAAAGGCCACGCAATGGTGAAGGCTGTGGACATGTGCGGGCATGCAAGCACAAGAGAAAATGATGTTTTCTTGCTTACCTTAATGCTATGAACTGAGCTCAAAAGAAAATGAAACAAGATGAGGAGCTTTTTGGGGGTGGCAGGGCTTTTTATAATCTCGCCCACCCATAGGGTGCATGGTGCGCCGTGTGCATTGCAAACCTCGCAGGAAGCATACATGAGCCTTACGTGTTATGTGCACTTCATTTGTTTTATAAATTTTTGACCTTGTAACATTTCTTCGAATCCCCAATTTGTGAGTTCGGAGATTCAAAAAAAGTAGGGGGTCCCCATTCCTAGCTCGAGAATGGGGTGTGTGTTGTGAAACCACAACAATATGGAAGGGTCATAGGGATGTCTAGGGAGGCTTTGGGTGGTTTTTCCTAGCTCTATATTACACAATATTGTAAGGACAATGCTCATGTGGGTTTGTATATTATATTTTTGAAATTTATAATTCTAGACTTTTGGACATAATAAGAAGACAATTTTATGTTCTTACAAGATACTATTGTGTTTCTATTTCTATCATGCATTTGTGGTATTAAGGGGTGTGTCTTTCATCGAAAATTTATTAGTTGACTCTTCCTACCCATTCCCTTATGGGTAATAATCTAAGGAATATTATAGATACATTCCATGGTAATATGAAAAAAAAGGATGATTTTCTAATATGAAAATTAACTAGTGTTTTCAACAATAATTTTTCTAGGACATTGAAATATACCAAAATATTATTTTTTAAATTTTAGACCAGCTATGAGGTAGTTTTATTCATGGATAAGACTTCCACCCATTTCATAAAGTAGTTAGCTATAGTCAAAATATAGTTGTGACCTATATTCTAGATTGGCATAAGTGTCTAGTAAAATCAAAACCTTATTGCTTAAATGGCTCTTCCATAATGAGAGGAATCAATGGAAAAGATTCCAAGTATAATTTCTTAATGAAAATTATACAATTCTCATAGTTGGTTACCCACTTGCAAGCATGCTTAAATGTGATCATCCAAGAGAATAGTCACTTGAGATTCTAATGTTTGTTTCTATCCAGGATTAGTATCCCTCACACACTTCATCATGAAAGGGTTTCAAAATTTTCTCTTGTTTGTCCTTGTCTACACACTAGAGAAAGGTCCTATCTAATCCTTTTTTTAATTACACATCTTGCTAGATCATATATTTTATTCTTTTGAATTAAAATTACTTCTTTTTCTTGGGAGTGAGGTGTTTAAAACTATATCCATAAGTTAAGTGATAAGTTACATCAGTAAACTATTTAGCAGACAAATTTGCAAATAACACCTTTGGAAGGTCCTTTATTTTATCCTTATGGCAATCATAAATTAATTTACATAACCCATATCGTCTGACAAGCTTGGCTAACCAAATTTACAACTTACATTGTTGTATATATTCATTACCCAAGTACCTCTTTTATACATTCTTATTTCTCACTAGGAAAGGATTTTCTTAATATTTATGTTGGGTATAAATACCATATAATAAGAGTGGAGGATATAAAACTAGAAGTTATTGATTTCCTTTACCACCACATAAGGTGGTTTTTATTTATCAAGTAATAATTCAATTCACATTTCTTTAATGGGAGACTAAAAAATAAAACCAAGTCTCTTGAACCTCACTCATCTAAATGTAACATTGTCTCTAACAATGTCTATTCAAACATGTAACAATATATAATAAAATACATTTTTTATCTGGATTAAACAGTGCTGGAGCATGATAAATAACTTCCATAATGTCTCCAAATGCCTTCCTAGACTCCTCACATCATTCAATAACTTCTTTCTTTCTAATTAATCCAAACAATTTTTTTTGTAATCCCTGCAAAGTTAGGTAAAAGATGCCTAAATTTGTTTACCTCACTAAACAAAAACATTACTATGCTTCTATTGGATGGTAACTTAATACTTGTATTTTTCAAAAATGATCAAGGTCATTTTTTATATACCATTGTTTGAGACTAGATGTGATAATGTATTGTTAGACTAGGTGTACTATTGTGTTGCAGGACTAGGTAATATAGGTGTGTCCAAATTAAGTAACCCTATGTTACATGTATTGTCCAGTCAAGTGTTCGCCTATTAGTGAAAATTATAAGACTTCTTGAACTACTTGAACATGTGGAACACATTATAATGGTTCATATAGTTTAGTATCTCATTATGTTCACCAAAATTGAAAAGGGGAGAAATAAGATAATGTTTGTATGATATGACTGGTAAAATAGAATATTTGGGAAAATATGTTTAAAAGATGAACTCTAAATATTTCTTGTGTGAAGTAAAAATAATCATGATATGATAATCTTATACGTAGAAATGATATTTTAATCAATCTACCATAATAATATCATCTTATGTTAGTTATTAGTGTAAGTAAGAGATTTAGTTGTTAATTAAAAATCTTCCTATGGAGGGAACTAGGAGTACAGAGGAAATTAAAGTTTCAAGGGAGAATTTTTTGGGTTGTATACACTTAAAGGTGAGTTCTATCACTTATTTCTATTTAACCTCTATAAAATGAGAAATTATTGTTATATTTATTAAAATTCCCTATTCTTTGAGAAATAATGAGAACTATATTCTAGATTTATTAGAATTCTTCTAGTGTCATATGTAACACCGCTAAATTTTGAGATGTGACATAGGTCCAATATGAATTGGAATATTTTTTGCATATAGAGAGAAATTCTGAGGGTTCCATCATAAGCTCCATTGTGATGAGTAGGATAGTTGAAGCCACAACTTTTTCCTCATTTTAAATTTTACCAAAATTTGTGTAGGAGTGTATTAATAGGAATTACCAAGATAATATATCCATAAGAGGGGCTAAAAAGGGAATGCAACTAACTATAAAGTGAGAACCTATTATTGCAGCCATTAAAATCCCTTAAAAAGAGGTATTGTCAAATAATAGAATTGCTTCATCTAGGGCCCAATTCTCACAAAATAAAAAGTTTTAAAATAATTTTATTTCAAAGATGTGGCTTATCATACTAGAGAGACTTGGTTTGTGGTTACTAACACCTCTTTCTTGGTACCATATAAAAATATAAATTAGGGATATGGTAGAACAATTAATTTGGGTCAAAGTGTTTGATAATTCTTATAAATTTAAGGACAAACTATGTTGGAGGGGACCTAATCTTTAGATTGGGGTGAAATTACTGTAGAAAGATTACATGACTAGCTCAATAATGGCCATTTTAAATGGTGTAGTTTTCATATGACTTCCTATCTTTTCTATAATCTTTCTTGTATCATATGGATAAGTGCAGGATCATAATATGCCAAAAAGCGGTGATATGAAAAAAGTGGAGTTTGAAAATGTCAAAGAGAATTTCAAAATCTGCTCTAAATTTTTTCCACCCATCCTAATACCAATGCAAAAAGGTTGGGCCAAACCTCATCAAGCATTTGATCCATTATCGGGTACTCGATATTATATCGAGTATCCAAATAGAGCTTGGATACCTAAAACCTATGACTTGTAATTTAAAAAAAAAAAACCTTAGAGAAAATAATGCATTTGCATTTGAGTTTGGTTTGTGTTGCCTCCATTTTAGCTATTGGATATAGGAATGGGTAAATGATATAGGTAACAATTTTTTGTATTTTTTTATCATTTTGAATGAATTTTAATATAAAATAGGTATTTTAAATAGAAATTTTTGAAAAATAGGTTTTCTAAGTAGAAATAATTGAAAATTAGGTTTTTTTAATAGAAATGTGGTTTTGCAGTATAATAGGTATGGATAGCCCAAAACATTGAGCCAGGAAACAGTGTTCCTTGAAACCCTCCACCAAATGATCTAGTACCCCCTCAAAACTGTCCACCAAATGATCCCCTACCCCCTCAAAACCCTCCTCAAATTGAAGATTTGATAGAAGAAAATCTCACCAAATTGAGGGGTTTGCAAATGACATATAATACTATACCTACATTGACTCCCATGTTATCCACGTTAGTAACCATAGTAGATAATATTCAAAAACTTACCAACAAAAAAAATGTTTCTCTTCACTGGTGTGAGGAAATGAATGTCATGTTTGATGATGGTTTGGACTATGATGAGGTTGTGGCTCTAAACTTAAGTAAAGATGATATAGTTAACCTTTTTGTGAACCCAAAAATTGGTAAAATAGTAAACCGCAAAAAACCCAAATTATCAATTAGATGGTTCCCAAATGTGGCTATGTGTTTGAACTTTTAGGATCATTGGTGGATAGTTTTTGAAAGACATTCACACAAAAATTTAAAGGTGTCATTCTAATAGAAAATTGTATGCCAAATTTATGTTGCACCTCAAGGTGAACTACTAGAGTATGAGGCCCAACATGGGTATAAGAGGAGGATCCCCTCAAGATAGACCCTTTACCTAGTGGAAGAAAGCTAGCACTTTTGTCCCCCCCTAATGATGTCTCCCCCCTCCTCCGGTGTAACATCCTGATATCATTTCACAAGCTAGCTCTCATACTATTAGAGTCATCCATAGATTGAGTAGCCTATTGATATCCCAAGCTAGGATACTATTGGCTCCCCATGTTGATGATGTTGCAGCAAGTTCATCATCGGTGAGCTCATCAAATGTCTGTGTGCCCCATACTTGTATAATGTGCAAGAATATTTGTCTAGGTCCCATATGTGATCTTTCTGAGTATCAATTTTTATTTGAGGATGATGATACACTAGACACACATACAGAGGCTACAGAACCTGACATGAGAGAGGAGGGGCATGAAGAGGCATGGGATCCTTATATTTTGATATGTGTATACATTTATTTGTTACAACATATGTGATTTAAAGTTAATCTTTATAATAGAGTAATTTTAACCCATACTAACTTATGCACGTATGTGTTCTTCATTCATGTTTAGTTGATGACTAAGTAGGACCTCAGATAGGTTGATAATGTCACGCTCTCTACTATTTCATTTTTCCTTAAGAAATGTACGATACATTATTTTGTTTTCTCATTGTTTTTCTATTTGATATTGGAGCATATATGGTTTCTAATCTTTCTTTTCTCTTGTAGGTATCACCTATTATTGGGGGTCAGAGTGTGGGAGGTGAGGTAGAGCTCATTGACAAGGGAAAGGTAATTAGGTGTTTTTAATGTGACTAAATATCAATGCATGATTGTTAAATATTTGTGCTAATAAAATTTAATTTCATTCTTTATTGTATAGGGTGTGGCTACTAGGGATGAGTCCAAGAAGATTCTACATTGCAGACCCTCTAGCATTTCCATTTGCAGCAAGAGCCCCATCATATGTATAAGTATCATCTATTTGTTATTTTCCTTATTTTCATAAACAAATTCAAAACTAATTTCCATGATATTAACAACTAGGCTTTTTTATTTCATAGGAAACACCTTGTGCATAGGAGGTTGGACATCAGATTTTTGTATCTTTTCTCATGTAGCCATTATATCTAGAGGAGGAATCAACAAAAGTAAGTTGTAGTTTGAATTCTTGATGATATGTTATAAATTTAGTACGTTATGAATTATAATGTTATAGTTTAAGTTGTAGATCCATCTAACAAATAGACTTGAACATTTACAAGCCACAACAAATCAAGTTCTAGGCATCTTGACATATGAGAGGACTCCTGACTGATGTAGGAGGTCGAAAAGGGAGGTATTTATGATGAAAGTTTAATACTATAAATATTCATTAAAAAATATCATTATGCATTTGAGTAATTTAATGTTAGATACATAGAATCATATAAATTTAGTAGTCTAAATTTGAGTTTTCCTTTTTTGTTTATGTAGGAGGCATCTAATCCACCTAGTTCAACAAATAGGCTGCACTTCGATCATCCACTGATAGCATAGGATTTGATCATCTGCCAACAACATATGATAGTATAGTTGTCATAGGATGTGCCATGAAATTTTTTGAAATAGAATATTCCGTATTGCATATAAAAACATTGATATTATACACACTTTGATGGCATGATCAGCCACATTTTGTATATGAATCTATGTAATTTGATATATATTTGCATAATTTGTCTATGGATACATGAACTTTGATATATATATTTGTGTAATTTGTCAATGAATACAAGTATTTTGATATATTTTTGTCATTTATGTGCATAGTGATACCCATATTAATTTAGTATGGTATTGTTTAATTTATCATGGATTATGTGTATTATTCATGTTTATGGAATATCATTCATTTCGATCATGTTTGTTATATTAGATTCAAATGCTATAGTTTGTGAAGAACATTTTAACAAATTTTATATTCAAATTTTGATGTAATGTTTAATTTGAAATTATATCATATATGTTTAATTTGAAATGATCTCTGCAATCCCTTAAGATGTCTAAATTTAGCCAAATTCATGGCCAATTTGGTCTAAAGAGCCCATCTTTGGTATTACGAGATGTTTTAGTACATACCAGTCACAAATGTTATTAGGGCTCTGTGGTCAAAATAGGGGTTTCACTAGGTTATTTTAAACATTGGTATTATCATTATGGAGTATTTGACATTTCACCAATAGCCCCCACGAGCTTCGAGTTACGATCCTTGGAAGATCGACCTCCAAATGCACTAAGAGAACCTTGGGAACTCTTTGGTATAGGGTGGCCATGAATGTTGGAGGCTCTCCACATCTAGAACAAGGGTGTCACTATGGTTCATCCATCCATCTGGAGCTAATGACACTGATGATTTGATGCCAAGATTGGTTCCAAAGTTGTGTAGTGATGCACCAATGAACCCAAGAACACTACAACTTTTAGGATCAAGTGAGATCATTGTGCAAATCAAAATGGAATGTGATCTCTCTAAAATGAGATAGGTTATCATAACCTCAACAAGATTATCCTATAGCATTCAACATTTCACTAATTTTCCTGATGAGTTCCAAGTTATGACCCTCAAAAGATCGACCTCCAAACGCACTTAGGGCACCTTGGAGACTCTTCGAGATGGGGTGGCCATGAACATTGGAGGCTCTTTGAAAAAAAAATAAGGGTGTCACTATGATTCACCCAACCATAGGAGCTAATAGCACTAATGATTTGATGCCAAGATTAGCAATTTCAAGGGATGCACCAATGAATTGAGGCACACTACAAGTTTTGGCATTGAGCAAGATCAATGTACTGAATCCAAATGGAATGTGATATCTCCAAACCCTCAAAAGATCGACCTTCAAACATACTTAGAGCACCTTAGAGACTCTTTAGTATGAGGTGGTCATGATTTTTGGAGGATCCCCATGGATGAAACATAGGTGTCACTACAGTATAACTAGCCATCTAGAGATAATGGTTCTAACAATTTGATACCAAGATCAACAATTTTAAAGTTGCACAGTAGTGCACCAATAAATTGAGGCACACTGCAATTTTTGGCATAGAGAGACATTGCTATGTTGAATCCAAAGAGAATGTGATCTCTCCAAAATGAGATAGTTTATTATATTCCTTGGCATGAAATTCCTATAGCATCCTATATTTCACTGATATCCACAACGAGCTCTGAGTTATGACTTTGGGAAGCTTGACCACCAAACACACTTAGAGCACCTTGGAGACTCTTTGGTATGGGGTGGACATAAATGTTGGAGGCTCTTTATAGTTGGAGCAAGGATTTAACTAGGTTTCATGCACCCATCCAGAGATAATGGAATTGATGATTTGATGCCAAGATCAATAGTTTTAAAGTTACACAGTGATGCACCTATGAACTAAGGCACACTACAAGATTTGGCTACTTGCGAGATCACTATGCCAAATCCAAAAAAATGTGATCTCTTTGAAATGAGATAGGTTATTTTATGGCTAGGCATGACTATCCTATATCATTTGACATTTCATTGATAACCCCAATGAGCTCCAAGTTATGACCCTCAAAAGATTGACCTCCAAACACACTTAAAGTACCCAAGAAACTCTTTGGTACAGGGTGGCCATGAACATTGGTGGCTCTCCATTGCCAAAAAAAGGATATCACTAGGGTTCACTTGCCCATTTGGATCTAATGGAACTAATGATTTGATGCCAAGATTAGTAGTTTCAAAGTTGCATAGTGATGCACCAATGAACTGGGGCACACTACAAGTTTTGGCATCGAGCGAAATCATTGTGCCAAATCCAAATAGAATGGGATCTCTCCAAAATGAGATAGGTTATTTTAGGCCTCACCATGACCATCCTGTAGCATTCAAAATTTCATGGATAGTCCCAACAAGATGTGAGTTCTCAAAAGATCAACCTCCAAATGCACTTAGAGCACCTTAGAGACTCTTCGATATGGGGTGGTCGTGAATGTTGGATATTGTCTATAGCCAGAAAAAGGATCTCACTAGGTTTCACTTGCCCATCTAGAGCTAATGGCACTGAATATTTGATGCCAAGATCAGAGGCTTCAAAGCTACACAGTGATGAACCTATGATCTGAGGCACACTACAAGTTTTGGCATCGAAAAAGATCACTATGTTGAATCCAAACAGAATGTGATCTCTTAGAAATGAGATAGGTTAGTGTATATCTTAACATGACCATCTTACAGTGCTTGATGTTTTAGTGATATTCTCAATGATCTATAAGTTATGACCCTCGAAAGATTGACCTCCAAATGCACCTAGAGCACCTTGGAGATTCTTTGGTATGGGGTGGCCGCAAATGTTGGAGGCTCTCTGTAGATGGAACAAGGGTGTCACTAGGGTTAGTATTAAGTAAAAAATATTATTTTTTAGCTCCCACAATTTTTTGGCATTGGGAACAGTGCAAGTTTGGTGTTAGTATTAATTAAAATCATCATTTTTTAGGTACCTACACATTAATTACATTAAGTAAAAAAAAAATGTTTCTTACATTAAATCAACAAGTTAACATTTACAATATCTCAAGTGTTTCATCGTTATTACATCAATACACAACTACCAAAAATCATAGTATCAAAAATAGAATAGATTTTTATTCATTCTACTCTTTATTTAGTTTTAATCTCCATGCATGGACACTCTTCATGTTGTACCTAAATTCCAATATCATAAAAGTATCAGTAAATATTTGTATTAAATATTTTTAAATAATTGTATTAAATAAGATTATTATCAGCTCACTAAATCATTATGAACAAAAGTACATAAGAAGTAAATATACCTAGCCAAGTGTTCCTATAGGGGTCTGTCTCTATTCTAGGGTGTCCAATAGGGCTTCATGATCAACATTAGTAATAGTAAAAATTTCTTTTACTTTTTGTCTTGATGTTTCAAAAACTTCACATTTGTTGCTATAATAAGATGTGAATATATAATAATTGTTTTGTGCTTCTGATAGTCTTTGAATGCAGGAATCCCATTCCTTCTAAGCATATATATCTGTAACCATGTTCCAAAAATAACAACTTGACTAGTAGGATATGTGAATCCATCATCATATGTGATCAGTTGTGCAAGCTTTTGTTTACCTCTTACATAATATGCTAACCAATAGTCTAATTTCTCATCATTCCTCTATGGTGCAACCAATGCAAAAACATGTCCTGGCTAAAGAAGATATTATAGATGGTTATGCTCAACTAAACTTTTCATGTCATCATTTCTAATAGAGAGTATGATAGACAATGGAGTAAAATAATATGCAGCCTATGTGTCCACCCTCTCACTTGACTCACAATGATCCCAATCACACCAAAAATAACTAAGACAAAAGAAAGTTAGCTATCATGTCCAAATGGTCCATTTACTAGAATCAAAGCTCTGAAATGAATGCATTTTTAATGAGTCTCTAATAGAAGCCCAATCTAATTTATCACTTGAGGACCCTTCCTCAACCAAACAAAAGAACTTGCGTGCTACTGAATCAAGAGTCTTCCTTGTCATAATGTTAAACTATACCAATCAACAATGCTACAAGTATTAGGAGGCTTTTCTCCTAAAATCTTCAATTTCTCCTTAACTAGAGCTCTCTTCACACATTCCCCTACTACATCATGTTCCCTTTTCTCATGGCTAGACTAAAAAAAATACCAAATATGAGGCACCCCCCTCTCTACATGCATCTTACACAACCAATAAAGCATGTGAGTATTCTTGAATTGACCTGCACAATTATCTAACCAAATCATATGTCTATCCATAGAAATGTCATGCTCCTATAAGAAATCAAAATAAATCTCTAAACATTGTTGCACAAACTCGTATGAGTGAGATCTATCATTGAACTCATGTAAAAAGGGTACTCTCTAATAATATTTCAATTATCTTCTGCACTATTAGGGGCACGTCTATATCTTATCTGGACAAAAATAGAAATATGAATGGAGTTGTAATACTGAGATTGTGTCTCATTTCGGGGCTACAATGTATAGTTCTCTGTAAAGTCAACAACTGATATAATTGTGCCAATGGGAAAAGTTTCCTTACACATTCTAGATTGTTGATCCAAACACTGCAACTTGTAACTATGCCTTGGATACTTGTAGAAAATATTTGTCTTGAAATCTAAAATAAAACTAGCCACATTGATTTCTTTTATAACCAATTCACATCTAGAGCCCTCTCCTCCACTCTTCAATGTGTATTTCACCATTTCATTTTTTTATTATTATCCTCCCAAGATCTTGTTTGCACCCCTCATGGAAACTTATGTCAAACTTGGATAAGCCACAACATGTTGAGCATAGTTTGACTTACCTCCAAGTAATGTTTAGGATATTGTGTGCTATCTCTAATGCCAATTCTCAACTTCAACACATTTTTAGTATTGGGTGATACTCTTGAGATAGAGTGTCAAAAGTGTGTAATTTTTTGCTTCACATCATCATTAAGATTCTTTAAAAAATGTGGAAGTCTCCCACCAAAATCTCATGAATCATTTTGAAGACGATGGTAAATTCTCTCTTGTCTAGTAAGTGCTCTTCTCAAAGTAGTATGATTTGGGTTCAAATCAATACAAGTTTGTCTCATAAATCTACCCCTCCTCAAATGATGACTTACCAAAGAGGTCATAATAACCCTTCAATCAACTCTCTTATCCTTCTCCCTGCTATTTTTTTCCAATTATATTGAGGGTATGTGCAAGATCAATGTGTGGAAAAAAGTGGCGATTTGAAAAATATGTAGTCCTGAAATGCCTCAAAGTATTTCAATATCTAGTCCAATTTATTTCCCACCCATTCTGATACTAAAAAAAAATAATTAATACCTTTATAAGTCCTACTATATCTTTTGATTCCAACCGTATATGGTCAACTTTTAAAATGTCCCAAAAATGTGTTTTTGGCCTATTCTTGTGTGTTTTTTACTTCAAACATGTAGCTGACAACATTTTGGTCACCAAAATTTGATGAAATGTAAAGGATTTCTTAGGAATGTTCTTAGCTTTCCATAAATGTAAGGTTTGTCAAATTATGAGTTTAATAAGTAATTATTACTTATTTTCTAATGGAGTTACATATAAAGTGTTGACTAACACACTACTTGAAAAACAACTACAACTTTTAAATGGTACAACATGTTTGAAATCCAAAAGATGCATCACATTCTATGTTTCTTCTACTATAAGGGAAAAAAATAGAAAAAATAAATTTTGTAGAGTTTTGAATTAGTTAAGGTGGTTAGACATGAGAATTTTTTTATTCTAAAAATACTAAAATAGAAAATTAATAATTAATTAATTATTTAAAATAAAAAAACCCAAAAATATATGTCACATTCATACATGAGTATACTTTTTATATCTAGAACATTATTAAAAAATATTACCCTTTTATTTTGATTAAGGTGGTCAGACATACATCTACTTCTTACTTTTGTCCTCAAATTTTTGTACTATTGTATCAAAATTCAAAAATTTGACCAATCGGTTTTCCTTTTTTTAGATAAGGCCTAGTATTTTAGAAACTAAATTCAATTTCATAATTATTTATTTAAAATAAAAAAATCCAAAAATATGTGTCACATTCAGGCATGAGTATACTTTTTATATCTAGAATATTATTAAAAAATATTATCATTTTATTTTGATTAAGGTGGTCAAACATACATCCACTTCTTACTTTTGTCCTAAAATTTTTGTACTATTGTATCAAAATTCAAAATTTTGACCAATCGGTTTTTTTTATAGATAAGGCCTAGTATTTTAGAAACTAAATTCAATTTCATAAAGATTTTTTTCTCTCAACATTTTGATATAAAGTTTAGAACAAGTAAAAAATTGCATGTCAAGTTGACATAACCTTGATTTGTTGATTTTTTATTCCCACTTAAGAGCATAGTTTGGTTGACCATGATCCTACACATATCCTTGAGCGCACTAAAAAGATTCTTCATAATAATGGCATTTCTTTCCATTTTCTTATTGACATAATCTTCAATTTGGAAACCATAGGTCTCATTTTTTGCATTATTAATAAGTGCATATAAAGTTGACATTGCTCCACCATTGTCTTGTTGCTGAAAAATATCTTATATAGTCTTGAAGCCCATAACTGAATGGTTATTTGTAATTTTTTTCTTTCTAAATTAGTAATAATCATTTCACCAATTTCAATTATCCATTTCAGTGTTTTATGATCTTCATGTTGATTATAATTAGGAGATATGTAACATTCCTATGCATTTTCATTTTCGACATGGTCAATCATGGCATTTACGTTATAAACTAGTAAATTTTCATTCTCCAAAATTTCAATCCTTGCATTATCATTATCAATTGGTAAATTTCAATTCCCTAACTAACATATTCATTTTTTGACTCTATGATTTCACATTCGATCAATACTTCGTCAACTTGATTTACATTTAACATGCCTTGACTCTTCCTTTGCTAATTTACCTTATCCCTTTCCCTATATGTTGCAATGTCTTCGTTTGATACCTTCCTTTTTAATTTAGCCTTTTGATGACCACTGATCCCCATTCAAACAAAAATATCGAACACCTAATCAGATCTTATATCAACATTTTCAGTCAAATGGGCCCCAAAAAATACTTTTTCTCCAACCCCATGAAATGGCTCCCAAAAATTGTGATTCTCAAGTCTGCAATGATAGAGAATATTTTGGGAAAAGACTACCAGTAAAACAATTTGGGTACCCGGTCCCATATTAGGTATCTGATATTATTAGGTATTCAATCCAAGATCAAATACCCGATATGATATTGGGTACCTAAAATGATCACCCAAAATTTGGAGGGAAATCTATTCGACAAGTGTGGGAAATCAACAACTATTATATTTTATTATATATTAATATATTATTATTATAATATCTAATATAGTAAAATATAATAATTATTAAATAAAGTATAGTAATATATGATTATTATTACTATTATATAATATAGGATTATTATTATTAAATATAATTTAATAATATATGATTATTATTATTATAATATAGTAATGGGGTCATAAGCTAGGGTAATCGATGCAATGGGTCCAATGGGGTCATAAGCTATTCTATGATGCCATTTGACACATACCATTAATTACTCTATCTCCCTAGGAGTCCTAGGGACACATGTCAAGATGCAATGGATCCAATGGGGTCATGGGCTAGCTTATGACCCCATTTGACCCATTTCATTGATTGCCCTATGTCCCAAGGGGTCCTAGGACTCCTAAGAACACATGTTGCAATGAAATAGGTCAAATGGGGTCGTGGGCGATTGGACCCATAGTGTTGATTACCCTATCTCCTTAGGGGTCGAAGGACCCCTACGGACACATGTCATGATGAAATGTGTCTGAAGGGGTTGTGGGCTAGCCTACATCCTCATTCGACCCATATCATTGATTACCTTATGTCTCTAGGGGTCCTTCGATCCCTAGGGACACATGTTGTGATGCAATGGGTCTAATGGGGTAATGGGTTAGCCCATAACCCCATTGGAACAATAACATGGATTACCCTAAGTTCTTAGGGGTCCTAGGACCCGTAGGGACACATATCATGATGCAATGGATCCAATGGGGTTGTAGGTTAGCCTACGACCCCATTGGACCCATTGCATTGATTACACTATCTCCCTAGGGGTCCTAGGACCCCTAGGGACACATATCATGATAAAATGGTTCCAATGAGGTTGTGGGCTAGCCTACGACCCCATTGGACCTAATACATTGAATACCTGATATCCTTAGGGGTCCTAGGAAACTTAGGAACCTATTGCTCAATTTTTAGTTCATCTCATTTTTATTTAGGTAGAAGTCAAGTCAAAGAGTCAATGTTTTGATTTTATGTCTAGAGTGCCCCTAGGATGACCTCTCTTCCTACACCTCCTTTCAAGATTACCTATGCAATAAATCATGTGAACAATGCCCTGGTCAAGGACTAAGTGATTTAGGATTTGGTAGGTTATTTATAACTATTTTCTTGATTAAAAGAATGTTTGAAAATTCTAATGATTTATCATCTAAATATTCAAAAGGATTATGAGGACCAAGATCTACAGTGGTTTGCATTTTAATGGAAGGTATCACAAGTGATCAAGCTTAGAATACAAGGAAACTAGTGAATTTAGTAGAAAACCAAGTTAAAATCATCAAAAATACTGAAATATAAAGGCAATAAAATATGCATCATTGATTCGTCACATGAACGATCTAGATGTGATCTTAATAGCTACATATGTGGGTAGAAAAGTTAATCAACAAAATGGATGCACACCATTGGTCAGTTGAAAATAAATTCCCTATTGTATTTTAATTTACGATGGTGCAGGGGATAACCACTACAGTTAAATTAAAAAAAAATTGCAACATCACAAGAAATTAAAGTTAACCATGAGTTAAGGTAGCGAACTAGAAAAAGATGAAGATCACATTTTTTCTGGTAGTTAAGAGTAACCTAAGGTTAAGACTATGAAGGAGAAAAATCATGTATTCAAAGCTTTACAGGGTTAAATGATGAGTTAGAGTTTTAAGTTGGAAGCTTGTGAATGAGGTAATAGTTAAACTCAAAATAGTCATTGTAGTGTCCTAGATGTTAAAGATGACTTTCAATTTTAAGTTGGGATGAAGCAAAGAGCATAAAATGACAGTCATCACAGTGTCACAAGGTCCTAATGTGAACTATAAATGTGTCATTACAAAGATAAATGGTCACCAAGTTTTCTCAAAGGTATCAAGGGATTAGGATCATCTTTTCAAAAGATGCCACACATCCATACCATGTTGTAGATTAGATATTTTCATGTTTTATTCACGTTTTCTTTCTATTGTGTGTTTGTTACACTACCACAACTGAGGAATGACAAAAAACTATAAATGTAGTTTCTAATGATAATGTATAGATCAAAAAACTTGATAGTGGAGAGTTGGTAATTCCATTTAGCTTGATTTTCCTTTTACATTTGTTGTTCCAATCATAGGGTAGATTAGGTTTGCATTGAGGGTAAAAGAAAATTACATTTGGTACTATGATTTTCTGTTAGATTCCATTCCATTATGGTAATTTTAGCAAAGGTAATTCCATTTACCTTCCATGTGTAGTTCTTTTTTTCAACCTCCCTTTTGTATCTACATCATTAGAATCAGTAGTCATGGTTGTAGAAGTTAAAGTAGTTTCTAATTAGAAGTTAGATGCTAGGGCTTTAATATAACTTATAAAAAATATTCCATTGGGGGTTGTGAGTTATCAAAATCCAATTTTGTCTAAATTTTTTGTTTCTACAATAAATTTGGTTAGTAGCCTCTTCTGCTCTTAGGTCAAGAGCTTATCCTTTAAAATCATGATCAAATAAAGGCATCAATTTATTATATATCATTTCAAACCAAAGGGACTTGTACCTTGTAATTTAGAGGGTAGTGATATAACCCATACACTGACCCATTTTTTGGTGACATCCATTTGTTTCTCCAAAACATTAGGCATTAAAAAGAGTCAAGATGTAAACCCTAATAGGAAAACAAACTATTAATGAATAGTTCTTTTGTGACTTTACTAGGAAGAATTTAAAATGAAAGAGCTCTAAAGAATTTCCCTTCATAATAAGTTTGCACTCTGTTTCATTATATATTTTGAGTTGCAAGATAGGTCTTGTGGAGGTGAGTTGTTTTCCATAAGAACCTAACACAAGTTTTATAGCCTCAAACTACTAGGAAAGGAGAAGCTAACACAAATTTGATGACTGGTAAAGTTTCCATGATGACCAGGGTTAAGATAAACTCAAAACACCATTCTTCAAGTAGTTGATTCATCATAGATCCAGGAGTGACAAGGAAAGAGGAAGGATTGACCCAATATATGAGGAAATCAAGAATGCCAACTTTCTTATTCTAGAAGGTATTTTCAAAAAAGGAAGAGTGCTCACAAGGGAATCTAGGGCTAAGAAACTCAGAGAAACTCACTTGCTTGCAGTTGTTTCTACTAGAACAAGGAGAATTAAATCTTCTACCCCTCTTTTTGCTAAAACTTCTATTCCTCCCATCTTTGATTATTTATTGTTGCATGGTGTAACACTCCTAATTTCAGTCACTTTCTAAACAAATCCTATTCTTGTACCAACAACTATGGTAGTCCCTTAAGGAAATGTAATTGGTCCTCTCAACCTTGGAGATAATAATGACTTTCCAAGAGCATCAAGAAAAAATTTAGATACAATGGTGATGGCACAAACTCTACAGAACAACACCTAATTGCTTTTCATAAAGCTTGTGGTGCCATGAAACATCAACATAAAGCCGTGGTAGTTAGGATGTTCGTGGATACTCTTGTAGATAATGTTGTTGATTGATTCCAAGATTTACCTACAAGGTGCATCATAGGTTGTAAAGACATGAAGAAAAAGGTTGAAGAATTCTTTAAAATTACAGAAGATGCACAAGTGTTGTTGCTACAATTGGTACAAATGAAGAAACAACCATCTGTTTCTATGAGAGATTTTAATAAAAAGCTTAACAAACTCATCAAGATAGAACCTATAGACTATAGTAAGTACTCCAAGGGATGATAATAAGAAGACCTTCTAAATCAGCTCTATACCTCTTAATCTGGGATATAAAATTAGGAGAGAAAATGTAGAAAATTTACAAGCTGCACAAACACTAGCTATTGAGATGGAAGATGACATGATATCCTCTAGTAAGTAGAAAAGATAACTTCAATCCAGAGCCATAGGTAATGCAACGAGAACTTCAAATAATATAGATGAAATTCTCCAAAAGTTGTCTTATGAGGTTATTTCATTGAAGAAACAAATTAATAGGCCTATTCATTCTTTTTACCAACCTTCTCAAGAAGGTTCTAAACATCCAAATGGAGGTAAGACTTTGCAAATACCACCTACTCAACAAAGGTTAGCAATTGAGGCTATTTTATAGAGATAGAACATGTGTTCTTTCTACTTAAGGGCACATCAAGATGGGTATATACATGCTAACATGATCAAGTATAAGAACATGGTGGACAATAAAGAGCAAACAATCAAATATGCAGAAAGTGAGTATGGTCATACTCCTTGTGGTGAATCTAAAAACTTTTATTTGGAATATGAATCAAATTTAGAAATTGGAGGGGATTTTTTTGCAACTCTAGGTGGACCTTAATTGATAGTCATGACTAGGGGTTAGAAGAATAAGAATCAAACCTCCAATTCAATTCTTGCTAAAAATCATGCACCATTAGACAAACAAGCTATAGATAGTATGGTACCTTCAACTTCACAAAAGGAACAAAAAGGTAAGTTATCTAATTCATTTGATATAATAAAATACTATGAAGAGGTGAGAATTTAGATATCTCCACTAGATTATTTGAAGTATAACCTTGATCAACTCCAAAGACTTGTTGAGCACTATAATAATAAAGATGGAGGTCATGATATTATGAATGCTAATGTTGATCAGCATAGCAAATCTAGTACTAGTGTAACCTCTCTGGCTAATGAATATCGTGCACTACCTAAGTTGTTTCAAGAAGAAGAGTCTATTTTCTTAGCTACTTCTCCCAATCAAAAACCAAAACCTTTTTACATTTTCTTGTTTATTAATGGAAATAGGTCAAGTAATTGCATCATAGACTCAAGGGATTTTAATAATGTGATGCCTTCCTCTGTAGCTAAAGATCTAGGTCTATCCCTAACTAAAACTCTTGGTCATTGTTACTCAATGGATACAAAACAAGTACCCTTGCTTGGACAAATAAAGGATGCTCAAGTTGTTCTAGCTACCTATACTTCTAAAAGGATAAAACTCACCATCCTAGTGTCAGACATCCCTGTAAGTTATGGAATTCTCCTAAGTAGAAATTTTTGCAAGGACATAGGGGGAGAAATAAAATTATATTGGCCCTACACTACCATTCCAATTGGGGAAAAAAGGTAGAAACTAGAACTAGAAGAAAAAGTAAAGTTCAATGTTCTAAAGTCAGATGATCCTAGGTCTCAAATCTTATATCAAGATATGTAATTTGGTAACCATATGCTATTTTCTAATACACCTGATATTCAACAAGAATCAGAGAAAAAAAATGGTGAATAATTGTGTACTTTAGAATTTGATGGCAGTTGTACCAATGTTGGTTTAGGTGCAGGAGTGTTTTGACATCACCTAGTGTAGAAACAACTTGTTTGGCATACAATTTAGATTAATGACATTTGAAGAATACCAACAACAAAATTTTTCTAGCTACCTATACTTCTAAAAGGATAAAACTCACCATCCTAGTATTAGAAATCCCTGCAAGTTATGGAATTTTCCTAAGTAGAACTTTTTGCAAGGACATAGGGGGAGAAATAAAATTATATTGGCCCTACACTACCATTCCAACTGGGGAGAAAAAGTAGAAACTAGAACTAGAAGAAAAAGAGAAGTTCAATGTTCTAAAGTCAGATGATCCTAGGTCTCAAATCTTATATCAAGAAATTTAGTTTGGTAACCATATGCTATTTTATAATACACCTGATATTCAAGAAGAATCAGAGAAAACAAATGGTGAATAATTATGTACTTTAGAATTTGAAGAATACCAACAACTTGTGTAATTTAGATTTCAAGAATACCAAAAATATTGTAGACTATGAAGCCCTTCTTCTTGGCATAATAGCACCAAAAAAAAGGGTCAAGATACTCAAAGTTGAAGGAGATGCAGAATTGGTGGTAAGGCGAGTGAAGAACCAAAGATTAAAAAACTACCGTAATAAGGTGTGGGATGAGATTGAAATTTTGGATGATTTATCAATTATAGTAGTACCAAGGGAATTAAATTCAAGAGTTGATTCTTTGGTAGTCTCTCAATCTTTTCTTCTTGATGGGCTCCTAAATTAGCCATCTTTCTGACCATTTTTTATCCTATTTCTAAGACATTTGATTGCAGATAGACATACATTCATGGTTTTAAGAATATGAACTTATGGTTTCTATATATATATTCTAATTTTTTATTTTATTTTATTTTATTTGTGTGTGTGTGTGTGTGTGTGTGTGTGTGTGTGTGTGTGTATGTGTGTGTGTGTGTGTGTGTGTGTGTGTGTGTGTGTGTGTGTGTGTGTGTGTGTGTGTGTGTGTGTGTTTGAGCATAAGATGGAATGTGGATACCTCTGAAGACACAATATCTACTTAATTTCATGGAGAAGAATGGTGAATATAATAGATATACATGTTAATGGATGTTTTCTCTCCTAAGCTCTATTTTGGGTAGATACATCTTGTAGCCATAGGTTTGCAAGAGTGATAATTAAGACTAACAACTTTTCCTAATATTGACGATGTGGATATATATGTATATGGTTGGATGTATGTGCATTAATTCTATTGCAAGAGTTGAACATGGATATTCAAGGACTATCATATTAGCACAAAAGTCATCAAAGCCAACCGTGATTGCAGAATCCTCGCAAAGCAGATCAATGCTTCCTATTGCATGCAACACGCAAATCTAGTGAGCACTATATTCTAGGATTGTTATGAAACTTTATGAGTTATAACTGATCCTCATTATGAAGTGATCATAGGTTTAGTAGTTAGTGGTAGTTTCCTTTTAAATAATTGACTATTGTGACTCTTTTAGAGTTAGTCGAATAAACTATTTTTTAATATAGAAATATTGCATACCATTTCAAAGAATGTAATCATTTTTATGGATGAACAGAATGTTAAGTTCAAGTTTGCAACTTTCATCTTGATTTTACATTCCATTGACTCATTTGTGGGGGGGGGGGCTCACTTGATGAGTGAATTTATTTGTTACAATAGGGTTCATTTCCTATTCATTTATATGTTTTAGAACTCTATTATTCCTATAGCCATTGGTACCAAAATCAGTATCCTATTCCTATACTACAGTCAATTGGAGTAGTTCCTAACTATAATTTCTTGCTTTGATTAGAATATAATTTCTTACCAGTTTTAGTTTAGTTTTCATGAAGCATAAGAATTTGAATTCTTTAAATAGGCTTAGAAGAGGAAGTTTGAAGCATATACTTTGTAGATGCCATTCCAAGTTTACATCCCTGGTCGATAATTAAATGAGACTAAATAGTGCATTAAGAATCATTTGGGTTGACCAATCCTAAATTAAGTAGTCCATTGTTTTGGGTTTTTGATACCATTGTTTGGAAAAACATTTTTGGTGTCGTTACTAGGGATGGTGTTAATTCAAACTAATCCTTGTAATTGTAGTCTTAGTTTTAATTTAGTACTTCTATAAGCATTTTTTATGCATAGAAGAAGAGATCACCTCAGGAGATTTCTTCCCCATGACTATCAAGGAGAACCATTTGATTTATTTAGTCCTAAAATTGAAGAACCACAAAGTGAGAACAAACAATAAGCACCCCTTGAAAATCCATTTGCTAATGTTCAGGAACGCACATCCTCTTCATCATCTAAAGAATCACTACATTTGAATGAACTATTTGCTGAACGTGAATATCAAGATAATCTTCTTGCTCTTATTGTATATTAGCCACCCCCACAAGGTCCTCCCAAAATGGATGCTCAAGCTCCCTTTCCTTTTCCTATACCTCAATAGCAAGGCATCCAAAATTTTAAAAATATACCTATTGCTGCACTTCCTAGATTTTGTGGCCTCCTAACAAAAGACCCTGAGACCTTTCTCTTTGAATTTGATTTTCTTTATCAGAGTTATGACTGTATGACTTATGCCCACAAGCTGAAGTTGTTCCCATCAACTCTAAAAGAAGCTTCTTTGAGATGGTTCATGAGGTTGGGTGCTAATGTTGTACCAGATTGGGATGTCATGCGTACAATGTTTATTACAAAGTACAAAGAGTACTACAGAGGTCAAGATTTGAAAGGTGATGAAATTTTTATAATGTCTTAGAGGGAGGATGAAACACTAGAGGATTATGTATCTAGATTCATGTTTAACTTGCAACCTAATACTCAACACTAGCTAAATGAGGCATCTCAAAAGCACCTTTTCTTAAAAGGTGTGAATGAAAAAAGTATTGAGGCTCTAGACCTAATGGTAGGAGGTGATATCATGCAAAAATCATGGGTTGACATAAAGAATATATGTGAAAATTACTCAAGGGTCACTTTGAAGAAGGGTAGGGGAGTTAGAGCCCTACCACATAAGTCCAATGGTGGTTCTAGAGTATCTAAAATAGAGATGTCTAATCTACTATCTAATTTCAAGCAAGACACCATCAATAATGTCACCACTCAGTTGGATAGTATGCAAGAAAGGAGGAAGAAGGAAGAGTTATATGATGTGCTTGTTGAGTTCTATTCTCATTGTAAATGTAAGACAATTGCATCTATGGACATTAACTCAATGCCCACCGAGTTCAAAGCTATATATGAGGGGAATGGAGTAGTTTTCTATGTTGCTCAAAGGCATCCATGGGCTCAAAGACAAGGTATGCCTCTAGACCCACTAAATAATTTTGGTTATAATAATAATAGTAACTATCGACCAAACCAAAACCCCCAAAAATTTTCTCCTCAAGGTCAGAATTAGAATCACAATTGGCCCAATCAACAACCATATTGTAACCAAGCCTACCCACAACAACCACCATTTAACCCATACCAATAGAAATATAACTCCTTTTAATAACCACAATAAAATAACCAATGGCCACCTCATGGTAATTGGCAACCATAACCTTAGTGGGGACCTAATCAACCTAATCAACAACCACCACTAATGCCTTCACCTTAGCAACGGGCTATTATGCCACTGCCTCCTATAGTAAATAGTACTCCTCAAAATCCAACTCAACTTCCAGCTCAATCAACTCTAAATCCTAATAATAAGCAACAGGCCTATTCCTTGCATATAAATGGCATCCATCTTAGATCGAGAACTACACTACCTACACCCAAAGAGCCAATAATAATTGAAGTTGTTGATACTAAGGACATACCTATGAGGTAGCCTACTAATGTTCCACCTATTTCTCAAACTACACCAGTGCCTAAGAATCCTCCTTATCCATAGAGATTGTCTAAGGTTGTCGCTCCAAAAGAAAATCCTATAGCCGCTGATTCGATTGATCAGCTCAAACAAATGATAGTGTAGATTCCCTTATTAGATGTGCTTAAAGAAATTCTAGTCTATACCAAAGCAATTAAAGAAGACTGTATCAAAAAACCTGGAAGGAAAAAGAAAGACCTTAATACTATCCATATCTTACGTCATCTCTCTGATCTCATGCTAAGTAAAGTTGTCATGCCTAAGTATTCAGACATAGGAAGTCTAGTTGTAACCATATTCATTAATGGTACCCAAATTCAGAATGTTTTAATTGAATTGGGAGCATCAATGAATGTTATGACTAGAGAATTTTTCTTCAAGCTTAGTATCATTAGTTTGCAAGACACATCAACAATATTGTAGTTAATTGATAATTCGACAGTCAAGCCTAATGGAATGGTTCAGGATATTGTTGTTACTCTAGATTCTTTAGAGTACCCTTCAGATTTTATAGTCTTGTCACCTAAAGCCACTCTTGGAGGTTACCCATTAATCCTAGGAAGGCCTTGGTTAGCCATGACTGATGCTTGCATTGCATGCCATTTATGAAACATGATGATATTGGATGGAATATGTTGGAGTTTGAAAATGTTACTCATTTCCAATTACCCTGATGAGAACAAAACATATCTAGGGGTAGCTAACTCCCATTATCAACACATCCATTCAGACACTATGCCAATTGTAAGGCATGACCCTTCTTCTTCTTCAAGCTCTGCAAAACCTAGGCAGGTAGACCTGAGATTCAATTGATACCGTACCAATGCAAAACATATCCCTGAATCTATTTAATGCAAATAAAAACCCCTAATTCTTCTTTTCTTAACTAGGAGATCACAAGCATGAAATAGGTAAGGACATGACTCATGAAACTAGAAAGCTAAGTGCAGGTTATACTTTGAATACCTTTCAACATAAAATGAAAATGATTTAATAGATTGATGACAGCAAGACCCAGGTATGAGCAACAAAATTTAATGATCCTATCTGTGATCAGTGCCTCATCTATTGGGCAATTAAATGAATTATAACCATACATCTCCTAGACATCTCAGACATATCTCTGCATCAAGATCCCTGATCTATCCTTCACTTTGTGAACTGACATCTGCATCAAAATGAATCTCATACTCAGAATATCCTATCATGAAATCAGTAAACCCTATGATAAACACCAAGCGGTTATATGGCTCTTAGTTCCATAAGCAAGATATTTCAATCACATACATCACTTAATGAGATGCAACCTAATCTATGGTCTTTAATCATAAACTAGAAAATATTACAGATCCACAAACAGGAGACAAGATTCAGACTGAATTTGAAACCATTGTCGCTTTTTATTTGCTTTCCTTGAAATCAAATACATGAAAGATGTACAGAATACTTTAGAAATTGCCTAAAAAACATGAACTATTTGTAGAAAACTCAAAATTTTGTTCAATACAAGAAGAAATGCTGAAGAATGGTCTCTTAGTGCAAAAATTGGAACCCTTGAAACAATGAAAGATAGAAAGATATAGCAAAGGAAAGAATCTCGGATCTGATCTTCACGTGACAAGTGTCCATTTGAAATGCAATCATCTGTAACTGAAAAACTTCTTTCTTCCATCTCCCATTTTGATCTGATCTTGTTTCATCATTTCTGTTATTGACTTGCACAATATCTCTGTTGAAATGATGAAACCTTGCTGAGTCACCAAAATATCTGATTTACCCATTGAAATACTTGGCAAAAATCGGGTTAAATTGAGTGAATGTGAGAAACGTTAACTCCAACCACATTCTTACCAAGTTTTACTGATCCCCTAACTGGATTTTCAATTTTTTACCCATTCCATTGAGGAAGCCCAAAAATTCACGTTTCTAGCTATAGCTCAAACTAGGAAGCACCTGTGCAAAAACTAACTCCAAAATCAAAAAGTTTGTCTTCTCCCGATTCTGAAGATATATAACATTGCCTATCTAGCCTCTTGGAAACCTCCTTAAAGTCATTTTGAAAATGACTCCTCTGCTAGAAACTCATGTCTATATTTAAAATAATTTAAAAAAAGTTTAAAGTTTAAACTTTAGGAAATAAAATTTTCAATTTAAAAGACCTTGCATGTCAGCTTGTTAACAAAATAATTTTAAAATAATTTTATTTTTCCTAGCCCCTCCAAATTTGAGTCAACTCTAGGTTTGACCAATGCCTCATGGCACACTCTAATTAGTTTGGGCCTACACAATGGATGCCACATGTCCTTTTCTCACTAACTTGCTATGCTAAATCTCTCGCATCTTTTGCTTGGCGAGTTAGCGAGAACTATCAGATCATCCACATGTCAACATCTGGTGAACTTTGAGCTTTTCCCACCACATCACCACCTAGTCATTTTATTCACTGCCACTTGGCACACTTTGATTCATTGGAGACATCTGCACAAGACTCACAAAAACACCCACTAGGTTCCAAGGTTTTTCGACGAGTCGCTAAGTCGCTTGCTAGAATTTCTTTAGTTTTTTCGGCAAGCACCATAGTGACTTGATAGATTCTTCAACTTTCTAGTGCATCCAATGTCAGCACATTCATTTAAAATTGTATTTTACTCTGCACGCTAGCTAGACACGGGTGGGACCCCATGCTTAGGCCGTAGCCTTTCCAAAAGGCCTTTCTTCAATTCACATTCTATATGGTATGTTTGAGCATTTAAATATGTAAAACGTCGACCAAATAAGAAATGTGGGATAAATGCTTCTAGTTTTCTTTCAAACTCACTATCACTGATTACTCTTATATGTCACTTTTCTACCTACAAATGTTTCCTTTCCTCGCAGCATGGATGCCCTATGTCTTCAAAATCTAGTCTGCGTGTGGATATCTGATTATGGCATGATTTTCTCCTCAGTTCAATACATGAGTGGCTTCCTTGCAATTATTTTTCTGGCACAAATTTTACCATCTAATGTGGAATTCCTTTGTTATAACATGGATGTTTCTTGTTACTATCTACTATGCAGACTGGCATCGTGGGTGCTCTGTATTTTGGGCCGTGAGCTGCCTTGATTGCGACTCATAACTGTCATCTCCTTAATTGGTGCAGGGTCTCTTTGAACATGTATGAATTCCTTCGAAATAATACTTCTAAATATTTATGTGTTGATTCCTACCCTCACGTCATTTTCCTTGCACAGGCTTTGTTAACTCATGGACTGTGATTTCATTCTAATGCAGGGTGTCTTTTGAGTCAATGGTTGGGTCTTCCCTCTTAGTGTGGGAGTTTTATCTCATAATCTAGCTTTCTTTATTTTGGCATGAAGTTCATTCAATGCTCTCCCCTGTTGTTTCCCATTTTGGGCCTCTGCCATTCTTTATTGGCTTCTCCATCAGCTGTGGATTGCCTTTGGTCCCTATTGTTGTTGTTGTCCCCTTTGTTGATGGCATCTCACTCTAGAAACAACGGGTTCCATCCTTGCATGGAGTGTCTTGCTTCTCTGAAATTTGTGGATGTTTACGTACTTCATCTTCACGCGCTGACATGGCTCTCTTGATTCTGGCATAATCTCTCTTCATCTGTGAAGTCTCTCTTTGATGTGCTGGTCTGCTCTGATTCAGCTGCCGTGGGATGTCTTTTTTACAGACACTGGTGCCTCCATATATAGTGTCGCCCCTATTTATAAACATGAAATGATTTGTGTTTCAAAGATGTGCCTTCTTCTATATGGGACATGGGCCATTCCCTTATGCATTGAAGTACTTTCATGCTTGCAAGAGCACCCTTTTTCTTTTTCTCATCCCTCACTAAATGTGTCAAAGAGGGGCTCTATCGATTAAATTGCCGGTAACTTGAGCTAAGAAATGGTATCTCTACATCACTATAAAATTTGATCTATGCTTTGGCCATACTTGCTCCATGTCATCAAGAATCAGAATGGTAGATTCTGCTTCTAGTACGACATCCAGGTCTTCCTGACGTCTATGTGTACTATCACCCTATGAGATGACCCTAGCTCAAAAATGTTTTCCTATGGGATCAAGAAACCTTGCTATTTTCAAAGCATAAGCTCACTCTCCCATTGTATAGACATACATTTCATACATCTTACTTGCCTCCTCTAAAAACTCATGAAAAAAGGGCATAAGTTTTATCCACATTTGCAACAAAATGTCATATTCCTTATACAAAGCACATGGAGCATTCACTTATAACCTCATCCATACAGTTCATGTGTCAAACCTATTAGGAGATCCTCCTTTAATTAAAAACTCTCAATAATTCAAGACTGTTAATAGCGATACCCTAATTCCCAATACCTTCTCGGATTGACTAGAAATGAGTTCGAACACTGAACCATCAAATAACACTCGCTTTGCCAGCATTTTGTAAGCTGTCAAACTAGTGTCAGGAGGTTCGTTGACTGCCCTTAAAAATTGACCCAAACATTTGACCAAGCTCTGAAACCTGACACACTGAATCTCTGTTATGTATACTTTCACCTTGTTAAATCTCGTCTTAAGACAAATTCAGAGTCACAAGATATTTTCTGTCAAAGTTTCCTTCTTAGAATCACCTGCAACTAAATATGTTAGAAAACAATAAACTAGGTTCGGATTTGGCTTGGAAAACTAGGCAAATGAGCACACGGGGAAATGAAAATTGGGGCGTTAAATCTCTGTCATGAGATGAGTACGAATATGTGATTTGGACTCATGATGAATAACTAGGCGCAAATGGCGAGTGTCTGAAGTTGGCTACCTGGATTTGCAGGACAAGAAACAATGACAACATAACAATTTTTACAAATGGAATGACCCTGGAAAAGTATGCAAACGGATTTGTCAAGATTTAAAAACTGGCACACTTGGAGTATTTTCAGTATAAAACATAGAGAAACAAACCATTCAATCTCACCAATCATGGATCAGGAGATATGACATCATGAACAGGGGTTCCAATCAATCTACAAATGCTGACACTAGTATAACTTTAGAAGTTGTGTTTGGAATCACATTTGAAAACTGATCAAACAGATACATCATAAGCTAAAACTTGAAACATAGCAAGTCTCTGATGTCTACAATGCAACACAAAAGGAATTTTAGCATTTGGGTCAACTGGTCAAAATTTATTACAGGTCAAATAGGGCTTCACAGAAATAGGAATTAATTGCAAAAGCATGAAAACAGTAACTGACCAACTTTAAGGGATTCAACACCTAGACAAACTGACTCAAAATGACTCAAAATCTAAAACATAGGTTCTTAGGTATGGACACTAGGCACTCTCAAAGAAAAAAGTCACAAAACCTTTCTGGGTGCGAGATATTCAAATGCAAACACAACCTCTTGTCGCTGTCTGACACAAGGGGTAAAATGCAGATTTGAAAATTACTCAAAACGGGACTTCACGGATTGGCTCAAAATATCAATCTTTCTTCATGAAACAAGTGGATGGGCTAAATGGAGGGTGTTAGAAGTATTAAACACCTCGTAGGGTTCAAAGGTATAGCTGGGTACATAGGCTTCACAAAGCATTTATAGGCCTCAAAATTCTCAATGGTACTCAAAATGTGGGCTACAATTTTGAGCGCCTATAGTGGCTCTATCTGGGGATGCATGCCCCATGCAGGTATGGCAAGATTTCAGATCTCTTGAAGAAGCAGACCACACACCTGAACAATAAAACTTTCTCGAATAGCTTTATTGAAAATAGGGATCTACTCTAACTATGTACAAGCGATGACCCCAGACCACCAAAAAGTTTTAGAACTCCTTACCTCTATCAAAAACCTGATTCTCATTTACATCCTTCTGAGGTGAACTAAAACTCTCTTTCCCATCAATTCCACCAATCAGATTAGCAGTTTGAAGCAAAACACTCGGCAAAATTGAATTCACACTTTCATTCTCATAATGCATACATATATCAAAATTACCCTTTACTTCATACTCATTATGAGAGAACAAATCAGCATGCTCATAATTATACAAATTGGACTCAGAATCAAAATCTAACGATGATTCATGCATGCTGATTAGAAACACAAAAACTTCATAATCTACATCATTCACCAAGTTGCAAACACCAAAAACTTGCAACTCACCTTGTCCCTCCGACGTCAAAAAATAGAACAGATCTGAATCAACTTCATGTATCATGTCATCACATACCAAATCAGATCTAAAACTTACTGAAAAATTATCACCATAGTCTTCAAACAAAGGTTCATCAAACATATGAAAAGAATCTTCATTAAAATTCTCATCAGTAGGAACTCTACTGGCATCAATATTCTTATCAAAGAAATTGCTAGAGATACTTATGAATGCATCAAACTCATTAGCATAAGACTCACCAACCTGTAGAGAAGATTTAACTATAGATTCATGTGTACCATTGTCGGTATTCACTTAACTGCATGAATCATCAAATCTCATCTCAAGTAACTATAGATTACTGTCATATACTCCATCTGGATCAAATAAAAAACAAACTGATCTCTCATCATCATCAGTAACATCAATCATATGAATTTCTTCATTAAATTTTAAATTAGAATCAAAAGATATCAAAAAACTCTTGTTATCATCTCTATAACATAGATCTGATTTAACATCATTCATGAAAATAGTAAATACATCTCTACTAGTCTTCATTTCTTCAAACAAATCTTCATGCTTATGCTGAAAGTTTTCAAAAGAATAACAATGTTGATATGCAGGAGAACAAACAGAGGGATATACATCATACCTTACATCATCCTTATGAGATGCATGCATTAATAAAGGAAAAGTTGAATCACACATTGACATATACCTTTCAAACTCATGTTGCAACAAGGCTGAGACCTCATTTGTACTCAGCAGATCTCTTTCACAAACTTCTTCATCTTGATTGCAATTATTTCCCAAATAATCTGAAGAACTTGTAATAGTAACACCATTAGCCATACAATCTAAACACTTAGTAGTAGTTTCACAATATATATCCTCTTCCCTGCACCACATCTAGACATTAGATGCCTCGCTCTATTCAACTTCATTGCAGGAAGATATTTCAAGACTACTGTTATAACTCTTTTCATCCTCAAACATATTGTCATAGTACTCATCACTTTCACTATGACTATAAACATTTTCAATTTCAACAATATAGTAACCATTATTTTCTAAATAGCCTTCACATTCTCTAAATACTCTCTCAAAGTATTTAATCTTTTCAAATCTTGCTTTTGTTATCCAATGTACTGAATCAGGCATGAAGACTAATAAAAACACAAAAGCCCATGATAATTCACTGGGTCTTGCTAAAATGGGAAGCTCTAAGATTTCCAACTTGAATTGCATCTAAGTCATCTACACTTCCCACATTCCTTCGGATAGAAGAAATGACTTGACTATGAAGCTTTCCATATAACATTAACAAATTTTCATGTACCTCTTCATAGCTTGACAGAGTATTATCAGATCTACAATCTAAATCCATTTTGAGAATGAAATTTCTACCTCTTTATCCTAATGCTAAAAACCACTGAATAGAGGCAACCCTTTTAAAATACTTGACCTTCATGAAAAGAAGCATGAAAATCAAAATACCTCAAGTGCTGATACAAACTTCGATCTGCTGATTTGGCATAGGTGCAAGACTGAAAATCCTTTACACCACTGGTCAAAACTTTGTAGAGCCGCCACCTCTTTGCAAGAGGAATAAAATAACCACTATTGTGATTCACTTTTTATATTTCAATTCTTTATAACAGAAGATTACAACAACACTTTTTTAAAAAAACTTATCAAGAATTTAAAACTTCTTTTCCAAGATCTATCAAAAAACTTTAGATCTGCCCATACAACTAAAAGTCCTTCAAAACTTTGCAATGAAATCAACTAGGAATAAACTGGTACAGAGATTTGAGAGTCACCACTCACACTTTGTGAGAAATAAAACATAATTTGTCACTTGACAAATTCGAACCAAACCTTCAATGTAGGAGGAAACTTGCAGATCACTAACACCTTGAAAAGAAAATATACTTTATAAATTGAATTCTTGACTCTGAAACTTTCTCAATAGTATTTTCAAACTGGAATGATTGAAGATAGACCTATGACAGTCATAGAACACAATTTTCATCTAGTTTCAACATACTGCTAATAATGAATAAAGCTTAACTGGGGAACATGAAACTTCAACAAGGAAAAGGAACACATCTTGCTATTTATATGCTATATCCACTCTGTTTCACATTAGAGGCTCCTATTCTTTCAAAAAAATGTATTGCAATCTTAAATCCCCAACAAATTCACCATTTTGTTGGAGTTTGAAAACGTTACCCATTTCCAATTACCCTGATGAGAAAAAAACATATCTAGGGGCAGCTAACTCCCATTATCAACACATCCATTTAGACACTAGGCCAACTGTAAGGCATGACCCTTCTTCTTCTTTAGGCTCTGCAAAACCTAGGTGGGTAGACCTGAGATTCAATTGATACTGTACCAGTGCAAAACATATCCCTGAATCTATTTAATGCAGATAAAAGCCCCTAATTCTTCTATGCTTAACCAAGAGATCACAAGCATGAAATAGCTAAGGACATGACTCATGAAATTGGAAAGCTAAGTGCAGGTTATACTTTGAATACCTTTCAACATAAAATGAAAATGATTTAATAGATTGATGACAGCAAGACCCAGGTATGAGCAACAAAATTTAATGATCCTATCTATGATCAGTGCCTTATCTATTGGGCAATTAAATGAATTATAACCATACATCTCCTGGACATCTCAGACATATCTCTACATCAAGATCCCTGATCTATCCTTCACTTTGTGAACTGACATCTGCATCAAAATGAATCTCATACTCAGAATATCCCATCATGAAATCAGTAAACCCTGTGATAAACACCAAGCGGTTATATGGCTCTTGGTTCCATAAGCAAGGTATTTCAATCACATAGATCACTAAATGAGATGCAACCTAATCTATAGTCTTTAATCATAAACTAGAAAAGATTATAGATCCACAAACAGGAGACAAGATTCAGACTGAATTTGAAACCATTGTCGTTCTTTATTTGTTTTCCTTGAAATCAAATATATGAAACATGTACATAATACTTTAGAAATCACCTAATAGACATGAACTATTTGCATGAAACTCAAAATTCTGTTCAATACAAGAAGAAATGCTAAAGAATGGTCTCTCAGTGCAAAAATTGGAACCCTTGAAACAATGAAAGATAGAAAGATATAGAAAAGGAAAGAATCTCGGATCTGATCTTTATGTGACAAGTGTCCATTTGAAATGCAATCCTCTGTAACTGAAAAACTTCTTTCTTCCATCTCCCATTCTGATATGATCTTGTTTCATCATTTTTGTTACTGACTTGCACAATATCTCTGTTGAAATGATGGAACCTTGTTGAGTCACCAAAATATCTGATTTACCCATTGAAATGCTTGGCAAAAATCGGGTTAAATTGAGTGAATGTGAGAAAAGTGAACTCCAACCGCATTCTTACCAAGTTTTACTGATGCCCTAACTGGATTTTCAAATTTTTACCCATTCCATTGAGGAAGCCCAAGAATTCATGTTTTTGGCTATAGCTCAAACTAGGAAGCACCTATGTAAAAACTAACTCCATAATCAAAAAGTTTGTCTTCTCTCCATTTCGGCGATATATAACATCGCCTATCTGGCCTCTTGGAAACCTCCTGAAAGTCATTTTGAAAATGACTCCTCTATTAGAAACTCGTGTCTGTATTTAAAATAATTTTAAAAAAGTTTAAACTTTAAACTTTAGGAAATAAAATTTTCAATTTAAAAGACCCTGCATGTTAGTTTGTTAACAAAATAATTTTAAAATGAAAATTTTTAAATCATTTTATTTTTCCTAGCCCCTCCAAATTTGAGTCAACTCTAGGTTTGACTAATGCCACATGGCACACTCTAATTAGGTCAAGCCTGCACAATGGATGCCACATGTCCTTTTCTTGCTAACTCACTATGCTAAATCTTGTGCATCTTTTGCTTGGCGAGTTAGCAAGAACCGTCAGATCATCCACGTGTCAACGTCTGGTGAACTCTGAGCTTTTCCCACCACATCACCACCCAGTCATTTTATCCACTACCACTTGGCATGATCTGATTCATTGGAGACATCTGTATGAGACTCACAATAGCACCCACCGGGTTCCAAGGTTTTTCGGTGAGTCACTAAGTCGATTACCAAATTTTCTTTAGTTTTTTCGGCAAGCGCCATAGTGACTTGCTGGATTCTTCAACTTTCTGGTGCATCCAATATCAACACATTCGTTTAAAATTGTATTTTACTCTGCACACCAGCTGGACATAGGTGGGACCCCATGCTTAGGTCGTAGCCTTTCTTCAAATCACATTCTATATGGTATGTTTGAGCATTTAAATATGTAAAATGTCGACCACATAAGAAATGTGGGATAAATGCTTCTAGTTTTCTTTCAAACTCATTGTCGCTAATTACTCTTATATGTCACTTTTCTACCTACGAATGTTTCCTTTCCTCGGAGCATGGATGCCCTATGTCTTCAAAATCTAGTCTGCGTGTGGATGTCTGATTATGGCATGATTTTTACCTCAGTCCAATACATGAGTGGCTTCCTTGCAATTATTTTTCTTGCGCAGATTTTACCATCTAACGTGGAAATCCTTTGTTATAACATGGATGTTCCTTGTTACTGTCTACTATGTAGACTGGCATCGTGGGTGCTCTGTATTTTGGGCCGTGAGCTACCTTGATTGTGACTCATAACTGGCATCTCCTTAATTGGCGCAGGGTCTCTTTGAACATGTATGAATTCCTTTGAAATAATACTTCTAAATATTTATGCATTGATTCCTACCCTCACATCATTTTCCTTGCACGGGCTTTGTTAACTCATGGACTGTGATTTCATTCTAACGCAAGGTGTCTTTTGAGTCAATGGTTGGGTCTTCCCTCTTAGCATGGGAGTTTTATCTCATAATCTGGCTCTTTTTATTTTGGCGTGAAGTTCATTCAATGCTCTCCCCAGTTGTTTCCCATTTTGGGCCTCTGCCATTCTTTATTGGCTTCTCCATCAGTTGTGGATTGCCTTTGGTCCCTATTGTTGCTGTTGCCCCCTTTGCTGATGGCGTCTCACTCTAGAAAAAATGGGTTCCCTCCTTGCATGGAGTGTCCTACTTCTCTAAAATGCGTGGATGTTTGCGTACTTCATCTTCACGTGCTGACATGGCTCTCTCGATTCTGTCGTACTTCATCTCACGTGCTGACATGGCTCTCTTTGATGCACTGGTCTGCTCTGATTTAGCTATTGTGGGATGTCTTTTGTGCAGACACTGGTGCCTCCATATATAGTGTCGCCCCTATTTATAAACATGAAATGATTTGTGTTTCAAAGATGCGCCTTCTTCTATATGGGACGCGGGCCATTCCCCTGCGGCTTGGAGTACTTTCATGCTTGCAAGAGCACCCTTTGTTTTTGTCTCATCCCTCATTAAATGTGTCGAAGAGGGGCTCTGTCGATTAAATTTCTAGTAACTTGAGCTAAGAAATGGTATCTCTCCATCACTATAAAATTTGATCTATGCTTTGGCCGTACTTGCTCTGTGTCATCAAGAATCACAACTGCAGATTCTGCTTCCAGTACAACATCCAGGTCTTCCTGATGTCTACGTGTACTATCACCGTGTGAGATGACCCTAGCTCAAAAATGTTTTCCTATGGGATCAAGAAACCTTGCTATTTTCAAAGCATAAGCTTGCACTCCCATTGTATAGACATACATTTCATACATCTTACTTGCCTCCTCTAAAAACTCATGAACAAAGGGCGTAAGTTTTATCCATATTTGCAACGAAATGTCATATTCCTTATACAAAGCACATGGAGCATTCGCTTATAACCTCATCCATACAGTTCATGTGTCAAACCTATTAGGAGATCCTCCTTTAATTAAAAACTCTCAATAATTCAAGACTGTTAATAGCAATTCCCCAATTCCCAATACCTTCTTGGATTGACTGGAAATGAGTTCGAACACTAAACCATCAGATAGAACTCACTTTGCTAGCATTTTGTAAACTGTCAAAATGGTGTCAAGAGGTCCATTGATTGCCCTTAAAAATTGACCCAAACAACTGACCAGGCTCTGAAATCTGACACACTGAATCTCTGTTCTATATACTTTCACCTTGTTGAATCTCGTCTTAAGAAAAATTTAGAGTCACAAGATATTCTCTGTCAAAGTTGCCTTCTCAAAATCACCTGCAATTAAATATGTCAGAAAACAATAAACTAGGGTCGGATTTGGCTTGGAAAACTAGGCAAATGAGCACATGGGGAAATGAAAACTGGGGCGTTAAATCTCTGTCATGAGCTAAGTATGAATATGTGATTTGGACTCATGATGAATAACTGGACGCAAGTGGCGAGTGTCTAAAGTTGGCTACCTGGATTTGTAGGACAAGAAACAATGACAACATAACAATTTTTACAAATGGAATGACCTTGGAAAAGTATGCAAACGGATTCGTCAAGATTTGAAAATTGGCATACTTGGAGTATTTTCAGTATAGAACATAGAGAAACAAACCATTTGATCTCACCAATCATGGATCAGGAGATATGACATCATGAACAGGGGTTCCAATCAATCTACAAATGCTGACACCAGTATAACTTTAGAAATTGTGTTTGGAATCGCGTTTGAAAACTGATCAAACGGATTCATCATAAGCTAAAAATTGAAACATAGCAATTCTTTGACATCTAAAATGCAACACAAAAGGAATTTTAGCATTTGGGTCAACTGGTCAAATGTTATTACGGGTCAAACAGGGCTTCCCAGAAATAGGAATTAATTGCAAAAGCATGAAAACAGTAACTGACCAACTTTGAGGGATTCAAAACCTAGACAAACGGACTCAAAATGACTCAAAATATGAAACATAGGTTCTCAGGTATGGACACTAGATACTCTCAAAGTGGAAAGTCAGAAAACCTTTCTGGGTGTGAGATATTCAAATGCAAACACAGCCTCCTATCGCTGTCTAACACAAGGGGTAAAATGTAGATTTGAAAATTACTCAAAACGGGACTTCACGGATTGGCTCAGAATCTCAATCTTTCTTCATGAAACAAGTGGATGGGCTAAATGGAGGGTGTTATAAGTATTAAACACCTCGTAGGATTCAAAGGTACAACTAGGTACATAGGCTTCACAAAGCATTTATAGGCCTCAAAATTCTCAATGGTGCTCAAAATGTGGGCTACAATTTTCAGCGCCAATAGAATAAATACCAAGAAGTTGACCTTGTATTCTCCAAAAAAACCCTAGAGTAAAATTGATGTTGTTATCTTGCTTGACTTAGAATATGCTACTCTTGAAGTAAGCTCTGGGCAAAAAAGTCATGGTCATTGAGAGAAATCCATTCATGGTATCCTAAGAAGAAGATGACATTCTTGCAGTAATCCTTACCAACTAGTATGGTTCTAAGGAGTCATCTTGTGATGGTCCAAATTGTTCCCTTCTAACAATACCATCCAAGCAAACCACATATGAATTTCTTGCAACACTCATTTACCTTCACACTTTTCTACCTCGTGAAATAAAGTCTCCATCCATAGCAGAAGTGTTGATGTTAGAAAAAGTTGAGACGATTGAAATTACTTAAGGAAAGGAACATAATATTAATAAAAACCTCACTAAGTCTCAGATGTCCAGTATTCTCAATCTTTTACAAGATAGCCAACAAGCCTTTTCATGGGATTACACTGACATGACAGGCCTAGATCCTAAACTCTATACTCACAGAATATATATAAGCCTAGAATACAAACTAGTAAGGAAAGCTCAAAGAAGAATAAACCCTACTTTGAGAGACATAGTCAAGGCCAAGTTGCAAAAGCTTCTTAGTTTAGGTTTTATTTATCCTATCTTTGATAGTCAATGGGTTTCTCCTCTTGTCATTGTTCCAAAGAAAGGATAAAAGTGGAGAGTCAGTGTTGACTATAGAGAACTTAACAAAGCCACTAAGAAGGATCACCTTCCACTATGTTTCATTGACCAAGTGCTTGATAATCTAGCAGGTTAAAAGTACTTATCATTTCTAGATGGCTTCAGTGGTTATAATCAAATACTAATATCACCAAAATATTAGGACAAAAAAATGTTCACATATCTATGGGGAACCTTTTCTTATTCAGTCCTATCATTTGGATCATGTAATGCCCCTGCTACTTTGCAAAGAGTAGTGCTAAGAGTTTTTTCTGATATTGTTGTTGATTGTGTTGAAATCTATATGGATGACTTTACAACTCATGGAGCAACATTTGAAGAAGCACAAGATAACTTGGCAAAGGTTCTTAAGAGGTGTCAAGATTATAATCTCTCTCAATAGTGAAAAGTGCTACATGATGATGGAGGAAGAAGTAGTCCTGGGACATTATTTTTCATCTTTTGGAATTTAGGTTGGTCCTACAAAAATTGTAGTTATAAACACACTTCCAACACTGGCTAAGCATAAGGATGTTAGAAACTTCCTCAGCCATGTTGGTTACTACAAAAGGTTCATAAAATATTTTAGCCAACTTGTAGTACCATTGTATAATTTCTTGAAGAAAGAAGCTGAATTTGGATGGACAGAAGAATGTGAAGCATCCTTCTAGAAGTTAAAGATTCTTAGAGGACATAATTGGAAGCTTATATTCCATATCCACAGAGATGCATCCGATTATGTTATTGGAGCAGTTATGGGACAAAAGGATGATATTATTGAACATGCAATTTACTATATTAGTAAAAAAAATTGCAAGGAGTAGAATTGAATTATACTATTACTAAAAAAGAACTAATAGTATTTGTTTATGCAATAAACAAATTTAGGCACTACATTACAAGCTATCAAGTATTTTTTTATACTGATCATTCAGCTATAAAATACTTAATGAATAAAGCTTCCATTAGTGGTAGACTAGTACGCTAATTACTCCTCATGCAAGAGTTTGATGTAAAGATTATAGACAAACCAAGAAAGGCTAATGTAGTGGCCGATTTCTTGTCATGACTAAAAGTGTCAGATGATCTTGCAATAATTGATGATAGTTTTCCTGATGAGCACTTATTTTATATCAATTCTTTTAACCCATGGTATGCAAACTTGGAAAACTACCTTGCTATAGGGAGAACACTACCTCACTTTTCTCCTAAACAATGTCATCCTTTAGTTGAGAAGAGTTTTAACTTCTCTTGGATCTCAAGCTTTATGTTTTATATAGGACTAGACTAGGTCACAAGGAGATCTATTCAAGAGGATAAAATTTATGACATCCTTCATGCATGCCATGATGAGCCATGTGGAGGACACTTTTCTACAAAGAGGACAACCTATAAAATCTTGACAACTAGATACTATTGGCCTACTTTGCATAAGGCTTCAACGAAACATATTTGGCATTGTGATAGGTCTCAACATATGGTACATCCAACAAAGACTAATGAAATGCCTCTACAACCACATATAGTTGTGACATCCTTTGAAAAGTGGGGTATTGATTTCGTTGGACCTATTGAGCTCTCTTCTCATGGAAATTCTTACATCTTAGTATGTACAAATTATGCAATGAATTGGGTTGAAGCCAAAGCTATGAGACATGCCAGAGATCACAAAGTTGTTGAGTTTATTTATGAATGCATATTCACCAGATTTGGGGTACCAAGGGAGCTTTTTATAGATCAAGGGGCATAATTTACATCTAACCTCATCACTGAGTTGATGTAGGAGTACATGGTGCATCATGGAAAGTCTTCACCCTATCACCCTAAGGCCAATGGCTAGGCTAAAATCATAAATAGGGAGATAAAATCTACTCTCACTAAAATAGTAGCTATGCATAAAAAGGATTGAGCCACTCACCTTCTTGAAGCCATATGGGCTTACCATACCACATGGAAAACCACAACAAGGTTTACTCATTTTGAGTTGGTATATGGAAAAACTACTTCTATGTTGAATGAGTTACAGTATAAAACACTTTGCACTACTTTAGATTTGGATATAGATATCACCAATGCACAGCAAGACTGGTTATTGCAATTAAATGGATTAGATGAATATAGGAAGTCTACACAATATAGAGTTGATACAATAGCAATGGAAAAAGTGGCATGATAAATTCATCTGTGATAAAAAAAATTGTTTGAGATTAAGGACTATTATATGATTCACGATACCAACATACACCACAAAAATTTCATACTAGATGGCTTGGGCCTTATGAGATTATATCAATGTTTGACAAATGGAGCTATACAACTTTTATCAATAGATCTTGTTCAATAAAAGTTACTTGTCAATGGGCATCATCTAAAACTTTATCACAAACCTATAAGCTATTATGAGTTCCTCAAGTAGTTCTAAAGCACAGTTGAAGCAACAGTTCCTATAGCAAAAGAATCTGGGTCTTCTACACATGCTTCTATTGATTCTTGATTCCATTCAAGACCACCATAATAAATATTTCACATTTCATGGAATAATTTCTTTATAATAAATTTTCATCTCATGTTCTCTCTTTTCCACCGATCTACCCCATTCCATCACTTTACATATGCAGGTGAAGTTTTTTTTGGACAACTCTTCCTGCAATGCCTCCAAGTTACTACCACATATAATAGTACATATATTATTTTTATTAACTAATTTTTAGGATTTTGTGTCATTTTAATTTTTCACTCTTTCTTAACCCATCTTCGCGGGACCCATGCCATTACTCAGGTTGGGGGGTGGGGAGGGGTGGGGGGGGGAACTATTCTATTTTCAAAATTTAAAATTGGCATGTAAAATTTAAGTTTGTGTCTTGAAATATATCGATGAAATGACATGATGATCTATCCTTTTGTGATTGCATCATCACAATAAAATTGAATTAAAGATATAATAGATGATCTTGATTTTCAATGATGTGCTACGACATGTTTAGGGTGGCAGCCTTGGCATGAGTGGGATTTTATGAGATGTTATGTAAACCTCATATCATTAGATTTTGTGCAAACAAATCTTTAATTTTATGAATCAAGTTGCAGTTTATATGCCCTCTTTCTTCTGTAGCATTCTGAGCTATAATGCATTGAGATATGTGACTTGCCATTGCTGAATTCTACAAATTAGAAATTTGTCTGAGAGAAGCGATGAGAGGTGACCTCAAAAGGCATGAACTAGCAAATCACACAATTTTGTTAAATGATGCGCTCACTTGTGAAATGTTTAGGAGAGGGTGGTTGGATTATTGTTTAAGCCTTAAGGGGTTTAATGAGGAAGTTTCTCTACAATTTATGTCCACCTTGAAAGATAGGGTTGCAGAAGTTAAAGGTTTGAAAATTGACTTCACAGAAGATGCAATTGTTGAGGCGATAGGTTTGCCTTAGGAAGGTGAACAATGGGTGAAGGATTTTGACCTATAATTGGCAAGATAATAGTTCACTTTGTATGGTGATCCTCATTTGGATAATGACAAGAAGTAAGGAAATTCGTGAATATCTTTTCCCTTCAAGTTCATTCAATTGGTTGCATTTGTTATGTAATACTTCACTTATGAGGGACACTACAAGTACCTGCATGCTTTGCACTTCAAAATTCTTAGTCATCTCCACCATGATAACTAACTAGTAAATCTTCCTACCTTCTTATTTAACATTGTGAAAAGGTATTCTTTGTTGGTCTAGTCAGGAAGCAAACAATCTATTTCACATCGTTGCTTAGTAAAATTAATGGTGGAAAGGGAATTGAATACACAAAAGGTTGGGACATGGAAAGAATTTTTGCAGATGAATGAGGTTAAACCAAGAATAGACAACCCTAGAGGTCATGGTGTTGGTAGGAAAAAAAAAACATCTTCTAGGGTTCATAAAATTGTTCAAAGAGTTGAGAATGATCAAGAAGCCTCTCCTTCCATTTCTAGGTCACCTACAAATAATATGTTCAATTTTGGAGCCAGGAAGAAAAAAAACTTCCAGAAGCTCCTAATATTCTAGAACCTTCACCATATGTACTAACAAGGTCTACATCTAGGAGGGGTAAGGGCAAAATAATAGAACCAGAATTGAAAAAATTAGAGCCCAATCCTAGGGACAATGTTGATAATATGGAAGAAACCCTACGTTCACCTAGGGAAGAGAATCTTGAATTTTCTCTTGAAGAGAATTTTGAGAACCCTAGGGGAAAGAATTCTAAAAAACCTCCTGAAGTAGTGGAAGGAGAGGTGGTCATTAAGAAGAAAAAGAAATGGAAGAGTCCTTTGAGCTTATCCAAACCCCCTATGAGGAGAAGTAACAGACTTTTTGAGAAAGATGTTGCAACATCTATTTCTATTGTTAACATTGATTCTTTTGAATCTATAGAAAATGAACCTTTGAACAATTCCTCTTCTAAGGAATTGAATAATGAACCTACAACTAGTGACACAGTAATGAGAGAGAGTGAGGCCTCACCCCGACCCATCGTAGCTTAGTTGATACTTTATTATTTTGATACTTAGGACTCGATATGTCGGGAAATTATTTGATGCACTGAACATTATTATGTTATTTTATGATGTGCGATGCTTTACTTCAGTTATTTGATTTTGTCATTTAATGCTTTAGGAACATGTATAATAATGAAGTAAATGAATGCAGAACTATCACTTTGATTATGCAATTTTAATGGTAAAAAATATGAGTAGAATGAGATAAATAATTTACTATTAGAAAGGTGGATGTTTTAAATTTACATGATTTTCCTGATACACAATTTACATATATGCATGTGATTTCTTGAACTATTGATGTGTGCACTTAGTGTGTAGGATATTTAACCAGGAAATCTGATGGAAAGATGGAACTGTACCCCTTGCCAATTTGTGCAATTTTACATGGTCTTTCCTTGAAGGTTGTGATATAGTCTTAAAATCCTCCTAGCTTTTGTTTGGGTTTTATTAAGTCTTTAAGACCTAAAATCATTAAATTTAAGTACTCTAGGGGTAACGATAGGGGTTGGGAGTACTTTCCACCCCCTTAGCCTCTTTTTTTGACTTTTAGGGTCACTCAAAAGCCCTACTTTTGGTTGATTGCGAAAATTGATTTTTGTTTCCTTCATGAGTTGGTGACTCAAAATCCACCTTGGGGTTACCTAAAGTCTAGTTGAGTTAGGGTCATATTTAGAGGCATTTTGGAGAAATTTTGGGTTTGTTACCCAATCTCTAGTTTTAGAGACAAGTGGAAGATTGAAAGAAAGGGAGGATAAGCTCTTCTCAACTTGTCATTTTACCATAACTTTTTGTGAAGGTAGGGTTCTTCACTCTTTTGATCTTTTACTTCTTATTGTTCATGCTTGGTTCATGCATAAGGCATTGTGGTGATCTTTGTATTGCTTGTATGTGTGTGTTGAGGGTGTTTTGGGAGGGATCATAACTTGTTTCTTGGATGTCATTCTTATGCTTCACTTTGAAATTTTGAGGGGATTTCATGGGGATTTTTTTGGCATTACTCACCCTTGGATAGGGGAGAAGTGGCCAAGTATGGGGGAAGGGCCTTAATTGGACCTCAATAGTGTAGAGTCTCCTCTCATGGTGAGAAGAGGGAAAGAGGGTAGGGTGTATGGGCCCCTACTTGTCATCCCATACCTTGTATGAAAATTTGAATTCCTGTAGAAGGGAAGGAATGAAAATCCTTTTTGCATTGGCCTCAAAAGGGCATTTGTAGAAGAACAAAAGTTTTTGAATTTTAGCCCCGAAAGGGCTATTGTTCTGGTATCGTGATTGACCTCTCCTATTGAGAAAATCCACCTCCCCCCTATTTTGGTTCAATGTTGAACCTATTGTGCAAAACTGGTTGGGAATGCATGCTTGAATTGTTCATCATATTATGTTATTTTACCCCCGTGTTGGTTCTTGTCTTTCCCATGGTTCCCTTGATGCATTGAAGGCATTGGAAAATATCTCTTGTGAAAGCCCTAGAAGAGAATTAAATTGAATTGTAACATTATGTAAAAATGTATTTAAATGTTGATGTATTTGGCAAGGAGGTCGGGTTTTCTTACTAGTTCTTTCTCGATGGAGCCTTGAACCAGGTTAATTAATAGAGAGAAAAGATTGTGAAAACCTCCTTGCATTGTTCTTATGTGATTTCAAATTATGCATATGTATGTGAGAAAATAGATAAATGGATAATGTTTTCGAATTATGAACTCTAATGTTTTCAAATTATGAACTCTCAAGTTTTCAAATATGTTAAGGAAAAGAAATTGGATATGTTGAATTTTCAATTCAATGTTATATGTATTAAGAGGAAATGAACAATCCTACATTGTGGACAACATATTTACCTCTCTCCTTGCTAAATTATATCAGTGACAAAATCAAATTTGATTAAGGGATTATGCATTTCCTTGAATTCAAAATAAAAGGCACATATACCTTTGTTATATGATGAATTAGAAAACATAAGTTACAGGAGAAAGAAAAAATATATAACCTAACTCACATCTTCTTGTAATAGTATGCTTGTTAATAGGAAACAATGTTGTCTCTAGGAAATAAATCACTCTTTGCTTAGCAACCTAAAAAAAATATAGCAAAAAAAATAAATATATCAACACTTAGAAAAATTGGCTTCAAAAAAGTTTGCATCTCCAGGAGTAAAAAGCCCTCTGGAAAATGTATGGAAGGAATTTTAATTCCCCCAAGCTCACAGAGAATATTCTTTGAGTTATTCCTTTTTGAATATCAACAAAAATCATTTGTTAAATCTTTTAAAAAATATAAATTAAATATATTAAAAAATAAAGCATATAAATGTTTAGGATAATGCATTTCTTATTGCCTTCTCACAACAATAAAACTTTTGGCATTTACTCCTATAGCTATCTAGCCCATCACTAAATCAAGTATTCAAATCACCTCCCTACCAAATTTGGCACAGACCTGGTTGAATAGATCAGCATTAAACTCCATGTGGCATGAAAGGGCAAGGTACTTGCCTAGGACTTCAAATCTAGTCATTTAGCAAACCAAAAAAAAAAAATTAAATCACACCCACTTAAATTTTCTTTCCCCCCATCTCTTACCTTTTTTCACTTTCCTATTGAAGGGCTAGGCGTGGACTTCACCCAACCACCTATTAGTATGGGTATTGATGTCACTTATGACCTTGTCTTATCAAGGGGAGCAAGAGATTTTTTTTTATAAACCTAACTCTTAATAGCATTTCCCCCCCATATCTTTCCCCCCTAAGTGTTGGATTCCTTGCATGCCCATCACTCATGCAAGGGGGAGGGCAGGTCTGCGCTAATAGACCTGGATCAATGTGTAGCTCATGGGGGAGCATGAGACATCATGAAGGGAAAGCTGAGTGGTGGCTAGGCCACTTGGCTAGTAGGTAGTCTAGGTTAGTTTAGAGAATGTTTGGTTAGTATTTAGATTTATTGTTAGTTTTAAATAAGATTAGCATTAATTTATAATTAGATCAGTAGCTATTTTTTTTATGACATTAGAAAGTAGTTAGTGTGTGTTGCTAAGTTAGTATTATTTAAGCTAGTTCTAAATTAGTTAGTTTTAATTTAGTTACCTCTTTGCTATAGTTGTATTTATTCTATGTTATTAATTAGTTTTATATAATTGTGAGTCAGTTAGATTAATTTTAATATTGGCATTATTAATGTTGGATTTAAATTTATAATAGTTTTTATATAAAGTTTAGTTTAACTTATAGATTTATTTGAATTAATCCTAGTCTTCTATTTTAATTGTAAATGATAGATTAATATAAATTAGATTGTTAAGAGTACGTTGGAGATAATTCTAAATTAAAATATAGATAGTATAATTGATAATAAAGTTTATCTCTATTGTATGTATATTAAAGGTTAGTTTAGATTTTGGATTAAAATTTTAAAACGTAGTTAGCATGAGTTGAATAGTTAAATTTAATTGATTTTTTACAGTTCTAAATCCTCTTCATGTTAGTATTCTAGTAATTGATAAGTTTTGTTTAGGATAGATTATGGATCGAGGTGTAATTATCCTAGAATGAAGTTGAAAGAGGTTAATTAATGACATTAAGCCTAAAGTAAATGATTAAATTTGTAATGTCATTCAAGTTATTAGGTTAATGGAAGGGACTAGTTAATCAGTTCATTATAAAGTTAGTGGTATGTTGATCATAAGTAAATTGATGTTAAACAAGGTTATGTAATTAAGAGATAAATGTCATTTTAGTTAGTAGGTCATTTGATGTAATGAATAAGTTGTTGTGTTAATCTATTGTCATCCTTAGGAGGTAACATTTTAAGGAATTATTAAAACAATTGAAGGATTAGGACTTTTGTTTAGTCATTTAATTTAATTAATTGATTTTCTAGAACATTAAGTTCACCCAACCTATCTCTTTTATGATATGTTTCAAACTGAGTTGTCACCTTTCTATATCAATGGTGAACTTGCATCTATCTTCAAACTACCTATGGTTATCTTAATTTTAAACTACTCCAACAACTAGTTCCATTATAGTTAAACATCTAAAATATTTTATGACCTTATTATCTTATTGAATCATAGCTCTTAAAAAATAATATTTTTTGAGTGTTTTGCCCATATATTTTGGGCATGATAGAGAGCAAAGTTCAGAAATAGAGGTTAGCCTTGGGGTTAACTACATACTGATAGATAGTAATCAAGACTTTGAGGACTTTGAAGACATAGAGGAACATGTAGATAATTACGCCTAGCCAAATGTTAGTATGAACTCAGAGGAAATGCCTAACTGTGGGACTTAAATTATTGAAGAAGTACCCCAACAGGGTAGTTAAGAAAAGTTAGAAACACTAGCTAAGGTGGCAGTTGATGTTAGTGAAGAAACCAATTTGATTAGGTAAATTTTGGTGTGGAATGGAAAGTCCTTTGCACCTAAAGAAATAGTTAAAATTCCCCACTTTCCCTCTAGATGGGTGGACATACTCAATCAGGAACCTTTACCCCCACCAAATTTGTCTACACCTCTTGCAGTAGGAATAAGTTTGTACTAACTGTTATTATGGGAAAATAAAAAATGTAATTTAGAAAAATAAAAATTGAAATAATTTATTAATGAGTATAATTCTCAATTAGAGTATAAACCAGATGAGACTGAGGTATTGAAACAAAAAATTGATTAGATTATTGGGTTAATTCCATAGCTGATGGAATGTAGATCGCCCTCACAAGTGTACATGCAATATTCCTTCAAGAGAAACTTGTTAATTTCAAATTAACTAGGATTCCAAAAGGCCTCAACCCATCCATATCAACTCCCCATGAATTGTACTATGCCTTTCAGTCTTCCCTAATGACCCTAAAGAATCTGTTGTGTGAATTGTACTTGCATAAACTTGCAATTCCTGATGACATAGAGTGGAATTCACTCCTCAATGTAGGAGATGTATATCTTAGATTAGTTATGTCATGCATGAACAATGAGATAAGTCATGAACACTAGGTTGCACCATAAAGGGAGAAAGAAATGTTAGTTCCTTAAATTATGAGGCTTGAGGTACAACACTCCAAAAGAACATATTTTGATTGGATTTCTATCACAATAAACACTAGTAGAGCCAATAAGATATATCTAGTGAGAGAACAAGCCTTTGTAGATTGGGACCAATATTACTCCTGGGATGTTGCTATAGCAATCAATTCCTCCAGGTAGAGGTGGATAAGGGTGTCACTAGATCTAAAGAGAATGGAACCTCACTCACCTCAAAATCTAACCCTTGTCACAAAGAGAGTTATGTTGGGTTGGACACTCCTTAACCATGGGGTTCCATTATGGTTTTAGCTTCCAATGTTCCTTTAGCCATTGCTGGCAATGAATAATAGTGCATAAAATTATGACATGGCCTCTGAAGTCCAGCATTAGGAAAGAATCAAAGAGACCCATGGATACTTTGATTATATTCTTGACGTAGTGCAAGATAGGAGAATCCCCAGAGGAGATGTCCTATCCCCCAATAAATAACCACATAGTAGAAACATAATAACAATGCAAGATCTGATACCAAGTTACAATAATTTATTCATAAAATAATTGTTACATGCAATGTGTTGGGTTATAATGCCTTCCCAATTAGGGCCAAATACAAATCAATTACAATAACAATTATGCAAGATCCCTCAAGATCCAACCCATACACTAGCTAGTCTAGATCCACACACTAGTAGAAACCTCCAAGGAATATCTCAACTTGTGCTTGCAAGCCCACCAAGAAATCTCCATGTTTTCCAAGCCATAACTACTAGCTTTGTTCCAACTTTATCCAAGATCCAAGTGTAAATTGCCTCACATTCAGCACTTTGTCCACACACTCTAAAAATATTCTCTCACTAAGCTACTCCATCTTCCATGCTCTTCTCCAAGCTAGATGATTAATCACAATCCTATTTTAAACTGCCTCACATTTGGTGCTTGGTCCACATAGTCAGAAAAAAATTTCTCTTTAGCTATTCTCCACACTCACTCTTCCTCTGAATGAATGAATCATCCCTCCATAAATGAATTCCTAAAAGACTCCAGAAGACCCCTTACTTATACCCAACTAAGCTACAAGTTGGCCTAGCAATTAAAAACTAAAATAAACCCCTCATATTAACTCAACACCAACAGAGCCAAGCTGAGTACTAGTAAATTCACAAACATTTTTGAGCTCCAATGACCATGCTAACTTCTAGAGACCATGTCAAGTTCCTAGACCATTTTGAGTTCCACAAACCATGTTGAGTTTCTACACCATGCCGAGCTCCATAGACCATGCCAAGCTCCAAGACCATGCCAAGCTCTATAGACCATGTCGAGATCCTAGAGAATTTTGAGCACCAATCCACGCACCCTCTAAAACTACTAAGTGTCTTCCCATGAACTCAAAAGTAGCCACCAAGAAAACCCAAAATTCTCCTACATTAGACTCCCTGAGTAAATAGAAAAGTGTGTCCCACATTTTGTTACCCAAAGAAAGATCAACAACCATCTTCAACTTCACCAATGGCTTGCACTCTGTCAAGGCAAAGAAAACCAATATGCAAATCATCCACATCTGCATCATTTTTTCAAATACTAGAATCTCAACTATCTAATTAGCATGCTCACTCCAAAGAACAAACTAGACATAAAGCTTCAACAGTTAACCCTCATCCTCATTAGAAACTAGTGAATCCACACCAGTAGCAAAAATCTCCACATCAACAAAAATATGAAGATCTCCATCAACACATACCAAAACCACAACACCAACAATCTCATTTCCTACAATAAGATGCTCTACAACATACAATTCACTACCAACAAAAACCAGATCATCCACGACCAAGTGCTCTACAACAAACAAGTCACCACTAATAGCAACTAGATCATCCACAACTAAGTGCTTTACAATTCTTATGTCAAACCCAACCAACTGACCAATCTCCATCCCAACATCAACAAGGTTAGGAATATCTTCAACAATAACCTCTAGTTTCTCTGCAAGTTGTGTATTAGGCTCTATAGATTGATCAACAAAACCAACTTCTTCCATCTCAACCTTGTTATGCCATCTTTTCTCTCAAACAATTCTTCTAACTAAATAGAAAAGTCTCTTCTAGTTCTATAGACTCCATCTCCACAAACATCTATTAAATGCATTCTTCATCCTATCCTTATCTCGATTAGTTGAACTAGATTCAAAATGAGCAACCACCTCCTTAGCTTGATTAGCTAAACTAGCTTCAACCCAAGAAGACATCTTATAAAATCTCCTTTCCAGCACATCATAGAGATTCACAATCATCTCAGGGTCCAATCCTCTTGGAGCCATCTCCCAAGATCTTCATAAACCCTCTGCAACAAATCCTTCCCATGCTCCTTGTGACAACCTCAAATTGTTTGAAAGTTAGATCCAAACCTAGCACCTCACATGAATAATCAAGAACCACATCACAAGTCTAGAACCACTGATCTGCAATCCAAAACTCTCTACAATCATGCCTCAATAATATTAGTCTTCCATCTTTGCATCCATTGATCCATCTGCAAGCCCCCTATAATTGCAAGTCAGAACCATGATTTGCCACCTCACAACCAAGAGATTTAGGACTCCAGAAAGAAAATCCACCACTAGATCAAAATCAACTCAAATATACTTCTCCAACCTAATTCCTAGTGCAAACTGCCACAACTTTGGTGATATGTCTAAATGCTCAAGAACAACCCTCGCTCTAATAAACTTATCCAACCAAGGTCCTGGTACAAACTACCTCACACTTTAGTGATCTACTTGTACATTCAAGAACAACTAAGCTCTGATACCACTCGACATAGTGCAAGGAAGGAGGATCCCCAAAGGAGATGTCCTAGCCCCCACTAAATAACCACATAGTGGAAACATAATAGCAATGCAAGATCTGATACCAAATTACAATAATTTATTCATAAAATAACTATTACATGCAATGTGTTGAGTTATAAGGCCTTCCTGATTATGGCCAAACACAAAGCAATTACAATAACAGTTTTGCAAGATCCCTCAAGATCCAACCCAAACATTAGCTAGTCCAGATCCACGCTCTGGTAGAAACCTCCAAGGAGGATCTCAACTTGTACTTGTAAGCCCACCAAGAAACCTCCTTGTTTTCCAAGCTGAACTACTAACTCTGCTCCAACTTTATCAAAGATCCAAGTGTAAACTACATCATATTTGACACTCTATCCACATACTCTAAAAATATTCTCTCACTTGGCTACTCCATCATCTCTGCTCTTCTCTAAGCTAGATGATTAATCACAATCCTTCTATAAATTGCCTCATATTCAACACTCTATCCATAGACTTGGGAAAAACATTCTCTTCAACTACTCTCCACACTCACTCCTCCTCCTCTGAATGAATCGTCCCTCCATCGATGAACACATTAAAGACACCACAATACCCCCTACGTATACCCAACTAAGGAACAAATTGGCTTAAAAGTTACAAACTAAAATAAACCCCTCATATTAAATATATGTTGAGCCACAAGTTAAGCACAACACAAATTAAATACTCATAAAGAAATTAAATGCCAAAAGTTAGCTCACAGACAACTCAACACCAACAAAACCAAGATCAAACTGAGTGTCAGCAAAACCAAGCTGAGTACCAGTGAACTCATAAGCATTGCCAAGCTCCAGCAACCATGTTGAGTAACCAAAGACCATTTTGAGTTCTAGAGACCATGTCGAGTTCCTAGACCATGTCAAGTTCCATAGACCATATCGAGTTCCTAGACCATGTTGAGCTCCATAGACCATGCTGAGCTCCAAGACCATGTTGAACTCCATAGACCATGCTAAGCTCCTAGAGCATGTCGAGCACTAGTACATGCACCCTCTAAAGAAACTACTTAGCCTCCTCCCATGAACACCAAAGTAACCACTAAGAAAACTCAAAATTCTCTTGCATCAAATCATTATGAGCTAGGGCAGAAAATAGTTAGTGGTTTGATAGTCCATGCCAAGGTTCAAAACTTTATGTTTGTTGTGGGCCAAAAATAGTTTAGTTTGGGGGAATGATGGGTTCCTAAAGTAGCCATCTTTCTAATTACTTTATATCCTCTTTCTAAGACATTTGATTACACATAAACATACATTTATGGTTTTAAGCATATGAACTTATGGTTTCTATGTATATGATTATATATACGTATGTGTACATAAGATAGAATGTGGATACCTCTGAAGACATAATATCTTCTTAATTTCATAGACAAGAATGGTCAATATAATAGTTATACATGTTAATGGATGTTTTCTTTCCTAACCTCTATTTTGGGTAGTTACCTCTTGTAGCCGTAGGTTTGCAAGACTGATAATTAAGACTACCACCTTTTCCTCATATTGATGATGTGTATATATATGCATATGGTTGGATGTATGTGCATTAATTATCTTACAGGAGTTGAACATGGATATCCAAGGACTAGCATATTAGTGTGAAAGTCATCAAAGCCAACCATTATTGCAAAATCCTCACAAAGCAAGTCAATGCTTCCTATTGCATGCAACACACAGATTTAGTAAGCATTATATTCTAGGATTGTTATGAAACTTTATGAGTTGTAACTGATCCTCATTATGAAGTGATCATATGTTTAGGAGTTAGTGGTATTTTCCTTTTAAATAATCTATTGTTGTGACTCTTTTAGATTTAGTCGAACAAATTAGTTTTTAATATAGAACTCTTGTATACCATTTCAAAGAATGTAATCATTTTTTATGGATGAATAGAATATTAAGTTCAAGTTTGCAACTTTCATCTTGACCATACTTTCTATTCACTCGTTCAAGGGGGTACACTTGATGAGTGAATTTCTTTGTTAGAATAGAGTTCATTTCATGTTCATTTATATGTTTTATAAATCTACTATTCCTATAGCATAGTAAGTTGGAGTAGTTCCTAACTATAATTTCCTTCTTTGATTAGAATATAATTGCTTACCAGTTTTAGTTTAGTTTTCCTGAAGCATAAGCATTTGAAAACCTTAAATAGGATTAGACGAGGAAGTTTGAAGCATATACTTTGCAGATGTCATTCCATGTTTATGTCAACAGTTGATAATTAAATGAGACTAAATAGTGCATTAGGAATCATTTGGGGTGACCAATCCTGAATTAAGTAGTCCATTTCTTTGGGTTTTTGATACCACTGTTTGGCCAAGCACTCCTACCACATCTTGAATTCAAAGATCAAATATATAAAGTGGAAATTATATTTAGATCCAATCTTCCTGTTTATGAATATTCTTGGAAGGTGTTTGATGATGACAAGTTCATACAAGAATTCATTAAAGGGGCATAACCTTTTGTAGACTTGTATTTTGAATGAAGCACTAATTCAAGTAGTGATCCTAAAAGAATTTGGTATAGCTCTGATACCATGTAAGAATTTTCCTTAGGGCAAAATTACTCAAGATCAAGGAACTCAAGCACAAGAACAAGAATAGACCAAAAGAGCATGATTAGAATAACAATATGAGAATGAATATCTCTATCATTTTATGATATGTTATGTTTGATGTTATGCACATACCCACTAGAAGTTCCTATAGATAAAGGCCTCTAAGATGCATCTAGAATGTTTATAGAATCAGCTAGAAGATAAGCATGACAACTAAGCACACGTCCACTAGAAGTGGATTATCCTCCATTATAGATGAGAGGATAAGTATGACAAGGTTTATCTCATATAGAGATGTTGTAGACACCATGTGCTTAATTAGAGTGCTAACTCCTATGTTGTTAACAAGACAACTCATAAGAGTACACATGCTCCTAGGTGTCAAACTAATAAATAATAAAATAATGCATCAACCCAAGTAAACTTAAGTAAAGTATAAATAGTAAATACTTATTTACACCAACAAACCCCCTAAAGTTCAACTTAGGGGAATGCACTTAAGCTCACAAAAACTAGAATGAAAATGCATGATGGGTCACAGCTACGAGGCCATGTTAGGTACCCATGCACAAAAGACAATGAAATCTCTCATAAAATGGAGAAAGAGGGAAAACCTCATGGGATAAACCCTCCTCCAAAAAGAGAGATGAAAAAAAAGATGCATGGATGAATGGAATAATCAAGCCCCCCCCATTATGACATACATCATGCATATACAATAGAGAATCCCTCAATGATATCCCCCCCTTAGTGAAGGATCTTGTAATGATAAGTGTCTAAAGAAAAAAGAGAATCCAATGCCTACAAACAACATTTCTCCCTTTAGGAAGAAGATACACCAAGTATAGGTGCAAGTATACTTTGCACTATGGATAGGAAGATGGAAGAGAGATCCAGATGTAGTATTCTATGGATGTTGCCTATAAAATCTACTCAAATGTTGACAAGTCCTTGATGAATGTAGATGCCATGAACCAATATGGTGAATGCACACAAGAATGTGGGAAAAAAGGAAGCATGTCCATGTATGACGCTAAATCAAGCTCCAAAGATGATGATGAATCCTTATAGGAGTATGGAGGAAGAGAAGCAATGTCACCTCCCCTCAATGATGGATGCACACCCATGATAGAAGCTCCTTGATGACTAAAGAAGTTGCACCATGAAAGTTGAATGATGTTCCTCCTTATAGGAAGAGATGTTGCCATAGGTGTATGAGAGAACACTTCCCAATTGATAGAAAGAATCCTTAGAAAATAGGATGTATGAGGAAACTGGAAGACAATCTCCAAAGATTGATATGACTCCTCTAAAGTGAAAGATTTCTCCTCCAACTATTGTAAAGAAATATGCACAATCATGTCAGTCTCAAAAGAAAGATCAAGTGGCTGAGGGTCAGAGTGTGCCCTTGCAACAACTGAGAAAGTCTCCTCAACAAAGAGAAGACGAATGTCATTGATTATTTCTCCCACATCTTCAATGTGAAACTCCAACAACAACTCTGCAATGTCTGGAAGGAAGTCATCCCATGAAGTTGAAGTAAGAAGACATGGTGTTTCCTATTATATTGAATTAGGAGCATATGTGGTTGGAACTAGATTACTAGAATCAACAGGAGTATCAGGATATGTGATCTCATCTAGAGTTGAAGGTACCATAACTAGAGTGACTGGAGATAGAATGTCCTCTGGAAATAGAGGGACTCATGGATCTCCATATGCTTCCCAAAGAGCCATCCAAATGTCATGAGGAAAAATTTCTATACAAAGAGGAGAAAAAGATTCCTTACTCATATTATTATATAGAAAGAAAAGAAGTTTAGAAAGATATTCTCAATTAGAATTAGGTGGCAATATCTAAAAGTAGAGATAAGAAAACACTTCTTGATGTTCTCTTAGATGATCAAGCATCAAAGCACTCCATTTGTGATAGTTCCTCATTTTCAACTTCAGTCTAACACCAAACTAACGTGTGTGACTAGACTCCATGAGATCAATCAATGAACCCCTCAAAATGAAAAAAAAAGCAATGAACCCCCCTAACATATGATTTGGCACTTTATATGAAGTACATTTACAATAGGCCACTTGTCAAAATGTACAAATTGGACTTCTAATTTTTCTATTTACAACTGCCTTTTGAGGTTCAAATCTAGTACTAAGTACTGTAGCTCAGATTTACAACAATTTTGAAGTTTTATCAAAGCAATACAATGCAAAAAAGGGCCTAATTTTGAAAGTGATATTTCTATCCACACAACCCTATAATCTAATTGTAGATCTGGAAAGTAGACAAAAAATTAAGAACTTTGAAAGAAAATAGAACCTAAAAATGTGTCTAGATGAGCCCGTACTATGCATTTGAAGTTGTAAAAATTGAGATTTGCAATTTGCAGAAAAATTCAGGAATAGAGATCTCAAAGATCCTCTATAATTATTTTTCTTGAATCATCACTGTTGCACCTCAAAAAATTAAATAACTCTAGATTTTACCTTAGATGTCCAATTTGGATGAAACAAAAGTCGATTTGGGGGGTTTTTTAACCTTTTGAATGTGATGCAAATATCTAATTTGAACCAACAAGCTCCAATCTTCACTTGCAAAAAATCTCTCCTACTAGCCTGATGGCCAATTCTTTTTCGAAAAATAATGCAGATCCAAAAAAAATTATAGAGATGCAGATAAAATAAATGTAGATCTAAAAATTAAGTGTACAAATCTAAAATGATCATACCAATTTTGTAAATCGGGCCCTTAGGTGCCAGTTTGCAAAAACATTTTTGTCTCAATTTTTACTATAGCCTAGGGTAGGCAAAATTATAGTCAAAATTCATTGAATTGACATGTCAGATGCAATGGTGAGGTCATCTTTGGCTCTAGATGCTCCCAATGATTGTGATAGTCTAGATCTGAGTCGAGGTCCTTCTAGAGGTGAAACAAGAAAATGGTCTCTAATGGCTATGTGAAGAGAAACTCCCTCAGCTCTTATACCATGTAATGATTTTCCTTAGGAAAAAATCACCCAAGATCAAGGAACTCAAGCACAAGCATAGGAATAGACCAAAAGAATATGATCAAAATTACAATATGAGAATGAATATCTCTGTCATGTTATGATATGTTGTGTGTGATGTTATGTACATACACACTATGAGTACCTATATATAAAGGCCTCTAAGATGCATCTAGAATGTTTCTAGAATGAACTAGAAGATAAGCATGACAACTAAGCACATGTCTAGCAAAAGTGGATTATCCTCGATTGTAGATGAGAGGACAAGTATGAAAGGTGTATCTCATATAGAGATCTTGTTGACACCATGTGCTTAATTGAAGTGCTAACTCTTATGTTGTCAACAAGAAAACTCATAAGAATATGCATACTCCTAGGTGTCAAACTAATAAATAATAAAATAATGCATTAACCTAGGTAAACTTAAGTAAAGTTTAAATAATAAATACTTATTTACACCAACAGATCCATTGACAAATGACAAAAAGAAACTAGAGCCACATATAATCCAATTGAAAGGTAATGAGATCCCATCTTATCTCATTTCTTTGGTAAATATTTTTGATAGGCATGATGCATACATTAAGAGAGAAAGAGATAAGAAATTAAAATCTTGTGGTCAATATTATGGAATAAATATAAGGACAAAAATCAGTCCAAAAATTATAAACATAAGGAAGTGTTGTGCACCAAAGGAGAGCGTAGAAATTGAGAAATTGATCATTGAATATCAAGATATATTTTCTTGGAGCTATGAAGATCTAAAAAATTCATGGATGGGAAATTCAAAAGTCAAATCCCCCTTAAGCCAAGAGCAACACCATTTAGATAGAAACAAAGGAATTACAATCCTATAGTCAAAGAAGAAATCTTTAAGGAGATTGATAAAATGTTGAAGGCTAGGATCATATATCTTATTCATCACTCGACTTGAATAGCTAACATTGTGAAAGTGAGGAAGAAAAATGGAGAGATAAGGATTTGTGTGGATTTTAGAAATCTAAATTGGGCTTCTCTCAAAGATATCTTTGCACTCCCCAACATGGATCACCTCTTGCAGATTATTGCAGGGTTAGAGATGATGTCTACTTAGATGACTTTTTAGGGTATAATTAGATTCAATTAAATGAGGTGAATCAATTCAAGACAACCTTCATCAGACCTTGGAGTACATTTGCATATAATAGGATGCCTTTTGGCTTAATTAATGTAGGTGCAACATTTCAATGTGCAATGAATTTGTCTTTTGGTGATTTGAAGGATAAAATCATTGTTGTGTATCTCGATGATTTGACAGTCTTCTCCAAGAAAAGAGAAGATCACATCAAGGAATTTGGAAGAGTGTTACAAAGGTGTAGAAATCATAGTGTCTCACTAAATCCTAAGAAATCAGTATTTTTTGTAATAGAAGGTAAACTGCTTGGTTATATTGTCTCTTAAAAAGGTGTAAAGATTGATCCAAACAGAGTTAAAGCCATTCAACAATTTAGTCTTCCATTGAGAAAAACTAGAGTAAAATCTTTCTTTGGCCAGGTAAATTTCTTAAGAAGGTTTGTGCCTAATTTCATTGAGATAGTTAGGTGTATAGTAGATATGATGAAGGGTAATAAAACTTTCAAATAGAGTGATATTGGAAAACTAGCTTTTGAAGACACCAAAGGTGACATTTCCAAAGCTCCTATTCTTGTTCATTTAGACTATACGAAGGAGTTCATTGTATATTTTTGTACATCAAAGTATACCATGTTGGCCATATTAATGTAGGAAAACAAAGAAGAAATACAAGCCCTAATTTCTTTCATGAGTATGTCATTGAAGAATCAATAAATGAGATACTCACAAATGGAGAAACATGCATATGCAATGGTGAGAACACTTAAGAATTTCAAATTCTATGTGTTGCATTCCCATTCAGTGATATATGTGTTTGATCCTACAATTGAAAGTATCTTGACACAGCAAGAGGTGGTTGTAATAATAGAGGAGTTTGGATAGAAAAGGTCCAAGATTATGATATAGAAATTAAGCCAACCAAACTTGTGAGAGGAAATGATCTTTGCAAATCCTTGGCAAAAAATCAACAACTTGAAGTAGAAGATATTCCAAAGGTCCTCATGGTTAGCCTTCAAGATCCTTGGTTTTCAAACATTGCATACATTTTGACTTATGGTGAGTGTCCTAATGGATTAAGTGCTAAGTAGATGAGAGATATAAACCAAAAATCCTTAAGGTATGTAATTCATGATGATAACTTGTATAAGAGAGCTATTAACAATACATTTTTAAGATGTGTTGATAAAGAGCAGCAAGAGAATTTTTTAAGATCTTTTCATGATGAAGCATGTAGAGGAAATTTTTCTAGCACTGTCACCACATTCAAAATTTTGACACAATGCTACTATTGGCCTAGTATTTCTAAGGATACATATAAATGGGTTTCCAATTGTACAAAATGTAGGATGTTTACTAGTAAACCTCAGCTAGTTGCCTTGCTTCTTAGGCTAGTGGTAACTAGCTCCTTTTCATCAATGGGGGTTGAATTTCATAAGCCCAATTAATCCTTCTTCAAGACAAAGAAACTCTTACATATTGAATACCATTTGAAAATGGGTGGAAGCCAAGCCAATGAAGAAGACCTCATCTGAAGTAGTGTGTGAATTTCTTAAGGAGCATATATTTATCAGGTTTGGAGTTCCTATGAAATTGATAATGGGAAATGCATCTAATTTCTCTTCCTCAGAAATTGTTGAATTTTGTTATGATAATGGTATCCAAATTGGTCATTCCTCTGACTATTATCCTCAAGGAAATGGGCAAGCTAATTCTAGCAATAAGAACTTGATTAATATCTTGAAGAAATTAGTCTCAGATAATCAGAAAAGGTAGCACAGGAAGATACATGATGCTTTATGGGAAGATAGGACCACACATAAAAGAGCCATTGGTATCTCACCTTTTGAGTTAGTTTATGGAGTAGAAGCTAACTTGTCATTGCCTCTAGAGATTGCAATTTGTAAATTGAAGGCTATGATTGAATATGGTAAATGTAGAGATGAAAAGATTATTTTGTATCTCTCCAAGTTGCGGGAAGAAAGAGAAGAAATGGTAGGCAAAATCATAAACATCAAGGGAGAGTTAAAAAGTTATTTGATAAAAGATAAAGACCAAGGAAATTCATGGAAGGTGATTTGGTCTTGCTATGAGATAAGAGGCATGAACCAAGAGGAATGCACTCCAAGTTTCAATCATTTTGGAAAGGGCCATTTCAAGTCATGCAAGTGAGCTAGAAAAAATCTTTGAAGCTAGCATATCCCACTAGAGAATCCCTACCTTGTTCTTATAATGGGTAGGATTTGAACTTGTATCAAATGCAAAATTGAAGTAGGTAACCCTTGCATAGTATCTAGTTAGGTAGGTTTGTCTTTCATGCAAGTTTCTTTAATTAAGTTGCTCACTTTCTTTTTTAGTTGCTGTCGCTTTCTAGATTATTCTATTCTTTTTATTTCCAAATTGTCACCTTGTTTTACAAAACTAGAGATTGCTAGGATAATTTTAAGTAGTGTCATGCTTAAATCCCCAGACAGATCCAGTTGTTGCCCAATTTTTAGTTCAACTCATTTTTCTTTAGGATGAAATCAAGTCAATGTGTTAATGTTTTGAGTCTATATCTAGAATTTCCCTAGGATGAACTCTGTTCTCATTACCCCTTTCAAGATAACCTATGCAAGAAATCATGTGCACATTGCACTAGTCAAGAGCTAGGTGATTTAGGGTTTGGTGGGTTAGTTATAAGAATTTTCTTGACGAGAAAAATGTTTGCAAATTTCAATGATTCATCATATAAATATTCAAAAGGATTATGAGGACCAAGAGCTATAGTGGTTTTCATTTTAATGGAAGATATCATAGGTGATCAAACTCAGAATAAAATGAAACTAGTGGTTTTAGTAGAAAACAAAGATAAAATCCTCAGATATTCTTATTGATTCTAGCAATAAGAACCTGATTAATATCTTGAAGAAATTGGTCTCAGATAATCAAAAAAGTTGGCACAAGAAGATACATGATGCTTTATGGGAAGATAGAACCACACCTAAAAGAGCCATTGGTATCTCACCTTTTGAGTTAGTTTATGGAGTAGAAGCTAACTTGTCATTGCCTCTAGAGATTGCAACTTGTAAATTAAAGGTTGCCATTGAATATGGTAAATATAGAGATGGAAAGAGAATTTTTGATCTCACCAAGTTGCGAGAAGAAAGAGAAGAAATGGTATACAAAATCATAAACATCAAGGGAGAATTAAAAATTTATTTGATAAAAGAGAAAGACCAAGGAAATTCATGGAAGGTGATTTGGTCTTGCTATGAGATAAGAGGCATGAACCAAGAGGAATGCACTCCAAGTTTCAATCTTTTTGGAAATGGTCATTTCAAATCATGCAAGTGAACTAGAAAACATCTTTCAAGTTGGTATATCCCACTGAAGAATCCCTACCTTATTCTTATAATGGGTAGGATTTGAACTTGTATCAAATGCAAAATTGAAGTAGGTAACCCTTGCATAGTATCTAGTTAGGTAGGTTTTTCTTTAAAGAAATTGTCTTTAGTTGAGTTTCTCAATTTATTAGTTAGTTGTTGTCACTTTCTAGATTATTCTATTCTTTTTATTTCCAAGTTGCCACCTTGTTTTATAGAACCATAAATTGCTAGGCTAATTTTAAGTAGTGTCATGCTTAAATCCCCAAACAGAGCCAATTGTTGCCCAATTTTTAGTTCATCTCATTTTTCTTTAGGATGAAGTCAAGTCAATGTGTTAATGTTTTGAGTCTATATCTAGAATTTCCCTCGGATGATCTCTCTTCTCATTACCCCTTTCAAGATAACCTATTCAAGAAATCATGTGAACATTGCATTGGTCAAGAGCTAGGTGATTTAGGGTTTGGTGGGTTAGTTATAAGAATTTTCTTGATGAGAAAAATGTCTATGAATTCCAATGATTCATCATCTAAATATTCAAAAGGATTTTAAGGACCAAGAGCTACAATGTTTTGCATTTTAATGGAAGATATCATAGGTGATCAAGCTCAGAATAAAAGGAAACTAGTGGTTTCAGTAGAAAACAAACTTAAAATCCTCATATATTCTAAAATATAAAGGCAAGAAAACATGCATCATTGATCTATTACATGAATGGTCCAAATGCATTCTTAACAGCTACCTAGGTGTTTGAAAAATCCAATGAAAAAAATAAATGCATGACATTGGTCAGTTTAAAAGTCATGCCCTTAAGTATTATAAGTTGTGATGATGTAGGGGATAACCAGTAAAGTTAAATTTAAAAAAATTGCAACATCACAAATAATTAAAGTTGACCATGAGTTAATGTAGAAAAGCATTGAAAGCTAAAGATCACATCATCACTGGTAGTTAAGAGTAACCTAAAGTTAAGGCTACAAAGGAGTGAAAGAATGTATTTATAGCTTCATAGGGTTAAATGATGAGTTAGAGGTTTAAGTTATGAGCTTGTGAATGAGGTAACAATTAAACTCAAAATGGTCATTGCAATATCATAGATGTTAAAGATGACTTTCAAATTTAAGTTGCTATGGAGCAAATAGCATAAAGTGATAGTCATTGCAATGTTGCATGGTGTTAATGTTAACTCTCAGAGAAGGTTGCAAGGGTGCAAAAAGGGTGCTACGTGTCAAGAAAGCATAAGGTGGACCCACAAGCATTGATAAAAAGGAAAAATCTTAGCCATTGATCAAGCACACAATCAATGAGACTTCTACATTTTAGGAAGTTTTCCTACAAGTACAAACTCATTTAAGAAAATATCCCTAAAAGGTGCCACATGTTGTCACATGTCAGGAATGAAAGTGGGCCCCCTCTTTAGTTTCCAAGTGATATCAAATGATGCATCTTTCCACCTATCAGATCTTAATAGATCAATGCCTCTTACTTTCTCACATTTTAAAGATGCATAAAAAATAATCAAAGCAAGAATGTGAGCATTGGACATGTGTGCCTAGACAGATTGACGAAGGAAGTCATAAAGGAAAAAAATAAGGAAGATTGCAAGGTTTTAATTGTGATCATTAATTCAAGATCGAGGGCTAGAATTCAAACTTTTCGTGAGCATTGAGATACATTATTTGGAACCAGTAATAGAATATGAAGGAAATAGAGATTTTCATAGGGTTTGTGAAGCCGCATGAAGAAAAATGGTCACCAAGTGTTCTCAGAGGTGTCATGGTATCAGGATCATCATTGGAAAAGATGCCACACATCCATACCATGTTGTAGATTAGATATTTTCATGTTTTATTCACATTTTCTTTCTATTGTGTGACTATTGCACTACCAGAACTAAAGAATTCTAGAAAACTATAAATGTAATTTTTGATGATAATGTATAGGTCAACAAGATTGATAGTGGAGAGTGTGTAATTCCATTTACCTTGAGTTGTCTTTCACATTTGTTGTTCAAATCATATGATAGATTAGGTTTGCATTGAGGGCTAAAACATAATTACATTTGGTACTATGATTTTCTCTTGGATTCCATTCCATTATGGTAATTTCAGTATAGGTAATTCCATTTATCTTCTAGATGTTGTTCTTTTTCTACAACTCCCTTTCGTATCTACATCATTAGAATTAGTATTCATGGTTGTAGAAGTTAAAATAACTACTAATTAGAAGTTAGATGATAGGGCTATAAGATAACTTATAAAAACCATTCCATTAAGGGTTTTGAATTATCCAAATCCAATTTTTCCTAAATTATTTTTTTCTACAAGAAATTTGGTTAGTAGCCTCTTCTGCTCTCAAGTCAAGAGCTTATCCTTTAAAGTTATTATCAAATAAAGACATCAATTTATTATACATCTTTTAAAACCAAAGGGATTTGTACCTTGTAATCTAGAGGGTAGTGATATAACACATACACTAACCCTTTTTTTTTTGTAATATCCATTTGTTTCTCCATAATATTGGGCAATAAAAAGAGTTAGGTTATAACCCCTAATAAGAGATTAAATAGTTAAAAAATCAAACCCTAGGGACACATGTCATAATGCAATGGGTCCAATGGTTTTGGGCTAGCCTATGACACCATTGGACACATAACATCAATTACCCTATGTCCCTATGGGTCATAGGACCCCTAGGGACAAATTTCACCATGCAATGGGTCCAATGGGGTCATGGGCTAGCCTACAACCCCATTCAACCCATTGTGTCAATTACCATATGTCCTTAGGGGTCTTAGGACCCCTAGGGACACATGTCATGATGAAATGGGTTGAATGGGGTCATGGGTTAGCTCATGACCCCATTGGACCCATAGCATCAACTACCCTATGTCCCTAGGGGTCCTAGGGACACATGTTATGATGAAATGGGTTTAATGGGCATTTCACAATGTAATGGGTCACATGTCTAGCATATCCTCTCATAATTTTGACATAGTGTCACAACCTCTAGTGAGATCCTTGATTGAGATGGTAACAATTTACTAAATAGATGCATCTTTTGGGAGAAGTAGCCAACTCAGCTTCCTACACCTTGTTTACCCAATTTCAGTAGTTCCAAGCATTTTTATTGGCTATGGTAAATAAGTCAAAGGGAATATGTGATGAAAGAGCATCCTCCTTTCCCGTGCCAAAATAAGAGCATCAAAAATAGGGTATGAACATCTTGCTAACGATAATTCTCCAAACTATTCCAAGAAAAGAAACAGTTGTGGAATTGTTGAAAGATAGATACAACAAGTTAAGATGTGATATGTAGGGCAATACATGTGTAGTGACTATAGAAAAGAAGAATAACAATCCACTAAAGGTTCAAATGCAATAAATCGGGAAGGAATCAATTATTGGTGAATTATGTTTAGTTAATTGCATCAGTTATTGGCAGCACTAAAGTGGGAATCCATTGCCTGGAATAAAGTTGGAAAGCGTCAATTATTGGGTGAGTTATATTTTGTTATATGGTGATTTATTTAGAAAGCATCAGTTATTTGGCTAACCCATGACTCCATTCATACCATTACATCAATTACCCCTTGTCCCCAAGGGTCCTAGGACCCCTCAGGACACATGTTATGATAAAATGGGTTAATTAGGGTTGTGGGGTAGCCCACAACCCCATTGGACCCATAGTATGATTTACTTTATGTTCCTAAGGGTCCTAAGGACACATGTCGTGATGAAATGGGTCCAATGGGGTCATGACCCATCCTCCAACCCCATTTGACCCATAACATCAATAACCCTATAATCCTAGGCATCCTAGGACCCCTAAGGACACATGACACAATGCAATGGGTCCAGTGGGGTTGTGGGCTAGCCCACAACATGATTGGGCCCATTGCATCGATTACATAGGGTAATCAATCATGTTGTAATTTAATATATTATATAATACTATTCAATAATTTCTAATACTATTTAATAATATATATTATAGTAATATATATTTAATATAATAATAATAATATATAGATAATATTCATAATATTATAGATAATATATAATACTATATAATAATATTATAGTAGTATGATACTAATATACTATCTAACCATATTTAATATCATATATTATATTATAACAATAAAATTTGTAATATAATAAAAAAAAGAAAAAAAAATTAATAGTATTCAAATATATCAATATATTTTAAATGTGAAAAAATATATAAATATGTTAAATTTTTAATTAAAATGTACAATTAATTCCTACTTTCTCAATTTTTGAAATTTTTGTTTTGCTGCCACATTTGAAATCGAGTACCTGACTAGGTTGGTATTTACCAAACCTATTTGGTCAACTCAAAACACATGTGTGAGACATGTTTTAGTGATATTCAGACTTTGAATAGTCATCTTCCAATATTTTTTCATTAAAATCCAATGAATTGAAAAGGGTTGTTTTATAACACTCAAGATTCCATCAACATAATTGTTGTTAAACTTCAAGTTCCATAAGTATTTATTAGTTAATTTTTGATAAAGATGTCTACAAATTGTTGATTGATGTATACTAATTGAAAAATAGCTATAACTTTCAAATGGTATAACAATTTTGGAATCCAAAATTTGCATCACATTCTATGCTTTTCCTTGTATAAGAAAAAATAATAACTTAATTTTTTAAAGTTTTCAATTAGTTAAGTTGGTCAAACATGAGATTTTTTTTATTTTGAAAAAGTTATTGTAGAAAATTCACATTTAGTTATTTATTTGGAATAAAAATACCCAAAAATATGTGTCACATCTGAACATGAGTCTACTTTTTATATCTATAATTATATTGAAAAATATTATTAGTTGATTTTGATTAAGGTGGTCAGACATATACCTACATTTTATTTTTGCCCTAAATTTTTTGTAGTACTGCATTAAAATGTAAAATTTTGATGAATCAAATATATTTTTCTCCACATGAGGCCTAATATCTTAGAAACTAAATTCAATTTCCTACATGTTCTTTTCTTACAACTTTTTGATATAAAAAGCATAACTACTTTAAAATTATGTGTCAAGTTAACATAACCTTGATTTGATGGTTTTTTACTACCACTTAAGGAAATAGTTTGGTTGACCATGATCCTGCACATACCCATATAATGTTTTAGGATCCCACATGAACCACTAGTGGAAGGTATCAATATTGTTTCATAAGACATTGAGCTATAGAGAAACAAATGTGTCAAAAATTACAAAAAAAAATTGTAACCTTTTCAGGGAAACTAATTCATGAGCTGGTGTGAATGTCAAACCAAAGAATATTAGAGGAAGCTATAAAGTTGATAAGAATCTATGGGTGTTTCTACCTAAAATTCCCATGTTTCACATACTTAAGTGTAGGAAGTTTTGAAACAAATCTAGCTGAATTTCTTATATATGCTTCAATTTCTTTGTACTTGTAGAGATATATAGGTAATTAAACCATATTAGTAAAATTTATACTCTCAAATATGGATTGGGTATTTTATTTCCCAGAGAACTAGGTTCTTGTGAGTCCAATATGGTCTATGATGCCCTTAATCAAGAGGTGGACCTATTTAGGTTCAATTTATAGTTTTATAAGCCCATGATGAATTTTAATAACAAGAGCTTTGTCAAGGAACATTTGATGTTAAGGCTAAAAAATTTCTCCATACCTCACTTAGAAGATTTTTGGGTACACTATCCTAATAATTATGAACTTATGAAGATATTTTTGAGTAATTTCACCTTATCTAAAATTATTAGTTTTGGTTTGGAAATAAAAGTATTAGGAATAGAAGAGGAAGAAAGTAGCCTCCTAGACCCTATGCATGAGAAGACTAAATCACTCTCAATTCTAGAGACTGATTGGCCACTCACTAATAATGATAGCTTGGAGCTTAAAACAATACCTATTATAAGAAAAAGAAAACAAAATTTGCTAGGAAAGGGTTATAATGATATAAAAGAAAGATAAAGAGTCTTCTAAGACTTGTAAGAAATAAAGCATTATTTCATGAATGTTAGCAAGGGTGTTTAAGTTTCTAATGTAGGTAAGGATCAATTTAAGGCAGAATCCAAGCTATTAAAATAAGCTTTCTATCCCTACACAAATTGCTCATTGTGTAAGGGTTACAAGATCAAGAACCAAACACAAAGATAAAGGGACACAAAGCAAAGAAGAAGTATGTGTCCTTGACTCATGGGTGGAAAACAAGAAAATAAAGGATGATGATCAGATGGATTTTATCAATTTGGACATAGACTATAAATTCAAAGTCATCATAGACATGGATAACTCTAAAATTTTATCTAGAACCTAAGTGTCATGGATATTGATACAAAATTAAACTTCTCCTCCTACTAGAATAACATAATACACTCTCATTTGGCTAGGATCATTTATAAATAAAATGATAAATTTAGTTCCTACTACATTACCCATTGATGATATGGTAATTAAAGATGTAGGGGTATCTCCCAAAGAAACAAAACTTAAAGAAACATCCAAGATGTCAATAGACTGCTAAGTTGTTGACATCTAAGGAGGTTGAGGGGATTACAATTTGGAATTTCTATAAGAAATTTGTTCAACACTTGCATCAAGATTTGTAACAAGGGATTAACTGCCTCCTATGTACTAAAATTTGACTGGTTGTATTGAACAATGATAGATTGATCTTTTGGTGCAACAAAAAACCCACTCTAATAAGTTGTATCTGAGCTTGGTCATAGGATTGAATCCTTAGATCCTCAAATAACACTGAGGGGGAGATTGTTAGAAATTTGTTTAGTGTTCCCCTCAAGATTTGTGACAAGGGCTTAAGCACCTCCTATGTACTATTAGATGAGTGGTTTTATTAGACATTGAAAGATAAATATTTTGGTGCAATGAAAACCCCACTCTAACATATTGTACAAATGAAGGCACTAGGGAACCAAAACATCATGGAAAAGCTCAAAGATGAAGAGTCAAGCTTGAAAAGTCTGCAAGAAGAGGTAAAAAAGGTCAAAGAAGCCAAGGAAAAACTATAGAGTATATTTCAAAACTAGCATAGATAGAGGATATGGTATGTTCCAAAATCCTTCTTTCTTCTACCACAAAGATTAGAGAAATTAAATGGAGCAAAGATGTGTGGAGATAGAAAATTGTGCATATCAATATACTAAATATGTCTAGAATACAAGAATTCATGGAATTGTACAATGAGTCAAAATATATATGCACCCTACCTAGCCATTAGGTGCACTAGTACATTTGGGTTCCATTTTTTACCTTATTTTTTGACAATAGACTGTTGCGGCACTTGCCACCTCTACCTGAGTATTAAAAGTGATTAATTTTGTCTTAGTTAATTCATAATTATGTTTGAGTCTAGGTCTAAGCCCCCTTGGGTGAAACAAATCTCTGTCAAATTTCTCATTTTCCCCTTCTCCACATTTCATAGTTGAGTGGTTTTACTTTGTGTCAAAATGATCTCGATGGAGATTCATGTTACTCATACAAAGATCATTTATAAAGTTATATCCACTCATGGCCTATCATTTTCTCAATGAAAAAAAAAAGCTTGCAAAAATTTAGAATCCATCTTCTCCTCAGCGGGTTTTCAACCCATGAAGCTGTTTTTCGCAAAGGGTGCCAAATGATGCATATGGATCAAAAACAAGAAAATAGTAAGGTACCTTAAAATGAATCCATGTTCTCTTTACAATTATTTGCCTTAGATAAGGCTAAAGATTGATCAAAAATTTCATAATTAAATCTAGTGGAAAACTCAGAATGAACTTCTCCTCGATGAGTTTTCAACCCATGAAGTTGGTTTTCCACAAAAGGCAATTCTAAAGGAAAAGAAACAAAAGGTGGGTCCCTACAAAATTTCTACACCTTTCTTAGACATTTCCAAACTAAAAAGGGACATTTTTCTAAAGGAAAATTAAATGGGAAGCATTGGCAGAAAATTGCAAATTGTCTTCTCCTCGACAAGTTTTCAACCAATGAAGACAATTTTTTGGATTTTAAAGCAAATTAGGCTAGTAAGCAATTTGGACCCACAATTTTTGCATAGAATAGCTCAAGATGATAATAGGAATAATCTAATCATTGCTGGAAAGAGTTAGTGAACATAATTCATCTTGCCAGATATTTCCTCATGGAGTACTCTAATGTTAACTTCCTGAAACTTGAAGGAAAATGGGAAAGTAAAAATGGGGAGATAGAATGTTACCGTTGGGCCAATGGAACAGTGAAAAGACACCAAGATATTTATTAAAACTACACATTTATTGTTTCAATAGATCTCTCCTTTAATTCATTCATGTGGCATGAACTTTGAAGATTAATGGATAAATTGAGGCTCTCATATATATGGAAATATGAATAGTTTAAAAAACTACCGCTCTTTTTCTTGAACTGTCATCTTGTTAATGTGCATAAATTTTTCAAAAGGCCAGTATTTATTGCATTGGATATCCCTCTTAGTTTCTTAATTCAAAATTCATTTTCAAAAGAATGGCAACTAGATTTGTGGTCTTTGACAAGTTGAATGGGATCAAGTCCCAATTGCAGTGTTTTACAGATACATGCCTTTGTTTTTATGACATGAAGGATTTCCAAAAGAGAGTGAGGTCAGAGCAAGTCCATCCCATTATTGAGAAGCTATGAGGATGCAGGTTGGTTGAGACATCTAGTTTTCTGGTTGTGGTCCAAGCCCTTGAGTTAATCTATGAATGTATAAATTGATACAACCTAGACATGAGGAAAATTATGCTACCAGATGACATGGTGTTGATTTCCATAGATAGGAAACTATGGTGAATTTCCTTTGAGTTGTAGACTAACAAGAATTCATAGATTTGATAGTTAGGGGAACCATTTCTGAGTTCTTTTCCAAGAAGATGATCTAGAGGAAGGAAATCATCCAGACATAGTTCCAAAAACCACGGAGCACCAAAAATAAGGTTCCTAAAAGTTTGTTTGGGACTAATCTCAAACCTAAGATTATCGATATCTTGGTCCTCTTACATATATTGAAAGGTGAGGTAGAAGCTTTAATTTTTTTTTAGTAGTATTTCTTTAGTGAAAGTCATCTTCTTTGACACCCAATATATTGATTGGGCTCATGAAGTAAGCAAGAGTCTATGCAATGCTCTTTTTACTAAAAAATTCTATAACACATTTTATATGTCCTATTTTCTCATTTACATGTTAGCTTCTCTACAATTATGGCTAGGCCTCCCATAGGTAGAAATTTTTCCCAATGATGTGAAATCCTACGAGTTTTACCCATTCTTATAATTGGGAAATAGCTATGCAAAGTACGAGAAAGTTAATGATGCATTCTTTATGAGCATTTGTAGGGAGATACAATGATGTCCAGAGAGGAGATTTAGCCTTGAAGCCATGGCAACCATTAACCAATTTGGGAGTTACTTCATTCAATTCTCATCCTTTTCATATTTGGGTCTTGCAGCTTGTGATGTTTTCCCCTTGAAGCTGTCGAGGTATCCTAGTGAGATGATCATGTTAATCAAGATCGTGTGGCAAGATATCCAAGTGAACATGTTGAGTGGGCGTCTGAAGAAGAAAGGGTACAAATTCCCTATGAAGGTGGGAGCTTTCAATTGTAAGACTCATTTTGATGCCCAAAATATACTAAAGGTGTTTGAAATGAAGTATAAGTTGGAGATGTATGAAGTCATGAGGCCCATGTTTGATCCAAATGGGCATGCAAGCGATGTTTTACAAATCAAAAGTGTCATCAAGCATGTCACCACTATTGAAGACAACTAGGCCAATTGCAAAGATGAGTTCAAGAGTCGTGATCATGTTTTCGCTAGGCTAATAGTTGATCAAGTGAAGATGTATAAAGTTAATAATGATGTAGTGGGAGTAGAAGATGATGGTCAAAATATGTATAGTGACACCTATCTAAATAAGTTTGGAACCTTATGAAGATACAAGACAAGAGCTATATATAATGATGGCTTAGATCATCAAAAGGACTGGAAAATGGGTCAAATGGACCACAGTTAGGAAGAGTCAAAGAAAAATTACCACCGCTCAAGCTTCTCCAACAGTTGCAGTGGCTTCCTCCTCCAAAGGTGGCACATCAAGTGTAAATTTTGCCATTACCCAAGGACCATCTCAACCATTAGGTGGAGGCGATCAACCTCTTGAAAAAAAAATTCCCTTAGCTCAGACTTGCTAGGATGGCTCCCTCCCTATAATTGGGACTCCATCAGAAGCAGAGAAGAAGAAGGAAAATGAATCAAAAGATGGTGTAGTCACTCCTCCCCCACCCACCTCATAGCAGCCCAATCCCATCTAGAAGCCCTGCACTTCTCTTTTTGAGTAGCCCTCAAGTGCAAGTAGTGGATCTGGGTGATAGTGGAAGTAGTAAGAGTGAGTTGACCAAATCTGATGAGGCAATGAAGAAGACCTCAAAGGTAAAGAAAGGCCAATATTATTCAAAGATCATTTCACAAACTCTGAAGAATCCTTTATCTTTGACTACAAATATAATCACCCTAACAAAGAGAAAGATGTTTAGCATAGACTCTCTTGGGATTGCCTCCAAGGTGATAAGAATAGATTCAAGGATATAGGACACTCTAGATAGGAAGAGAAAAAGGAAAGAAAAAGGAGCTTCCAACAAGGATACCCTATCTCTTGCTATCCACTCTAGATCAACACTGAGTAAGGTAAAAAATTAGAAGACTTTGTCCATCCTCAGACAAGACCTTGAAACATGCCATATGACAATGGAGATTGCAAAGCCCACAAAAGAGGGAAGAATTAAGGACATGACTACAGATGAATTTTCCTTACACTCTTTAGATCTTGGGGAGGCAAGACATGACACCAAGGTTGGCTTATGGAAGTCAAAAAATGAGGTGATTGAAGGACAACAAGAAATCCTTAAATTCTCAAAAGTTAGGATGAAGGAAAAAATACAAGATCTGAATGGATTCATTAGGAAATTGGTCACCCCATTGGAAAGCATCTCTAGAATACCTATTACTAGTGATCCTACTACTACAGATGTTCAAGCACTCATCTCTCAGCTCTAAGAAGATAAACACTTCAGGTAAATCAATAGAGAGTGGAGTGGTAAAATCAAGTTGGAAGGACTCTCCATTATAGAACTAATTGGCAATGCTATATTGAGGTTGGAGACAGAGAAGGATAACATTTCAGCAAATAGAGCCACCTTGGTTGCAGAGAAAACTAAGAGTCAAGATTATGTCTCTTTTTTGAAGATGATTATCCACATGAAGGAAAAGGAGGATGTTGAGGTAAAGATCTTGCTTAAAGGAGATGAGCCCTTAGTTGAATGGCTTCAGAGCATGCAGTTCAAGTCTAAAATGATTATGGCAGAAGAGGAAGAGCTTAAAGAAACTGAAGCTAAGATAGAGATTATGAACTCCTAAAAGGTTTTCATACATACTCATAGACTAGTGGGCAATGAAAAGGAATCATTAGAGTAGTTTTCATGCAAACAAATTTCTCCAACTTCATAGATAGTCTGATAGGGATATCTTCCAGTCACTAGAATAGAGTTTCTGAACTCTAGAAACTTGGTGGATGTGTATATGTGGCCATGGAGGAAATGCAAGACCATTTGAGTGTTGTCAAAGATTTCACCAGAGAATATTCTAAATGGCTCTTAAGATATACTAATGTACATGGTGATAAGCATGAAGAATTAATTCCAATCATTGTAGCTGCTAGCGCCTATATGATAAAAATAGAAAAAGGAAAGAAGGTGAAGTGATTCATATTTTGCCTCTTTTATATTTTGATGTAATCATTGTGATGGAAAAATGGGCTCCTTGCCATTTGTCATTTTTGCAAAGATGAACTAATTAAAATTCCTTTGTAATGGTCATCTCAAAATCCTACATGTATTGGAATAAAAAATCAATTAAGGGTCAGCTAATTTTTTGTGTGAAATACTTGATGTTCTAGAGCCAATTGAATGGTATTTTGTATCAATTATTTTTTGTTCCATTCTGTTTTATGATAGTTGTATGTTTTCTCTTTCATCTAAATTAAAACAAGGAATGAACAGAGCTTTGTTCCCCTATTTTGAGGCAAAGAACTGAATATGATAATATTTTCATTGTAGGTTCAAAGAGAAATCCTTTTGTATTTCCCTTTAATTTAGTTTTTCTTCCTTCGTAGTTAGTTCTCCACTGAATCAGTTTAGTATTAGTTAGCATGCACTATTGAATCATTAAGCCTTATGAGTTCATAAGATGGGTGAATTCATAAACTTAATTAATTTTCCAAAACCATTTCTTACCTGAGATAGTTCATCTTTAGGCCTAGCTCGATTAACCTCGCATGTTCTTGGGTTACGAACATACCCCATTTTAGGTTTAGGAACAAACATAATTCATTGTAAATCTATAATAGGGAGTTGTACCTAATAATTTAGAGGAAGGTTAGTCTTTTCAAAAGAAACTTTCCAACTATTGTAACCATATATTGTTCTCAAATTTGGGCATTTAAGAGTTGAATCAAAAAGAACAATCTATTTACCAATAGAGGCCAATTTGGCTTGCCAAATTCACTTTTTTATATGATCTTGATAACATCAAAATTTTGACAATACTTAAGTTTTTCATCAAAATTTTGATGAAACTTAAGTTTATTGTCAAAATTTTGATATTTTGGGATATAAACATAAATAAAGAAAAGTGAAACTTCATTTTATTTTCATGTAACAAACTCTTGGCAGGAGGGTTCAACATTGCTCCTAGACCAAGAGAAACATTGACCATGGAAAGAGAAATGTCTTCCTCAATTAAGGTAATTTTAGATGGTTTTTTGAGTTGGGATAATGGTAGGGAAACCAAAAATCATTAAATTTTGATTGATTGTGTTATAATGTCTTCCCCACCTAAATTATCCATTCATTCATTTTCCCCCTTGTTATCCATGTCTTTGTGCTAATCTTTTTCAATGGAAAAGGAAGGAAATGAAAAGGAAGGGTTTTGTATGCACAATGTAGTATAGGTTTCTTACATACAACCACATTTACAGCCCGTCGGAGTAATAGGAGGTTAGGTCAGTATAGGTAGCTTACATGTATTAAATCTCTAGAGCTTTCATTTGATGATGAATCATTCTAATCCATTTTGCAACATACATATCTTGCAATCATAAAATCTTAAGATCTTTTTGTATTTTGGTATATGCTCATTATCGATTACTTGCTTAGAAATTTCAAATCTTTTTCAACCAAATTTGGTAGAACTAGACTATATTTGAGAAAATAAGCAATGTCTACACCATCACATTAATCTCTATGCATCCAATTATAGCATCCATTCAAAAATCTAAAGATATATTCTCACCATCACCTATCTAGATAATAATTAATTTATTGGAATTGGTTGTGAAGATAAAAATGCTCAAATTTGGAGCATTGAAAACTTATTTGGTTATGTATACTTATATTTTTATAGCATTGAAATTTTTTAACTATTTATGAGTTTTATTTTTGGGATCATAGAGGCTTGAGATTTTACTTTCTTGAGTATCTTATAGAAGAAGATTAGAAATTCTTGCCTTTCAAGAAGTAAAAAAATCTGAGTTATGTGTTCTCATTGTGAGCACTCAAATATAATATTGCTTGTTTGCTTATTTTTCAACCACTCAAAACATATTTGGCCATGTGTGTTGAAATTTTGAGCATTGAAAACCTTCTTTCATTAGGGATTTAAACATCTTGAACAACATTACATAACTTTATCATTTTTTCATAGTTTTTCACAAAATAAGGCTCATTTTAAAGTATAAAAGATGATGATAATTAAATAATTAAAATTATTTTTAAAAATAACTTTAATTTTTTATTTAGATTTAAAATGAGTCACATATTTTGTTGAATAAATATACCTTAATTATTTTAACATTTGACCATACAAGGAACATGACAACAACTAAAAGGATGTAGGAGGAACCCAGAGAATGCACAATTATCAGTGTGTTATCCAAAGGGTCATAGACTCATAGGGAAACCAATAAAAGAGATAGCTTATATACTAATTGGAGAGACTCAAGGAAGTCCAAAAGTGGAGCTGATAAAAAAGAAACTTCTACCTAATATATTTACATGGTAGTTGAACCCTTACTTTAGGTAGCTTTCATAAAACTATGCAAACCCATTGACTTGTTAAGAAAAATAAATTCCATAGTGAGCTAACAAGAAAAAATATAAAAGTATAGATGAACTTATTTTTTATCTCAATCCTTCATATTTGGTTTTAATATACCTAAAACACACATCGTCTTCAGGTTACGTAGCATATCCAAATAATTTTACCTCATCAAAAATATTTGAATTTGGAATTCAGTCTTCCTCCTATCATGTGTCATTTACAACTTCTTCTTAAATAAGTTAAATTATTAGAATTTCAAGTCTTTTAGTGCACCTTTGATTATATTTGCATCTATAACTTGGTGACTTGAAGAATCCTTTTTTATCCTTGCATTAGAACAACCACATCTAGGGCTTGTGGGAGTAGTAGGAGGCTAGGTTAGTATAGGTGGCTTACATTTATTAAAGTTCTAGGGATTTTATTTTGTGAATTTATCCTCAGACCATCAGGTTGTTTAATATTACTTTGTATCTTATTGTGAAGTTTTTAGAATAAGCACCACCAAGTACAAAGTTTTTTTTTGTTGGTAAGATATTCAGTCGTTGAGAGGTTCTTTCAATTATAGTTATACTCGGTTGCATTGATGAAGTCTTCAATAATTTTCTATTCAACATTTATATGCAGGTTTTACAAATGTCAGGTAGATGATTGCCATTGAAAAAAATATTGATCAATAAATTTTCATTTAAATAATGGTAGATGCATTCCATTAGAAAATTTTGGCGATTCAATAGTACTCTGCTTCTTGTTCGGGCATGTTTAAAATGTGGACATTAAAAATCAAAAAATTGTTAGATCAATTCATCCTTTTGTAATATGAAAAGTTGATAAATCTAGAAGTTTGCAAATTTTTGTAATGTGGCTCCTAAAAAAAGAGTGACATCTCTAGTAATAGACCTAGTTTTTTGTGAATTTAACCATATTAATACAAAGGAATCTCTCTCTCTCTCTCTCTCTCTCTCTCTCTCTCTCTCTCTCTCTCTCTCTCTCTCTCTCTCTCTCTCTCACACACACACACACACACACACACACACACACACACATTTCAATTGCACCATGAAAAATCCATTCCATTGACCTGACTTTAATTTGAAAACTTAAAACAGCAGTGAAATTCAAAATGCAAGAAAATAGTATAGTGTTCTGCTTGATGCAGGGGACTCCTTGTACATACCACCAAATAATTGCAGCAAGTTCCACTAATGGAGATACCTTAATGAACTATCAAAAAAAAATACATTACCACACATATTAATCAAAAACCTCTCTTAGACATACATTGCAATACATAAATGCTTCAAATAATATTAAAAATTTTGCAAACTCCAATGGAAATTACTCATACCAAACCACTTGAATTGATATGTCAACAAAGAAAGCTGAAATAACATTGATATGAAAGACATAGAGGTTGATAAAATAATCACAAACTGATGTAAAAATGATCCATCACAAAAACCTCGCATAATCATTAAATTTGAAAGAGAAATGGCAAATGGTTTGCATCTCTAAGTTTGCAAGCTTCACAAAACACCTCCAATTTTTTAATCCGACATCAAAACCACCTTCAAAAGAAACTGTAGCACAAAATCCAACTACAAATTTGGTTACAACCTTGATTCCTTCCTTTTCCAAATCCAAATTAGAAATCTTGCTTCAACTAGGTTGTTTGGCTTCTGCTATCTCTTTATTCTCTTCCTTAACTAATCTCAATTCAATGGTAAATTTAGTTGCAATAAATAGGTATGTGGAAACTACAAGTATAATGATCAAATGGGTATTAGCAAAACTCGTAACAAGAGTTGTATGCATCAAAAGTCCCTAGTAACTCACATAAAATGACTTCTATACATATATCTATAATCCCAATATTCTTAGGATTCCAACCAATTCAAAGTGAAGATTTTCTTGGAGAACAAAAAACTACAAAATTACAAAATTTTAGAAAACTATGAAATTGGATACCCCAACTTGGTGGATTCATAAGTTTCGATTAGGTTCCCAAAATTTGAAAATGGTTGCATAGAAAGGTATTGAAGAGATCTAATTTTAGTATTGTAAAACTATGCCTTCGACTATTGATTTAAGTGACTGAAAACACTTCCAACCCTAAAGTCATCTTAAAATGCATTGGAAAACTCTTGATCACCATTGGACTATTTCAAATCATGCAACCAAAGATCCTTATTACTTGAACTAGGATCAATTTTTAGACTAAGCCAAGATAAAGATTAGCTTGGGTTCAGAACATACCATTGGTTAGAAATAACCCTCGAATTGCATGCCTATGTCAACAGGCCTACACTTTTTGCATATTATATTTATGAATTGCAAGTAACAAAAAATAACTCACCAAATAACTGATGCTTTCCCACTTTATTCTAGGAAATGGCTTCCTGCTTTATTGCATTTGAACCTTTTGTGGATTGTTAGTCTTGTTTTTTGCAATCACTACACATGTCTTTCCTTGCATATCATGTCTTAATTTGTTGTATACATCTTTCATCAATTCCACAACTATTTCTTTTCTTGCATCATCTTATAGAATTACCATTCAAAAGATGTTCATGGAATATCTTATTTTGATGCTCCCATTTTGGCACAAGAAAGGAGGATTCTCTTGCATCACATATTCCCTTTCACTTATATACCATAGCCAATAAAAATGCTTGGAACTACTGATTTAATTTTTTGAAATTGGGTAAACAAAGTGTAGGAAGTTGAGATGGTTGCTTCTCTCAAAAGATGCATTTATTTAGTTAATTTCTAGCATCTCAATCAAGGATCTCACCGTAAATTTTTTTATACTATGTCAAAATCCTGAGGGGATATGCTAGACATGTTCCAACAATCTCCCCCCTCAGTGTCACCTAGGGAAATTTGAACCTTCAACTACACTATGATACCACTTGTCTGTGATGTTCATTGCTACAATCTCCATATCAATTTCCACTACAGTTTCATCGCATGTCTACACTATTAGTTATTATCATTGCATTTACATAATGAATCATCGTCATCTCTTCTGTAATAAATAATATCTATTTCTAAATAGACTTGTCACTTTGAAAATCTTGACAATGTGTCAAATGGAAGTGTGAAAAACTAAATACAACTATAGGATAAACCACTTCATAGTGTCATATCCCTCTACATTTAGGAGAGGAAAATCCCTAATATATATTTTAATAATGAAACAAGAACATATGAACACATTACACACTCTATAATACTCTTAAAATCCTCTTTGTATACTAATAATTTGTTTACATCTTCCATTTATATTTTTTAGGTATCAGAAGTAATTAAAGAAAAACTTAAACTCTTCATTGCATCTACATCAAACACTTTGTACTCCATCTATGAGTTGATTTTGTTAGTGAATATATTCAAGAGAAATTGACAATTAATATGTTGGATATGCTTTACTATTTATGTTTCAAAAAAAAATTAAAATATTATTCTTGAGTGGACCAAATTAATGGAGATAGTATTAGATGTTAATTGTGTCAATCTCTTGGTTTCAGGCAATGCAGAAGGAGGCCCTAGTTCAATATGCATTTTGAATTGATATTCATAGGACATTAGGTGGAGCTGAAAAATGCAACATGTTTGCATTTTTGATACATGTCATTAATGTAAATATGGTGCATTTTTTCAGCTCCACCTACTATCCATGCATATGAAACGTTCCTGTATGTTAAATTTTTATTCAGAGCTCTTGAATATTATTTTATATAGGAAGGAGAGAAGCCAAAGCTATGTGGATCCTTTAGTGGCTATAGACAATGATTCTTCAATATTTAAATTGTAGTTGTATCACTAAGTTCCTTAGTTTTACTATTGGTACATTCTATATTTTGATATTATTAAAAGTAATATTTTGTTTCCATTTTTGAAATTTGTCATGCCTTCACTCACTAAAATTGATTTCTCCTAATTGTAACCATATTGGTAACATGTTTATCTTAGTCTTCTTAAAGTTGTTGTTATAACACTATAGATCCTAATATGCATATAACACACTCACCAATGCAGCCAAACTGGAACATATCTTGAAACTTCTCAACATCTTTTGTAACACTAATTGATCATGATATCATTGTATTTGGTTGTAGGGTATTGAGCAATAAAACTAAATGAGAAAATGAGGTTGTAGGGTAAAGAAAACATCTATCTATCAATTTGAGGGTAATTCTAGGTAAAGATTGAATCTATTTATGGCTTGAATCTAGAAGGGAAGTATCAATGACAATTTTTTAAGGTTCCTTCATAATTTATTTTGTTACATTTTTGGTGTTGAATGAGGGACATTATTTACCTATATCTCTCTTGCTCATGAATTTCTATTTTTGTAAATAATTTCTATATTTTGAAACCTTATCCCAACCATTCTCTTTTTAGAACCTATACCTCTATAGTGGATAGGATACAATGGTAATTGGTATCTTGCATTTAGAACCTTTCTTTCTTTTCATAGTCATCATTTCAGCCTAGAAAAATATAAAAAACATAACTTGCATATCTTAGGGAGAGTTTTTTTCTGAATTAGAATGAACATTTTTCATAGTTCATTCATTTAGGGTCCTTTTGGTTTGTATAATATTTTCAGTTCAAACTAATTGCACTTGTTAGGTTTTTCAAAAAGCTAGTAGAATCCAAAGAATGGCATCTCTTCAATGGTGTTAAATTGATGTAGAGTATAAGTGGGCATTACAAACAATTTTTAATTAAGGATAAGTTCTCAACTATTTGTAAGATATAAATTCTCATATAATCTACCCCTACCAATGTCACTATTCAAAAATCAACTCCTTAAACATCAGGCACTCAAACATTGATCAATCCATCAACTGTTGATCATATTGTAAGGTCAAATTCTAATCTCAATCATATTAATTAATCACACTCTCATTATGAGATGTCTTGTCCTTTCCAATTTCCACACCATTGGGCTGTTCAAACACACTATTTTTCCATCCTTAATGCACATTGACAACTACCATCACTATCAACATGTAGACAATAAATTTAACTTTCCCTCTCTCCCGACCAACCCACATTACATCTTTTCATTTATCTAGTCCTTGGATTAACCCTTGAACCTTCAGTCATTGACTCTCTTTTGGCCTAAGTATGTTACTTGTGACATACCTTTGAACTAATATCTAATACTAAACCCCTAATAGTATCCTTAATTTTGTCAAACTTATGAAAGTCAACTAAACATGTGGAACACTCACCTATCAAACAAGAAAATGTATTTCCCTACTCTTAAAACAATAGGGACACTTACTTCCCATAAACTGACAATTGCCTTACCTTGGATAACCAAACAAAAATAATTCTTACATTCCTAATGCGGCTAACATGACAGTCACTAATTATACTTGTAAGATAATCACTTAAATTATCTATTTTCTCCTCACCCATAATGCATTGAAACACCCTTGACATTATTTTATGGCTCTGTCTACACCCTTTATATACATCCAAGTCATCAAATATATCTTTTCAAGTAAAATTACCTTATTACTATCCTACCTATATAATCTTTGACAACCTCTATACCTTCAATGGGTTTAACCTTGTCATTCACCTGTTTCCTTGGATAGACTGCAAACTCACCTTTCTTGATTCCTTACAAGCCTTCATGGAAATATATTCCATTAGCCATGTGTAAAATCCCTCTTTCATTTATTGTCACTATTTAATCCTTCTACCTATGACTAATAATAGTTAGTTTCTATCATTACTGTACAAGATAAAGATATTTTTTACAAAGTCTTAGGTTTTCATAGCTATTTTTAGATGTAGTTGGTATGAACATAATAAATCCCCATGGGTATATTTCTTGCTATTGTACCTATTCTTCCTTTGGTAATTATTTAAGGTGTAGGAGTTTTTGTTAGGTTCAAGAAATTTGGCCGAGGATAATAGTGTGGTGATGTTATTATATAGTGGTGATAACAAAAAAATTTGACAATGTGGAAAAAATCCACTATAATAGTGCTCAAAAAATAACATTATAAAATTTCTCTATAATAGATGGATATTAGATTCATCACATTTTAAATGCAATACAAGCATGTGAACAACATATTTTTATATGATAAGGCACATAAATATTGAATTCAAAATTTTCTTGTCCTTATCAAGTCTACTATCTGAGTAAAAATGGTCTGCTAATTAAATTGTGAACTTATTGATTCAAACTTTTTATAGAATTAAGGTTATTAATTGGGTAGTGTTAGAGTGAGTATACTTGGAAAAACCTAGGAAAGTAGTGTAGAGGCATCACAAACCCTAGAAATAGAAATGGTAGCAATAAGATCACGAGTTTACCATTCTTTACATATTTATAAACATCTTCAACCTTAATATGTAAATAGTAGTGATGAAAATTATTTCTTCAAATTAACATGGACTTTTTTATATTGAACCAACTCATCACCAATCTATAGAAACTCTATATCATCCAAGGACATAACATTTGATTCAACTTTGAAAGAAGTCATATAAATATTAGCTGGATGAGGCTTCTCAACTAATTGCATTTTAACACGTTTGTATTCCAAAAGAAACATCATGAATGTATAATAGATAATGTAGTGTAAGACAATAATTTTCACCATCAAAGTCCCTTTATCTTCCATGAACCAAATAGACCCTTAGTGATCATACATATTGTCTTGATTTCTCAAACATCATTTAAATATTCACCCACCTTGGATTAGGCACCTTAGATTTTTCTTTGACTAATATTGTTATCTCCTATTTGTCCTATCTTTTTGAAATCAACAAAATCCACAATCTTATAAAACTAGTCAATCCTTTTTCAAATGTAGGCAAAAAAAAATTGACATTCGATAAGAAACCATAACAATAATATTCAGTGTGTGTCTTGGTAGTGTTTTGAAATTTCCAACCAATTCAATATGTATGCTAAGCATATGGGGAAGGTTGACTTGGGATCGAAACTTTATAAATTAGGGAAGAGAATATGATCACATGATATGGAGGGTTCTTATGATTTTATTTTTACAAACTACAAATAGCATCGAGGTTTTGACGACCATTTATCAATCTATCAACAATAATTTCCGTCGATGATATGGTAAAATCATCAGAATTGCATACGATTCCAATAAATTTTTTTTTGATGTTTTGACAAAGCCTATCATTGATGGCATAAAAAAATCGTTGACAACCACTCCTAACCATCAAAGTTTTGATGTTTTCTAGTTATGGTCTAACAATGCCTCTTGATAGAGAGTGGGCTCATTTTTGATGGGTTTGTCCATTGATAAATAGATAGCCCCAGATTTCGTCAATATTTTTTCTGAAATTATAATGATTAAATATTTAGACTATTGGTGGTTGAAGAATCGACCAACCCTCATCAAAAAATAGGTCCAAATTTACTAGTGGTGCAGGCCATAGGAGAAACATATACAAGCTTTATTTAGTCTACAACTAGAAATAATGGATTAGTTTTTGGGTAGTTTTGGGATGTGGGTTGTTAGGTGAAGGGGATAGTTATTTGTTTTGGGGTGGCTTTCAGTTATTTCACTTAACTTTTATCACAATGGGGTTAATGTTAGCCTATAATTTTAATGCTCTACTTATGTACTAAATATATAATATCAATCATATAATTGACAAAAGATTCTTATAATTCCCCACTTTACCTACATAAACATATCTTGGCATAGTTTCATTTTGAACAAATATCTAGTGGAAAGAAAAAAACTCATATCTTTGAATATAATTTTAAAGGAAAATAGATTTATCTTTTGAATCTATGAATTTTGGGGCTTGCAGAATTAATTTTATTTTGATGTTCTTTCCAATTTGATCTGATTGTCATTTTTCATCGTGTTTTTATCTACTCAATTGATATGTTTATGTGAAAGCCTACATTGTATCAATAGAATCTTTATTTATTAATTCATGTATCAATTTGGAAATAATTTACATCACATTTTTATAAGTTCATTATGTGGTAACGTAATGTTGATTCATTTATTTCAATTTAAGATGAAAATTTTGTTGACCATCATACTACTAAAGTTGGATATGTCTTGTTGTCTATTAATTTTACATATTTTATTCAAATGAAGAGAATGTTGAAAGATATTAGAGTATGTACAAATAAAACAATAGTTATTCATTGTTATAGTTCAAGTGCTATTACCATTTAAAATAACCCTATGTTTCATTCAAATAAAGTCATATATCTATTAAGTATCATTTCTTAAGAGAAGGTAAATGAGAATGAAGTTCAACTAGAGTATGTGGCTACTAAAGAACACGTTGTAGACATTTTCACATAGGCTTTACCTAAAGATTCCTTTGAGTATCTCAGAGGTATGATAAGGATGATATGCTCTCCTATTCAAAGATAGATGATGCATGGATATCATCAATTGAGTTATCATAATAGAACTATCATGCATTTGGATTGGTGTTTTTGGGATTTTCTCCTTAAGGGGAGTAATTGGCCATGAGAGTATGTTCTTAGTATGTTTTAAAGTTTATTTGATGTTTTTGACTTAGTGTATACAAGTTCTTTTTTATTGATGTAATAGGGGTAGATATACCTATGTCAAAATCATGATGTTGAGAGAGAGAGAGAGAGAGAGAGAGAGAGAGAGAGAGAGAGAGAGAGAGAGTAGTTTTGGATAGATTAGAACTTGTGAAACATATGTCATATATTATTGATGATTTTTATCTTTGTGCATTGATTTTTTCTTAACAAAATATGTTTCTATCAATGATGAAGGAGGAGATTATATGGTGTTATTTGGATTTCTGTAGAGAAGAATGCACTATATGATTTTGAATCAATATTTTGTCATTGATGTCAACATATTTCTTTTACTAATAGTGTTGACATTTTAGTCTACAGAGACATTGGATTAGTATGATTTATATATTATCAATCAAGTGGTGTAAAGTTTAATGATAGATTAATGATTTTTTTTGTATAATCATTTTTGGATCATAGTTTTTGATGTTATGATTTGATTTAGTTACAGTAAGTTAACTAGTTTTGTGTTATTAGTTTTGGTTAGTCTAGTGATGCCATTGTTGCCATGTCTACATTGGTGTGAATAAATTTTGTATTATTTCTTGTTGCTAACTTGGGGGTATGCCCAGGACATGAATATACGTCATTAATTGGATTAGTTCATTATATTGAGATGTGCAAGTCATTCATTTTTTATGAAGCATATTACTTTGTGATGTTCATTATGAACAATGCAGAGTTATTTGTGGATCTTATGATAGAGATGCATGTTTTTTCTATTGTGGCATTCTGAGATGCTTATTATTTTTTCTTAATGTCATCATATTTATATTTCTGAATCACATTAGCATATGTGGTCATATTTTAAAGATTTCATGAAGTATTTTAGTGTTTTTTTTGGCCAACTTGGTTGGTTAGTGTGTTGTGTTCAACTGCGAGTATGTTTATAGATTATGTCATATTGGAAATTATTTGTTTATGTCCTAGCTAGGTCCTAATTGACATATGTTGGATATCATTGGTTATTGTAACATACTATTATGGTTCTAGACTTGATTTTGATTGACTCCATTTTATGTTGATACATTATATAAAAGGATGAAATAATGTTACATTTGGAAGGGATGAATGCATTGATGAGTGTAAGAGATATGAAGGTGTGCAAGCATGTTAGATATGTGATTAAGAGTAGGGGTATGATTGGAATCTATTGAGTTTGAGATTTGATATGTACATCATTAGAGATATAATAAGCTACTAGAGATGCTATTGGAATTCATTCATAATATAGTTAATTATTTTCCACATTGGATTATTATCCAGGACAAGGTTATTTTCCTTGTACTTCAAGGGTTGTTTCCCTCACTTTTATGTTTGAGAAATGAGCTCTAGGTAGCGAGCCTTAATGCATGTGCATTCCTATTGTACTTTTAACAAACTTTATGTGCTACTCTAGTATCTAATGGTTTGATCCCCATTGTGCTTTTTCCCATAACGTGGTTTCCACATAAAAATCTATTCTTATGTGTTATGGTAGTATTATTTTCTTTTCCTTAACACTTGTGTTTCTGATCTGACATTTTATAGTGATGAATGATTTTATTGATCAAATTTTATTGCACAACTAACTCTCACCCTAGAGATGTGTGCTACCTTGATATTCCTAAGAGAATGTCATTTTCTTAATATTCATAAACTGAACTATTATTTACTATATAAATAACACTTCTACTTCTTTATATCTCCTTTTATGATAAAACTAGTATTCTTATTTAATACGATTATAGATTTTTGTAATCTACTCCTAACACCATTTGATGTACTCCATGATCTCCTTCTTTATTTATTATAATGTGATATCAAATATCTAAGACTAGCAATGGTTTACGATTCAGAAGTTGATCATAATATTTTTTGGATCCCACTTTCACCCAAATCAATGTGTTTCTCGGTTGTATTTCTTCGTAAAAAATCCATATTTATTGTACTAATTTCTAATATCTAAATAGCCTTTTCATAGGAAAGTATCTCCCTTACTAAGATACAATGGCAAAGTAATATGAATAGTGGAGAAAGGGCATGCTGAGAATATCATGTTTTTCTAGCAAAGATATATATAATATAGATGGTGTGGGATCTAATGAAACCGTCTATAAAATTGGAGATGGCTCTGATATAAAAGTTGGCAAAATTGTCTTGAGCGGAAGGTCCCCTATTTCCAAAGCAAAGTAGTAGAATGAAATGACGTCACTCGAGAATATGAGTATTTGTTCAAGCTGCTGCTGATTGGAGATTCTGGTGATGGAAAATCATGTCTTCTGCTGAGGTTTGTGGACGATTCCTAAGGACTCCAGAAAATACTTAAATGCGGGCACATACAGATGGCGTCCGCTATGTTCGAGACAGATGTACCAGAGATCACTAGGATATCCTACTATCCTAGGAAAAAAGAGAGAGATGAGTTTTAGAAAATTAAGAGTCATTTCATGTGATACATATTTGAGTAGCTTAAGTTATAATTTTTAATAAAAATAAAAATAAAAGATATTAATATAATACTGATTCAAAATTATACATCTCATTTTATTATGATCTATTAAAAAAGGAAGATGTAGTTTAGTTTGAAAAATTATAACGTTTGGTTTTGAAAAAATCTAAATTGTTTCTAATTTATTACTTTAATAAATAATTTTAAGAAAACAATAATATAGTATTTAATAAGTATTAATGATACAATCATTCATATGACGTAGAGTGCATTTTAAATATTATTAATAATTTTGAAGGTAAAAAAATACCATAGAAAAATAATCATATTTAATAACAAAAATAAATATCTCTTTTATGAGATTGATTTTTAAATAGATGGATATTTGACATTATATTTAGGTGATTGATGTGTCAAAAATACATCACATCAAAATCTTCTTTACAAACATCATTTCATCTTCTCCTATTATGCTATACTATCCAAAACAATATATTATGATATCATTATGTTTTTTATTGAACACGAAAACAAAATCTCTAGCCTTAGAATGTAGATGTAGACAAACTTCCCCTATTTCATGTGTCAACAATACTTCTTTTGTTATCCTTGATTAAAGGTATGATATCTATAGGTAATTGTAATGTTTTAGGATTGCCAAAGAATTCACTTTGGATTGTATCTAATTTATCTATTATTACCCTCACATCAGAGTGCTATTGGGGCAAGTCTCTTGTGCAAAACAACCCAATTTGTATGAATTGAGTAAGGAATTCCATAATGGTTGATGTCCTTGATCCATGTGCACCTAGAAGTAGAGAATTGTTGATCACAACTGTGATTGCATTTGGAAAATCCATAGCTATCCATTTTGCTAGAGAGATTCCTTCAATGAACATATCATTCGTTGGTCTCCTCCTTGTTACCAACTCTAATGTTAAAAATCTATAACTATATACATCTCCTTTTGTTGAATTTGTAATAGAAAAAAATGATAAGTTACCAACTCTTGTTTCATTAGAAAAATTAGGTGGCTCATCAAATAAAGAAAGAAAACTAGCTAAATGCATAGTGCAAAAATGAGAAATATATACCTTGTAGAATGTAACCAATAGATCCTTTAAGTGTATTTGTAGACATCAAAGAATCCATTGAATTGTCAAAAATAATATTGGAAATGCCAAAATCTATTATCTATTGAGTCATGTCATCTCCTAATAGAACATTGTTGGGCTTGAGGTCACATTGAATCACTTGAGCAAAGCAATAATGATGAAGTTATGTCATTCCTTTTGCTAGCTCCATTTCTATGCCTATTCCATCACTCAAATTTAAAATGCAATCACCCCCTTCATGAGGATACAATCATCTCTAAACTGCCATTTGACATGAAGGGAAGAGTCAAGGCTTTAAAATCAAGGTTAGAGCAAGATGAAATGCTTTTAATTTCATTTTGGTGTAGAACTCTTTTTAAAGCATTGCATTCTCTACTAAAACTTTGATGAGCGTGCTCATCTTGCAACTAGAGAACTTTAACAACAATATTTATGTCAATGTTAAGAATCCCTTTATAATCTGACCCAAAGCTACCACTTTCTAGAAGATTTTCATCACTGAACCTAGTAGTAGCATCTACAAGTTCTTCATATGAAATATTTGGAGGCCATAATTTGAGGGTACTAGAATGTCTAGATATGTAGATAAGTGCTACTAATACAAGGGACGTGATCAAAATTGTAATGCCGATCACAACATGAATTATTACCTTTTTGGAAAATAAGGGATGTTTTTCTTCGAATAAGAGCAAGGTGACAAGTTTATCCATCCATCGCAGAGGCCAAGATTTTCCATAATTTCTGAAGAATCAAGTGTAGAAAAAGGTCCTCCTCTGAAACGTCTCCAATTAACCTATTTGGAGAGAGATTGAGATGCTTGAGCATCTTCATATTTTTGAAAGCCATTGGTATTGTACCTAACATATTATTGCATGAAAGACCTATAAACTACAAATTTTTTTAATTTGCTAATGATGAAAGGATTGACCTTCAAATCTATTCATAGAAAGATTTAGATACTCAAACCCCTTGCAACTATCCAAGGCACCTAGAATGCCACCAAAGGAATTGTTTTGAGAAACATTAATGGCTAAAACCATAGCCATTTTATTCATGTCCTCATTTCCAAAATAGAACCTGAAGTAGAACTAAAGCTTTTGAAGGCCTGCAACTTTAGGAAATATTTATCCCTTAGTTTGTTGTGCGCAAAGTCCACCAATTCCAAAGTCTTGTACCTCCCTAAACAGGCTGGTATTTTCCCTGAGAGCTTATTGTGATTAGGGTAAAGTTGTCTTAATTGTGGAAGGTCACCAAGACTGTCAGGAATTTCTCGTGAAAGCATGTTCTCATTGAGTGCCAACAACCCAAGATTATTTTATTGGCCAAAATGTGTGATTGGGAGACCAATCGAACAAATAATTGTATGCATCAAGAAGGAGGGAAGCCTTGAAATCGGTCAGGGATTGCTAGTCCGAATGATTAGAAGGAGTTTCCATATGAGAAGGCAGCGCAAAGAGATAGAAAAAGAAAACCGGCATAATCATCATCTTCATTCTCAGCTGAGAGGAAAAAAGAATACAATTGTCAGGTTCAAAACGTAGGTGACATCACATTTCTAACGTATTCGGTTCACAGAAATATTGCTTCATTCGTCCACTCGCCCAAGTTTTGTTCTTTAATTGACTGACTTAAACTGTGAAAAACTCTGCTTATTGTTGGACATTTTCAATCTTTTATCCAAAGAGAGGACTTCTTTTGTCTTATCGTTGATTTTAACAGGGGTAAGGAAATAACAAGTGTCACGTAGTCGCTTGTATTTTTCCAAATTATAATTTATCATTATAACTGATAAATTATTCAATATGTTTATTTTAGTTCAATCTTCAAGTATTAATAGAGTAGTGAAATTTAGAATACATGAACTAATCAAATTCAAGTAAAATAATTTGATGATTCTAGAAATTAGAAATCATAAATATAAACATACAAATTAAAACTTAGAAATAAAATGAAAAAGGTTGAAATAGCAAGTATTTTAGTTATTATTATATTTGCCGGAGGCACATACTATTGCAATCACTTGTGCATAATGAGTGATTAATTCTTCCTACTTCAACCAATGAAATGTAAGTATTTTAATAATTAATTTAATCTTTTGATTTTTTTTAATGTTTATATGTCAAATCTTAATTTCTAAAATAATTTAAAATATTTTGCTTTAGTTTGATTGACTAATATTAGTTGAGTCTTATAGGAGTGGATTCCAGGAACCACTACCCTATATTTAAGGATGATATATATATATATAAGACTTATATCAAACTCATACAACTTATCAAATAATTTTTTACAGATACATATTATAAATTCAAAAATATTTTTATGTTAGAAACTATGATTTGATATATGTAGTTTGAATGATAATTGTTTTTAATCTTAATAATTTAAAGAGAATAAATGAATTCTAACATTACACTTATATGATTATAAAAAAATTATTATAACTATTTTAGAAATTATTATTCTTCAAATATTTTAATATGTATGAAAATAATTTTTTTAATCTTAAATAAACATTGATTAAATTATATTAAATTAACATAATTATAGCTCACTATTAAATTTTTATTCTTAAACTATTATAACTTACCTCAATTATTTTCTAACTATTAAATTTTTAATCTTAAACTATTACAACTTTTGGCAAATACAAGCTACTATGTGGCACTTGTTCAATTTAAAATCCTAGAATATAAAATCAAAAATGCTAGAAAATAATTGCTAGCTCTAAGGTAGCAAAGAGGGTGCAAAATAAAACATATAATTTATCATATGTTACTATATTAGTTTTATATTTTTATAAATATTTCATTTGCAAATTTTGGGTGTTAGCTCCTGCAAATTCGCTCCTATAAGACCCAAAATATACTATAAGACCCAAAATATATGATCCAATCAAATTGTAAGAAAATAATTTTCATGATTTTCAAAATTAAAAATCATATAATTAAACATTACAAAATCAAAAGTTACAACTGAAAATAAAAATAATTGTGTTTGATTCATTGAAGTAGAGAAAATAATCGACAGAGAAGTGATTACAATAGTATATTTCTTACTACAAATACAATAAGAGCTTATTGGCTTCAGGTTACTTAATGCCCTTTTTAAATCTATTATTTCAACTATTTGAAAGAATTAGTTTACAGAATTGGAATATTTGCGCTAAATTTTTAAATTTAAGAATAAGTATATAGAATTAAAATATTTGTACTAAATTTTTAGTTTATATGTACTTTATAGTTTGATTAATTATAACAATATTATTTTACTTACATTTTATTTGTTAATTGGCTAAGCAAAAAACTAAAAATACAATTTTCCTTTTCTAAAAGTAGATATATTAATTTAATTCATTATCATTATGGTCTATTTTAATTAATTGTTCAAATAAATTGTGCTTTAAGAGAAGCCTTCCGCAATATTGCTCAAGGTTACCTCAACAATGTTTCTAATGTACCTGAGCATCTAGTGGTGTAAGGGCAATCTTGTATCACCCTAAAATATGCTTAGTGTTAGATTCTATTTATTGTGTTTGTATTTCTGAATACCCATTTGGGCCAAATAGAGATCCCAACTCTCATAGTTCCACTCTAGTTTTCTGGGTTAGTATTTTTTTAGTACCTTGGGATATGTGCTAGTGTAGAAAATATGTTATTTTTAATTGAGTCATAATATGATGAGTTAGAGGGTGTCATTTGGAGGGATGATTGTACTTGTAATTTACAACATTCCAGAAAAAGTTATTTGAAAGTTATTGTAGTTTTAAGTTGTCTAGAGACCCCCTAGGAATGCTTCAAAGTCAGATTTGAGGCACTAAATGACCTTGTACGGGCCCGAAAAATAGGTGACAATCTAATCTCATCAATTGAGATATAGAGTGCTTGGAGAGCTTTCCTAAAATGTAAATGATTCATCAATTGAAGTCTTCGATCAAAAGTTATGCCTCTCGGAAGTTGGACTGCCACTTCTGGATTCTTATAATTTTGCACCGACTTTTGACATGTCTTCTAGAACCTTCTACTTTGGTAGTGGATGTCAAATGGCATATTCTGAAATGTATTCCTAACCCTGAACCTAATTTGGGTTACCTAAGGTCATTTCTTGCATTGTAATGGTAGTTTTTGTGGAATTTGGGAGAAGGTACTGTGAGAAGGGTTTTTCTCCAGAATCTGATAGCATTGTAAGCCTATAGGGCATGTAGTTGACTCTATTTTCGTTGAACTGAATGTAATAGCATATTATATTTGATAATTGAATTCTCCTTTTCCTATTATGTTCATTTTGTCTTGGGTTGTGCCCTCATCAGTTTCTCAACTCTTTTAATGTTCCTCCTCAACAATATTATTGAACTCATATTTTAATGGTACTCGGTGCTCAAATTATAATTAACTTCAAACAAAAATTATAAATCTATACATAAGTAGAGTCATTAGCGTTATCCATCAAAGAATGAAAGAAACCACATAAACATAGCCTTTTTAATAGTCTTATAATAAAATTAATCATTATTTATTTATCTACTATTATATTATATAGATTAATTTTTTTTAAATATATCTTTATTGTTGTTCTTATTATTTACAAATCTAATTTATGATATAATATGGTTAAAACTTTTAGAAATTAAAATGTTTTTTTATATATAAATATGTAATAATTTATTAATTTTAAGATATTAACGAAGAACATATTTTAAATTTATTTATATAAAATAATATGAAAATGTCAAATATTTTATACTAGTATAGATATCATAAATAAATCTATCTAAAGAAATGCCAAGAAATATGTTTTTCTTTAAGATAGGTAATCGGTCAAAGCCTAGATTATTTATTATTCATTTTTAATTATTGTTAGGATTAATTATTACTTATTGTTAATCTTGAGTAGATACCCAAGACCTCCCCAATGAGACGCTCACAATTTACCCATACCTTGTAATGTTAGAGATATCTATTATAAAATGATTAAACTTTAATTTACTACATCCAAAAATATTTATATTTCCTTTTATTTCTATTTTCTTTTTGTACTCACCTAAGTTTTTTATTTAATTTCTAAATAATGATTATTTACGTCTCCAAGCTTATAATTTTAGCAAATATTTTATGTGTTTTTTATTAAATTAATTTTAAAATTGTATTTTATTTATGATAAATGTTAAAATTTTGACATGTAAATGATTGTCAAATTTAACCTAAAGGATAAATGTTAATATTAACATACTTACACCATCCCACTGCACCCTTTCTACCATTGTAGAATGTTGCCCTGCATTAATTATTAAAAATATAATTTTTTAAAATTATGTATAGCTAATCTAATTTATTTATATAATATTATTAGAGTTTTATTAATTTTAAGAAATTAATATATTATCTTCATACATACATATGTATTAATCTATTATTTTTAAAATTTTAAAATAAAGAGTTAGTCTACCATTATCCTCTTCTTCAAATACATTCGTTACATCAAATTGTTCATTGTTAAAATCATCTATTAATTATGCATGTACAACTTTTAAAGGTTACTCACATTGTAGATCATTACTAGCAACATCATCATCTATCAATTATATGTGTAGAACTGTTAAAGTACGAGCAACCACACCTTAGTGTGCAATGGCTATGCCATAGAGTTATATAAGGTCATCTAAGTATATGTTGTTAGTTTATTGACCCCACTCATCATCACTATACCTCACCATTACTCTATAGATATATATCAATATTTATCTCTCTTTATATCTCTTCATCTCTATTTCTCCCTTTATGTGTCACCCTCTGAATCTCCCTAAATCTCTTATCTCTATCTTGTTATCTATCTATCCTAATAAATATCCCCCTTTCTACCTCTCCCTCTATATCACTATCCAGATATATCAAATATCTTCATCTAGACATGTCTTTGTTTCTCTATCCATGTATCTCTCTCACATTCTCTCTTCTTTATATATTTATAGCTTCCATCTCCCCCAATCTTTCTCCATCACCAAAAAGATCACGTTATGATTGCAACACACACACACACACACAACAAAGACTCATTAATGAGAAGTAATCTTATAAATTAACTTCATCTTTTCTAAACTTCAAATTTCATAACAAACTCATTCAGAATAAATTTGTTATAATCTTTTTTGGCAAAAAAAAGAGGTATTGATGAAAAATATGTGTAACTTGATGATATCATAAATAAATTATTATTATTTAAAATTATTAATATATTAAGTAACATCTTCTAATATTAACATTGGTTTAAAATGTATTAAATAATAAAATAAAATGAGAATTTATTATTTTACAAAATGTTATATTCTTAAATAAATTTTAAACACTAGATCGATTGTAAAAAATATAATATATTAATATTTACTTATCTTTATTCATTTCCTTCAGACGTTTAAGGCCTACATTGAACCAGGGGTGGCTTTTGATGATCTCCAAAAACTAGAGTTCACATTGCCAAACATGTTAAAATCAAGCAAAGAGCAATTAACATATGTGTTTCCCCCAGGATCTAAGTCAGATGACTTAATAAAGCAGCAGACATTTCATGGTGTGCTAGAAGAAAGCTAAGGAAGAATAGCCCTCCTTTATCTGGGTGGAGGCCTTTTTTCATTATTTTTCGTCATCCTTTATTTTAGGGCTTTTTGTTCTTGATAAGGTAGTTTCATTTCTTATCATTGGTTGGGTGATCCTCTTTCTTATCTAGGGTCAGCTTTTTCTCTAACTCTTCTAGTTTTGGTTTCCCTCAGCATGGTGTTTTGGTCTCTATCTTAATGGTTTTTCTGAAAACCTATTCTATGTTGGCATATTTTGTATTTTTGGGTATGCTTGTACAGATATTACTATAAATATAAAGTGCATATTTATTGAAATTTGGTCTACACAATCTTCTTTGTCTCTACCTTTGTTTATGGATATGTCACCATTATGGTTTGGTTTTGAATTCTCTATATCTTTCTTAACGATGCAATTATCTATATTTTATAAGTATTGTGTTGTTGATTAGTTGTTTTTACAGGGATCATTATGGTATCTTTTGGTAGGCTTGTTACTTCAGCTCTCTATAAAGGCGGGCACTTCAGCATACAGGTGGGTGAGGTAGAATCATTATAAATCAATTAACACTAGAAGTTAATTTCTAACATTTTTGTTTGAAAAAAAAGAAAAGAATTGATAAGGTATAGAGTATAGATCTCAAAAAACTTTATTTGATCTCAATAAATTTAAACCCTAAATAAGGAACATTAGAGCTTTATATATTCATATGCAAATGAAAGGTAATTTCAATAAAAATGATAAAGTATCAAAATATAACTAATACTATAACTAACCAATCTTGGGAAATTATCTATACTAATCAAATCTACCTAACAATTATCTTGTAGATAAAAGATAGAACTTAGTTCAAATTTATTTGAAATCAAAGAGGATCGATCCTTAAGTATTAAGTTTCAAAAGAGTAATGTTTTATTGTCCTACATTTTTCCTTACCAAAGTAGTATCTATATTGATACATAGTACTAACCTTTTAAGAACAAGTTTGAAGTGATTTTTGATCACAAAATTTTAATAAGTTATTCCACATCAATAGAACATAAAGATTAAAAGGATATTAAGAAGGGGTGCAAATTGTGAATAGAAATGTCGGCAGTCTTTTGATTAAAAATGAACAGAAGGAATTTGGATTTATCTCCAATGCTTCAATTGTATATGATTTAAATTTAGAAAAAAAATTAGTAATAGGATGATCAAAATCTAAAACTTGGGAATGCCCCTTTTATAAATTTATTTTGTAAAGGACTACGATATTGGGCAAGATAGAGGTTTTCTTCTCCATTCTTCCTTATCGGTGCTTGTTTGAATGGAGAAACATGTCATCACAATTTTAATATAATATAATATAATATAAAGGCTCCAACCTTTTACTGATAAAAAAAACTTATAAATAAAAATAAAATTCTCATCTTTACATAATATATTATTATTTAAATTTTCTCATTATTGAAAAAATGATTGATAAACTATACTAATTTATCATAACTTAATATATATTTGATTATAGTCTAAAACATAATTTATAAAAATCTTTTAAAAGATTATCTATCTTTTCTAATCAATCAAAGATCAAATATTATTCTCTCCTATAGAAGAAGCCTTCTTGTCTACATCATAATCAATGGCAGTTGTGGTTAGCTTTAATACTTATCATTAAATGTATAAAAAAAAATAGTACAATGTGGGCATCTGAAAGCTTCACTGACCTATTTATTCATCAAGAATAACAAACTAGATTTCAATTTATTTATTTTTAAATATTTGGTCTTGTAATAGGGTTCCCGCACTAGACATCCTTAAGAAAGGGCTAAAAGATTCAAGATTGGAATGATGAGATGTCTGGGGTTCTACATAATTGTAAAGGCCCAACAAAAATGTAAGGTCCCTCCTCGCATGTACCTATTAAATATGAATTTCTCTGTCAAATCTGTTGTAGGATATTTGAATGGATATGGAGTAATGTTGTAGGTTTTTTTAGATGTCCTAATGAAAATTGAGAACAACATATACATCCATGCTTTAATACTTAAAGATTAGAGAATGACTATGTTGTCTCAACTGTTTAAACATTAATTTGCACTAACAATAATACAAGGTGTTTCACTTAATGATGATGTTATTGATTTTGTTACCTCAATGATTAGGATTCTATGCATTTAGATAGTTCAATACTCACTATTGGTGATGTTATGATGTTTAGGTATATGCATGCCTAACAATGATTATTCTTGTATTTAATCTGAATTAATGAATAAGTTATATGTCAGATTGATTATATAATTACTGATGATTAAATGTGAGTAGAAATGAATTAAATAGTTAAGTAATTGAAGCATTATGTTTTGAGTTCGCCCTGATCCATCGTAGCATAGTGATACATTACTATTATTTGGATACTCACAACTCAAGATGTCGAGACATTATCTGATGCTTGAACATATTTTATTATTTCATGTTGTGTGATGTTACTTTCAGATATTTGATATTCGTCATTTAAGGTTTTATGTATATGTATGTTGATGAATTAAGTAAAATGTAGGATTAACACATTGATTTTGGAATCTTTATGATTAAGGATATAAGTAGGATGAAAGAAACCCTGATTGATGTATGTTTCAATTTATGTGAAATTCTGATATGTATATACATATGTACATGTGATTTTACGAGACTACTGATGTGTGCAATGAGTGTGCAGATATTTTAACCGAGAAACCCGATGGAGGAATAGAACTGATCCCTATGTGCTAATTGTGGAAACCTTGTTGTTTGTAATTCAAGTATTTTATTGTGAGATGTGTGAATGTGTCTTTCTGTGATCAGTAAATGTTAATGTTCGTAACTATTTTTTTTAGTGTCGCTTGACACTCGTGAATTGTTTGTGATCTTCAGCGTGCTTGTTAGGGTTAACTATGTAACCTTTGGACCTAAGTCATTTTAAGTTAGTGGCTTTTTTCTAATTTGGTTCTTAATCGAGTTTAGTCATCCCTAATCCAGATTAGTGCTTAATCTACATTTTAGAGTTGTTAGTTGGTCCTAATTAATTCCTAGCTTTTGTTTGGTTCCAAACCTATTCCTAAGGCTTTAAAACATGAAATAATTATACCCAAGGGGTATGGGTATGAGTTGGGGGTCTTTTCCAACCCCTAAGCCCCTTTTATTGACTTTTGAGATCACTCAAAAAGTCTCTTTTTGCCTTTGTGCTCTTGCAACATCTCTTTTGCAACTTGGTGATCTAGACCATTTGTAAATATGTAAATCTAATCTAGGATATGAAATTGTAACTTTAAACTAGGATACCATATGTACACTCATCATTGCATAATTAAGATGATAGCTAAAGTGAGATAAAGAAAAAGGTTTAAATTTGTACCAATTAAGTGTGAAATATGATAATACCCACCATTTGTATAGCACTCAATGAGTAGGAATTTTTTTTATTGATACATCTTATGTGTAACTTTTTGATTGTTGAAAGAGTCAACTATTAAAGTGAACAACTTAAAAATTCAGAATAGAATTCTGTCCAAAACGAATGGATGAATGAGGGTTGAGGTTCCTTCTGTCTATTCTTAGAATCATAACATTTATTATTATGAAACTTTCTTTTGATTTAGAGAAGAAACAATAGCATAAGATAAAATTGTTCTATATAATAGAAAATGTTTCTCCATAAATATTTCTCTATATAATAGAATAAATTTCTGCATAGGGTATAAATAAACTAGAGGTTGAAAATAAGTTGTAGATACTTTGTGAGTTCTTGAATTAGTAATATTGTTCATTTTCAAAATTTTCTTTTGCTTACAAGAAAATTCATTAGTGCAAGACAAAACTAAGCTACATAAGAAAACATCTTTTTCTAAAAGTGACAAATGAATTGAATTCTAAAAAATGAGGTGCATTTAATTCTTTATATTCTTGAGGGCCACCCTTAAACAACAAACACTAATGGAAAAATTGAGCTTGTAAAAAGTAATCCAACTTTGATTATTTAACACTTTTAGCCTTTGAATCAAGTCATATTGTGTAATTTTTAAATCATGCAATTTTAGTATGATATCATTTTTCATCATTGAAATTATCTTTTACATTTGAAAAGACTTAATTAACATAAGATAAGAAGGCTTAATTAACATAAGATAAAATTGATAATTCCCCAAAACTTGAATCGATGAATGGAAAGGTTTCATTTGTTATCACTTAACCAATGTACTCCAAACATCCAAACACCATTTTTAATTAGAAAGAGAACGCTAATTCCAAGTTCAGCCTCTAGCTCGTCCTGTTGTCTCATAAGATCAAATTATTTAATATACAAGAAAACATATTGTCATGAGTGATGAATACATAAAAATCTAAAGATAAGTTACACATGTAAAAATTCCTATTGCAATCACTGATATTAATCTCCTATCTTAAATGATTATTAAATTGATGAAAAGAAATTCACAGCTAATATCAAAAAAATAACACAACTAAAACTTCACCAATAAAATATGGAAAGAAATAAGAGACACAATGAACACAATATTTTCAAAAAATTGTCCCTGGAAAAACCCCTAATGGAAAACTAGTTCTACAAATGAGGAATTATATTATACTTCAACAATTCAAGAGATACAAAATTCCTTGCCTCTTACTAGAAGAACTCCGACAACCTCCTAATTTCTCCCACTAATATTCACCACTACTATCCCCAACGCTATCACTGCACCCTTTCTCATATTGCAAGACTATTTGCTAACACTACAAATTCTTCTCAAACTTATGTTCTCCAAATGCCCCCTGACCCCCTTTTATACTACTCTTGTTGGAAAACCAACAGTCGAGATTGATTCTCAATCGACAATCGAGATTAAAAACAACTTAACAACCCTAACCAAGTTGGTTTCTAGGTGCCTCTAAAAGTGGCCAATTAATTACCAAATAGTTATCCCAAATCTAGCCAATTTGTTAGTAAAAAAATATTTTCTAATTAATCACATATGGATGAACAACTATCCAAGCTAACAAAAACTAACACTCCCTCTTAGCGAGGAAGTTGTTCTACACGACACCTAACTTATCTTTGAAGAAGATGAATTTAGCCTTCCCCAATGCCTTAGTCAGAATGTCTTCTAGCTACTCCTCTATAGGTGTGCACTATAGTTGAACAACCTCACATTGTACACAATCTTTGATGAAGTGATCTCTAATGTCTATATCTTTAGACCTATCATGAAATGTTGGATTCTCAAACAAATTGATGCAACTCTAATTATTGAAGTGTATCATAGTAGTCTCAAACTTTTCACCAAATAAGGCTACTAACAACTTCGGAAGCCATATAGCTTCACATGTCACCATGCTAGCTGCTATGTATTTTTCTTCTACTAAACTTAGAGCTACAGACTTATCCTTCCTACTAAACCAAGAGACAACTCCTGATCCCAAACTAGAACAATACCCAGAAGTGCTCCTCTTGTCCATTGTACTTTCTACCTAATTTATGTTAGTATAACCTATCAACATGACACCTTCACCTTGAACATATCTAATCCCATACTCAATTGTACAATGCAAGTAACACAACACATGCTTAGCTATTGTCTAATGCATTTTGTTTGGCTCAACCATGAACTGACTAAGAGAGTTAACTACACATGTTATATCTAGCTTGGCATTGACCAAATACATAAGAAAACCAATCAACTTCCTATATAAGGTGGGATCTACATCTTTCTCCCTAGATGTATAAATACCTTCCTCCAATTTGTGATCATGGGTGTAGACATGGCTTTGCAATCCTCTATCAAAAATTTCTTCAAGATTTCAATGCAATATTTCCTGACCAAGGAAATTCTCAACATCTTTCTGCTACACCTCCATTCCTAGAAAGTAGTGCATAAGTCCCAAATCCTTCATGTCAAAACCTTCTAGAAGATCCCTCTTGTAATCCTTTATAAGCCCTAGTGAACCTATAAAAAATAGGTCATCCACATTAAAACCAAGAATCAGAACCTCACCCCCAACCACCAAGTAGTAAAGGTTAACATTTTACTCACTCTTCACAAAACCAATTTCCTACAAGTATGTATCAATGCACTCATACCACACTCTAGGAGTCTGATTGAGGTTGTATAAGATTGTCTTCAATTTGTACATGTTGGTGTCTTTGATGTATGCTACAAATCCTTTTGGTTGCTCTATGTATTCCTCCTCCTTCAACTCACCATTAAGGAATGTTGTCTTGACATCTATTCGATGGATCTTCTATCTCACCTATGTTGTAAATGAGATCATAGCTCGTATAGAAGTATATTTGGCCACTAGAGAAAATGTCTCCTCATAGTCTATTCCCTCCTTCTGAGAGAACCCCTTTACCACAAACATTGTGTTCTATTTCTCAATGCTACCATCTGCACCATGCTTTATTTTATAGATCCAGTGTTAACCAACTACTCTTCTATCTACTAGTATAGGAACTACCACCCACACATCATTCTACATTATTGAGGAATATTCCTCAACCATAGCATCCTGCCATAGCTGATGCTCTGCAGTCTCTTGATAGCTAGAAGGCTCATTATCTACCATCTGACTAGCTAATTCCACATAGTCATTGAACTTGGATTGTTGTCTTCATTGTCTCATACTCTTCATTGTTGAATTTAGGAGGTAAACTAATATCCCATGCATATATAGGCATCCATATTTGAATTACAATTCATAAATAATAATTTGCAAGGGTTTCTATGTGCACACATTATTTTTCCTATGTAAATCTTCCATTATGGAGAACTATACAAAATTACACTAATTAGGGAAGCAATAAATCTTATTTTGATGTGTACATAATATAAATAAGCATCTCATGGTTTTGGTTTGAAGTTTTGATTCATTATATAGAGGGACATCAATTCATTTTTATAACTGCAAGTTCTAAAACCTATTAATCTAGGGTTTCTATAATAACTGGACAAATTTCTCTTAATTAAACAATGGAAAAAATCTCATCCTTAGTCAAATGGATGGTTTACTTATGTATCTTATATATTTTATTAAGTTTTGGCATGGAAGACAATGAAATCCATGGTTTTTGGGAGGATTTGATGGCTAGACATCCTCATGTGAGAGTCATTGTGAGAAGAAATTGGTGTAAACAATAGGGTTGAATGAATGCTAGTGCCCAACTTGTAAGGGAATTTTTTTTTGGGGGAGTCACAATAGACCATTTAGAAGTTTTAGAAAAATTGAATTTATTATTTTCCATATTGATCATTTTCAAGAGCATGTAATTATTCCTAGAAGCCCTAAAAATAAGGGTTTGATTGACAGGTGGTTTCACAATGGAGTCAAAAGTTAGGAGCTTTTAATCTTGCAATAATCTTACAAGGTTATCTTGTTCTATCATTTGTTTTGGAGGTCTTTTGGAATAATTATGAATTAATTGCAAAATACCTGATTTAGAGGGTTACTTTCCATTGTGTCTCTACTAGGCCTAATTGGAGGAATTATTGCTTGGGGATACAAGGCCTATTTCAAAGGGTCAATTTGGTATTTTTGAGTTACTCAAAGTTTTTCAAAGATATCACTAACCTATGCTGGTCATGGAGATGTAATGATCTATCTAAAATGTGCTAAGAGAAGGGTGTTTGATTGAACCTAGATTGTGAAGCCTAGAAGAGTGAGTGGTGAGACTCACGTGTGACCCTTGATGACCCTTAATTTGTATAAGGAGGGTTCATTGGAGACGACTATAGAGAAGTCCATTATTGGAGTAAACTTAATGTATAGGTGTAGTGATAGAATTCTAGGAGGGACCTTATAGGGTGATAGGAATCTAGGTTGTGGTTGGGTCAAATACCTTAACCTCTACATTGATCAAGTAACTTGTGGGTATGTGCAGGATCATGGTGTGCCAAAAATTGGTGATGTGAAAAAAAAGAGTTTGAAGATGCCTAAAAGCGCTTCAAAATCCACTCTGACTTTTTTTTACCTATCCAGGAACCAAACCTGAAAGGTTAAGCCGAGCCTTATCAGATATTCGATATGATATCGGATATCCGATTTTAAATCAAATATTCGACTAATAATTATACTCATATAATAGTATGATATATTATTATTATTATTTAATATTAATATTTACTTAATGATATTATTATTATTTAATATAATATTATTATTAAATAATAATAAGATATAATAATAATATCATATTAAATAATAATAATATTATTAAATAATATATCATACTATTATATTATAATAATAATATTATTATTTAATATAATATTATTATTATTATATTATAATCGTATAATATTATACTATAATAATAATATTATAATGTATTATATTATAATAACATATTATATTATAATAATATAATATAATATTTCATATATTATAATATATAGTAATGTAATATAATATATATAAGATATAATATAATAATAAAAAGTAATATCTTATAATATAATATATAATAAAAAAGTATAATATATTATAAATTATAATAATATAATATAATATTTTATATTATAATATATAGTAAATTAATATAATAAATATAAAATATAATATATAAATATATAAAATGTAATATATATTATATAGTATATGTTATATTATATATGTGCCATATCGGATATCCGATGTTATATCGAATATCCGATATAGTATCGGATATCTGATACCTGTACATTGGATTAAATAAAATCACAGACCCGCAGGCCCTCATTTTACGTGAATTTGGGGCCAGTATTGCCATAGCGGATCAGATATCAAATAGGAGATCAAATATCAGATATCAGGTATGTTCCCCCCCCGCCCCCCCCAACTGATTTTTAACCTAAATTTAATATATTTTAACATGATTTTGTTTTTTTTAGTTGAATCTAGGGTTTTTTTGACAAAAATGGTTAAAATTTAGAATTTTTTTTAATATATATTACGTTTTACAATTCAATAGGAATGGCTGATCAAAATGATGACACTGAGGCAGGGAATAATATTCCTCATAACCCACCACCAAACGATCTAGTATCCCCACAAAACCCTCCACCAAATGATCCTCTACCTCCTCAAAACCCTCCTCAAATCGAGGATTTGATAAATGAAAATCTCACTAAGTTGAGAGGTTTGCATAGAACATATAATAATGTACCTGCACTGGCTCCTATGTTATCCACGTTAAACACCATAGTGGATAACATTGAAACCCTTACAAACCAACAAAATGCCGCTCTTCATTGGCGTGATGAAATGCACCAGATGTTTGATGATGGTTTGGATTATGATGAGGTTGCAGCCCTCAACATAACCAAAGATGATTTGGCTAGCCTTTTTGCTAACCCAAAAATGAGTATACCAGTTGACCCAAAAAAAACCAAACTATCGATTAAATGGTGCACAAATGACGCCATACGTGCAAATTTTTGGGACCGTTGGTGGATGGTCTTTGATATCCTTCCACATGGCAATTTAGACATACCATTTTATTTCCTTAGAAAATTATATGCAGAATTTGTGTTGAAACTTAAAGTGAACTATTGGAGCATGAAACCCAACGTGGGCTTAGGACTAGGAGCTCCTCAAGATAGACCCTCTTCCCAGTGGAAGAAACTTGGCACTTTTGTCCCCCCCCTGATATCTCCCCCCCTCCTCAAGTGCAGCATCTAGATATTATGGCAGAGGCTAGCTCTCAGACCATCAGAGCCATTCATAGGCTGAGTAGCCTAATGATATCTCAGGCTAGGTCAGTCTTGCCTCCTCATGTTGATGATGTTGGTGCCAGTTCATCATCAGCTAGCTCATCACATGTTTGTGTGCCTCACACTTGCATTACATGCAAGAATATTTGCCTGGGTCCCATAGGTGATCTTCCTGAGTATCATTTTGTATTAGACGAGGATACACCAGACGCACGTGCAGAGGCTATAGACCCTGATGCAAGAGAGGAGGGGAATGTAGAGGCATGGACTCCTTCGGTGTCGATACGTGTATAAATTTTTTTGTTATGACATATGTGATTTAGAGTTAATTTTTATAATAGAGTAATTTTAATTTTTAAGCCATACTGACTTTTACATGTATGTGATCTTCATTCATGTTTAGTTGATGACTGAGGAGGAGCTCAGACAGATAGATGATGCTACACTCTCGGCCATTTCATTTGGCCTTGAGACATCTACGGTTGATTATGTTGTGTTTGCATTTTTCTTTTCTATTTGATATTGTAGCATATATGGTTGCTAATCTTTCTTTTATCTTGCAGATACCACCTGCCCCGAGGGGAGAAAGTGCAGGGGGTGAGCCAGCATGCATTGACAAAGGAGAGGTAATTAGATGTTTTCTAATTGATTAAATATTGATGCATTCTTGTAAAATGTTTGTGGTAATCTCATTTAATTACATTCTTTATTGTATATAGGGTGTGGCTACTGGCGATGAGCCTGTACAGATTTGGCATCCTAGATCATCAGGGATATTCATTCGCACAAAGAGCCCCATTGTATGTATAAGTATCATTTATTTTTTATTTTTTTTATTGATGCAGAGGAAAGTATGATTGTTGTTCTATACAATTTCTGTGATTTTTTCCATACCAATAATGATTCATGTCTTGCATATGTTTATTACAACTTAAATAGGCTTATATGCACCTGTCCAACCGACCAAGTTGATTACAAAGGTTTATTTAATCAAACAAATACCAAATTACTACTTTCCCTCCAAAACTAATATGACCGTTTGAATTTGAAATTCAAATTTCAAACTATAGTTTTTATGCATTCCCTAACTTTCTAAACTATTCCATTGACTCAAAATTGGTCATATGGATTTATTAAATGCAACTAAGTATAAAACTATCCTAAGACTACCCCATATGGCTCTTTTGGCCATTTCACATCATGTTGCCCTTAGGTCCTTACTAGGACTTTTATGACTTTTGTCTTTCAAAGTACATTGTTTATTACATAATTCTATTATTGGTTTTAATATATCCCAATTAACAATCAATGATGTCTTTGATCCTCTATCTTCATCTGGTACCAAGGCTCTCTTAGATGATTTAATAGGTGCCCCTGCACCAAACACCCCACCTTCAAAGTAACTCTTGTCCCAAGAGTTAAGGGGTACTATCTTCTTTCCTCCCATCCTTCTAGACGGATGTTTGCAACTTTGCACCTGCAATGTATTACCCTGCACACCTGCATACAAATCATTAGAAACAAAAAGCATTGGATCCTTGTTACCAGTCATGGTAACCTCACTGCTTGCTGATTGTGAACAATCATGTTTTATCCTTGACAAAGGCCGAATAACTTGTTGTCTAAGGTCATGTTGACCTTGTCTCTTATCCTCCATGGATATTTTCACTTCTTTGTTCACTCTCATCACCAAAGGACACCATACTATTCCTATCATCACTCCTTTTGCTGTCACTGTCTGCTTGTAAGTAGAATTCTGAGTTTTGTCTTGAATAATCTCATCCTTCATAACCAAAAGAGATGACTTCAGTGGTAGATCTATCATATCATGTTTACTCTCCCTCTGCTCCTGCAAGTCCACAAACTCTTTCTTGCCAAAACAAATAACTATTTCCTCATCATGACCAGTCAAAGGATTTAGCTTAAACTTCACACCATCTTTGTGTACTATATAAACATTTGATGAGCCAAAATGAATAGTGTTCCTTGAGGCTTGCCAAGGCCTTCCAAGGATTACATGGCAACATGTCATTAGAATGTGATCACATATAGCTTGATCTTTTATATTCTCCTATAGAGAAATCCACTATTGCTTGCTCCCTTACAACAATATTTTGTGCATCACTGACCCAAAATGCTTTATATGGTCTATCAATAGGATACTTCTTCAATCCTAGTTTATTTACCTTTTCATAAGACACTAAATCATCAAAGGAACTAGAGTCTATTATCATCTTACAAATCCTACCATGGCTCATGCAATTTGTCCTGAAAATGGATGGTCTGGTCTCCTTTTGTTGCTGCATTTGTGGTCCTCTTCTCACCATCAGAGATTATCCTTCAAGTTCAAGGTCTGCATTATCATACTTCTTTTCTTCCTCTTCTCCTTGGGTCAAGGTGACTCTCCTCTCCTCCTTCTTGAAATCCGCACCTTTCTCAGGGCACTTGTAGGATTGATTGCCTACTCCTCCACATGTGAAGCATTTACCTGTGAAAACACTATTACCTCTTCCACTTCCAAATCTTCCTCCCCTAAAACTTCCTCTTGTCTCAGATGTAATATCTTTTCCTTTATCTTTGTCTTGATTGTTTGAAGTTTCAAACTGACTTCTTACACCTCTTCCTCTCATTGTTCCACCTCCTCTCTGATTTGCTTGCCTCTCATTCTTTCTTTTCAACTTCTCCTCTGCCTAGATTGCCAACTGAAAACATTCTCCAAGTGTCCTTGGTACATTCAATCCTATTTCATCTTGAATATTGTACTTGAGGCCATTAATGTATCTAGCCACCTTCTCATCTTCATCTTCCAGTCCTCCCCTAATACTCAGGGTATGGAATTTCTCAGTATAGGACATGACATCCATATCCCTCTGTTTCAAATTGTTCCTTCTTATCTTTAAATTTGGATTGCTAAATCAGATGGATAGAATTGATTTCTCACCATGGTCTTCATTCTCTCCTAATTTGAAATCTTATTCAATCCCCTTTTGATGCAGAGTCTGCAGCAACTACCTTCCACAAGCCAATAAATGGTTGTCACAATCCAACTTAGGATTCTAAGACTTCTCACAAGTCCTCTTACCCACTCCAGGTATACTCAACCTCCAAGCCAAACCATAGGTCCAAACACCCTTCTTGGCACCTACTAAGAATCCAAAAGCTTTTGGGCTAATCTTACTCCAACACCCTCCAAACTGCTTCTTGGTACCTAGGCATAGTTGATCAAGTTAGGCTAGGGCTTCAAGGAAGAATGGGCAAGGTGGGTTCCCAAGACCCAAAACACTTAAGGAAATCTCCAACACAGTCAATGCATCCAACTCTAGCACTCAAATTGATCATAAGTGCTTGCGACCATGACTGTCACCAATTACCTTGCAAAAACCGGTCAAGCACATGGGCTTGCTTGACCTAGGGCTGACTTGGAAAAATAGTTGCCCTTCTCTCTAGGCCTCCAACCTCTAAAATTATGTTTCCTAGTCTCCTAACTTGCATATCCCTTAGTTTTAGAGGGTGCCACTGGTGGGAATGCAAGTTAGGGATGCATTTGTGGAAGGGTCTAGGAAACAAGGCTTTTCAGACCACCTTCTACTAAAATGCAGATAACTTTTAAACCCCAACTCATTTTTGAGTCAAACCAAAACCAAAAGTTTCCTAACTCACCCCCTACAACTATTTCATACACTTAGCAATCATAAAAGTTCCATACAGATCTGTACCAGCGTAATAGCCGAGCGATTACAAGTAAATTTCCAAAAAATTAAAGTTTTTATTTATTTTTCTTTAAACCACCGTACACTCTGATGTCCCCCTTTCAACTGAGATCAGATATGACATATATAAAGGTCTACATGACCATTGGAACAACCATATAGGTTCTCCCAACCATAAAAAAAATAAACAACCACTTTTTGCTAATACTGTTTAGATTCTAAATACCCTATTCTAAGGCCTTTTGGTCCCATGGAGTCACTTGGTTTATAACCACACCAAAATTCTTGTGGGCCTTACATGTGCCTTTATTAAAAAACATAGACCAACTTGTAAAATATGGACCAAACCTTTATTCCAACTTCCTAATCTACTTGAATCCTCGCTTTCATGGAGTGGCAAGGTGTCTGGCAACATAGATACTTGTTCCCCCCTACCACATAGGTTAGGTGCCCTGCACCACCTTTCCTCTCTCTCATTCTGAACACTAGTCCACCAAGTGAGTGATGTTCCTCTCAGTCTTGTTGTTGCTACTTTTACCTTCTTATCTGCCTCTATGTCTTCAAGATCAAAGTAGTTCTCAAGGGCCTCTATCCACCCTAGCACTTCTTCACTATCCATTTTACCCTGGTATATTGGAAAATCAATATGGTTCTTCCCACCATTACCTTGTACTGCCTTAATGATTCTCATAAATCTCCTTTCTTTAGGATCATCTGTTGTCTCATGCTCTTGCCTTGCATTACCAACCTCTTCTTCTTCATGGTTCTCTCCATGATTTCTTCCTCGAACCTCTTCTCCTCTAGGTTCTTGCCTTTCCTTTTCTAAGGATTCTATCCTTGCAATAAGCTTCAGCCTCTCTCTTCTCATCTATCTTTCTTCCCTCACTCTAGGTGCTTCAAGTTCTCTCCTCTCTCTTTTCTCTTTTGCCAACTCTTCTCTCAATTCTTCAAGTTCTCTAGCCATTTGATTTTTAGGAGGCAATTTCACAACAAGTTTTCTTCCTTCCCAAGGGCCAACTCATTGATTCTCTTTCTTTCCTCACCAAGAAATCTTTGGACACCACTTATGTACCTTTCAACTCTGGGACACACAAGGAGGAATTAGACATGCCAAGGCTTCAACAAAGGGATTGACACACTAAGGATTTTCAAGATTATAGGTCTTGGTCACACTCCTAAACACCCAAACTTCAAAACCCTCCTTAAAATGGCTTAAAAACCAGGGCCTGCTTGTTCAAACCCCAAAACTCAATTCTAGAATGTTTTGACTTGTCTAATGAAAAGATATGATCATGACAACCTACATGAACCTATCAAATGACTCCTCTACCATATGAAATCCTAAAATCCTATGCCATGCCCAATTACAACTTTTTTCCACATATGAGTCCAACATTATAACTTTGTATGCTTCCATGAGCCATAATTGGTGCAAGGATTGTCCAATTGACTTCAAGAGATGTTCCATGACCTCTGTAATGCCTTGGATCTTCAATGTTCCCCTGATGAGCATGGGATGCTCCTGCATCACTTATCTTCATAAATAAATTCAAAACTAATTTCTATGATATTAACAACTACTATTTTTTATATCATAGGAGACTCCTAGTGCATATGAGGTTCGATGGGACAGTTATGTAGATTTGATGACGTGGCCACTCACTCCTGAAGAGGAGCCTACAATAGTAAGTTGTAGTTTGAATTCATGATTAAATATGTTATAAATTTAGCATACTATGAATTATAATGTTATAGTTTAAATTGTAGATTCATCTGACAAAGGTATTTGAACATATACAGCCCACAATCAGAGAGGTACCAGCATTGCCGAGGGCATACGAGGGGACTCCTGACTGGCGTAGGAGGTTGACGAGAGAGGTATTTATTATGAAATTTTGATAGTATTAATCTCCATTACGGAAAATATCATTATGCATTTGAGTAGTTCAATGTTAGATACGTAGAATCATATAAATTTAGTAGTCTAACTTTGGGTTTTCCTTTTTTGTTTATGTAAGAGGCATCTGATCCACCTAGTGCAGCGAAGAGGCTGCATTTTGATCATCCACCAGCACCCTAGGATAGTATAGTTTTCGTAGGATACATCATGAGACATTTTGAGATGGTATATGCCACATTGTATATAGAAACATTGATATTATACACATTCTGATGGCAGGTGTACACTCGAAAGTGTCCCACTCTAAACCCTTCTATCCAAACGATTCCATGAGTTTGGAATGCTTGGATGCCGGCTTAGAGCTCCCTATCCATGAAGTGCAAGAGAGTGTATTTCAAGAATAAGAAGACTCTCAAATGAGCCTTAGAGATACTCTTCTTGCTAGTAAACCATGCAATGGGAGGTTCCAAAGAAAAGATGCAAGAATGCAAATGTCCCAAGGAGTTTCTCAAGGATGCAATGCAAATGAAGATTAAGCTAAGATGAGAATGCAAAATGCAACTATGCTAAAACATGTATGAGAGTGTTGCAATCCAACTATTAGACTATATGATTTAAGCTACATGTAAAAATGAAAGCTAAGCTAAGCTAGAATGCCATGATGCCATGGATGAGAGAATGTAGACAAGAAATAGAAGTTCTCCACAAAGCTCCAAAGAAACCTATTAGAAAACCTGCAACATAACAATGTTCAAAAGATGGATGGATGATTTGAGGGGGAAAGCTCTCTCCCTTTTAAAGATGTATGGATGGTGGAGATCAAGATGAAGATGGTGGATGATCAACAGTTGAATTCAAAAATAGGAGTGATCCATGTGCACACACAAGTCAACCAATAGAATATAAGTTGACTTGTCATATAAGACAAAAGTCACAAAGCCTTTTCTTTTAATTGCAAAATAGAAAAAGGATTTTATGTGTGCACTTTAAGTGGGTTAGAAGAATGGGGTCTTTTATTTAATTAAAAGGGGACATGTTCTTTTAATCAAATAATGAACTTAGGATAGTATAGTCAAACTATAGGTTATAATCAAATAAATTAATTATTAGCAATTTGGTCTAGGTAAATGATTAAATTAATTTAGCCAAAACGCTGAGAAGGGGGCTAATAGTCTAGATGACCATTTTTAGGTGATTACATTTTCCCCTCTTTGACTAATGCATGATCGATCTAGGAACACATTATGTCAAAGAAAATCGAAGCCAAGTAGGCGATGATAGATATAGATATTTGATTCCAAAAAATGAAATGCAGAAATAGATAGCAAGTCCTAAATGCACAGCCTGATAGCAGTAGTACTGAACATTAGGAATATGATGTTAGGATCCAAAAATATTTTTAACACCTAGCAAAGCGAATAGATCGAGAGCAAGTGATAAGGTCAAACAAATGCTCCTAAGCAGTGATAGAGTATTTCTGCCCCCTCGGGATCGAAATTGAAATGAGGTAAGGGGATGCAAAAACTAGCTAGAAATGAGAAAATTAGAATATAGCAATGTCCAAGATGACAGATAGATTATTAGAACCCAAGAATGACTATAAGAAGCTGATAAAATGACCCAGTTTGACTAGAGTTGACCTTGAAGTATATAGCATAAAAATTAGGTCAAAACGAGTAGAAAGGTGATTTTAGACATGAAACAATGAATTGAAGTAGATATGAAGAATGGAAATGATGAAGACATGAAGAAATGAAGATGCCCCAGTGATGATTCAGAGATTAGACCTCAAAAGGTCAGCTAACTGCTCAGAAGAAAGTAGAATTTCAAAAGACAATTTTTGACCATCAAGATGAACTCAAATTTGGATTTCGATCCCGAAAATGAATCTAGGAAATTGAAATTATTTAAGAGGTCAAAACTTTATATGATGTGATGATAAGATAGAAAAGAGATGAAGTGAAAGATTAAGAAGGTGAAAAGATATGAACAAGAAGAAAGTAAAGAAATATATGAAAGGAGTTAGCCGATATGTCTGGGAAAAGATGAAGAGAGAGTTTTCCCCATATGCAAGAATGCAAGACTAAGCTAGAAAATGAACCTAAAATGCAAGCTAATATGCAAAGTGGTTTACTAGCAAGAAGCGCATAACATTTAGACTCTTAATTTCATCATTGAGCATTTATTAGGGACATCATGAGATCATACAACCATCACTAGTATAACTATGAGGATATGAATATGATCGATATCAGATAGGTATGTGGAAATCCAATCTAAGCATCAGAGACATGTAAGTCAAGATAACTACACGATTAGATTCCCTAAGTTTAATTTAGCAAGATCATACTTGTACTAAGGCATAAGCACCAAGATAACCCTGAGTGCGGTCTTGCGAAACAGTCAAGGATGATACATTTATAAGTCAAAGTGTTGAATAGGACAAGCACAAATGCTTACAACACTATAGACAAACAAAGTATACCCACAATCAAAAATCAAGAAGACATGCCCCATGCCCCCAGTCTTCTAGTCAATGACATCCTTGAAAGACTATTAGGGAGGGAACACATGGCAAAGAAATCATCATAGACAGCACACAAAGTAGATAAAGATCAGCATAGCTCAGTCGTTTAAGTGTTAAAGTGTGTGTGTGTGTAAGTCACTTGGCCATTTCTTCTAGACTTGATTCTGATAGTGAGAAATATCGCGACATCGAAGACCGTAGGTAAACTATCTATAAAGTGTTGAAAAACACTTGATGTCAAAGTGGGTAGGGGTAGTGTTGAGAAACGCTATTTTGTGAGTTGTCAAAGAAACCCTAATGCACAAGAATACCTCAAAAAGGCTAAGTAGCTATGCCCCTGAGATGAGGACAAGAAAAAATTCCAAGTTAGGAAATGTGTAGCAAAATAGGTGATTGAGACTAATAGACATAGGTGCGAGGGTTTCAAGTAACGCCTGTTTCCAGGTTTTCACCACTTGACAAATTTTTTCAGGACTTTTTTCAATTTTTTTGTATTTTTTTATTTTTGATTTTTTTTGGTGATAAATCAAAGCACCTATTGCTAGGTTTTCACTAAGATGATCATTTTTTCAAGACATTTTCTTATATTTAGGATTTTTTCAGCATCATATATGATATTTTTTTTGGAATTTTTTAGAAGGTTTTAGAGATCACTAGTTCTCAAGCAAGATCACATAATTTTCTCCCAATGTCTAGCAAGGTATAGGACAGGATGAAGAAACAAGCCAGTGGATAAGCAAAGATGGATAAGAAAAAAAAGTATGAAGCAAGTAAAAGTGATCCTCAAGGACTGACTCCTCAAGAGTACCCAAGCTAGGGAAAGAGGTGAAATAGTCATATGAAGCATATTTTGGATAAGCAATGAAAGTAATGAGAAAGTTAGCATGCTGGATAAGCAATGAAGCTAACAAGTGAGATAGCATGAAGCATGTAGTCCAAAAGAGTAGACATGTCAAGAGACCTAAGAACCATTTTTATTTATTATGATCAAGTCCAAGGGGTCAACTAGATAGGATAGTGATGGGATAGAGCAATAAAAATAAAGCTCAAGATGGAGGCTATGAGGGAATGGGAGACCACAATAGAAACTCTCATGGATAAGATAACTAATATGCAAAGATAGCTCAACATTGTCAAGATCAAAGAGAGAAGAGGGGATAGATGGATGATGGAAGAATTACGCATGATGCCTGTTTGCTAGGTTTTCATCATGGTACTTATCCAAGGTGTCACAAGAAGTAGTTTTCACCATAGGATGGATTTATTTCTTTTTACTTTTTCTACCAAGGTGCCACAACAAGTGGTTTTCACCAAGGCACATTTTCATTTTTTTCATTTTTTCTATTTTTTCTTTTTTCTTTTTTTTAAATTTTTTAAATTTTTAGAAAGAGCTCAAGCTGTTTGTAGATAGTGCTCCTATAGAAAAGATAAGTCATGATAAGCCGAGACCATAGAAATGTATGCTCAAAGATGTTGATAGGGTGATGAAAGAGAAATGGTAGTAGGAAAAGTATATGGAGGATAAGAGTTCATGTATAGAAAGGAGGTGTAAGCTTTAGAGGATTTCATGAGGGTAGCTGAAATATTGGACAAGATCAACATTGACACACACCTTGAAGGGTATTGGAATGATGGAGGAATCATGGATGAAATAGCTTGAGATTTAGATGTATGAGGTGCTAGAAGAGATTTGGAAAAAAGTGGAGTGGAAGGCTTTGGAAAAATTTTAGGAAGATTTTTGGAAGAAGATGGAATACAAGCCTTTGGAAGCTTGAATGTCAACTTTGAAGTATTTTCAATATTCAAGTCTTCTAAAAGAGACTTGGGAATCCATATAGCTTTAGATTTTCCTTTGGATACTTCAAAACACATTTCTTCAATAATGGGTTTAGGAACCCATATTTTCTTTGATTTAGCTTTTTTAATAGTGGACCTTTGCGGTCTCTTTTGTGCATTCTCCTTCTTAGCATTCACATGTCGATTGGATGGGACATAGTGATCTTTCTTTTTTAATGGATTCTTATTTTTATTCTCACTTCCAAAGGACTTGGGATTTGTGGATGAATAAGGATGATATGACTGGTTTAGATGGATAGATGGGTGATAATTCATCAAGGATGAGCATCTTTGTTGATCTTGAGGTATGATGAGAGAGCTAGGAGTGGAAAATGTAGGAGATGACGGAACATAAGGTCCCAATATAGATGGAAGGTTTGAAGGCTTTAGCTTTGATGGATAAGGACCAAGGATAGACTTAGGAGATGCAAATGGATAGTGAAAAGGGACATCAACATCTTTAGAGTGAGCAACGTGGTCAAAGCCATCAATAGAATCATGAGTAGCTTTGACAGGAGCAACATTTTTAATAGGAGCACTTGAATCTTGAGTAAAATTTTGAAGTGGATATGGAGAAGTAGAACACAAGGGGACACTTTGATCTTGACAAGTAGCTTTGGATAGCATAGGATGAGAACTTTTCTCATAATTTTTAGTAAGCTCAAGGGAGATAGTGGAAGTGATATCTTCATCATACTTAGGAGGTGGACAAGATATAGGATATGGAATGGAAAAATCTTGAAAGAGATGAACGGGTGCTTGGTCTTGATCTTTCTTGACATTTATAGCTTTTTCTTTTTCAGAGTCCTCTTGACATGGAGCCACTTCTAAGGACAAGGGAGAATGAAGAGTGAATGGAGTAGTGTTTGGATTAGGCATAGTAGTGCATGAAGGTTGAGGATGTTTAGGATTAGTAGCATGGAAAAGGTTTGCCGCCAAGTGAAGGTTAGCTTGAGTTTCTTTTAGAGGTAGCCCTTGAGGATACACGTAGTCTATGTGGAAAGCATTAGGTTCTTTATTTGATGGAGGCATGTTGGAAAGATTTGAAGTGTTGGGAGATGCACGAGTGTTGGAAGAAGTGGAAGGTGTAATAGAGCTGCTACTAGACATAGGTTCATTAATGTAATCTTGCTCAAGAAAAGTATCCTCATTGCATGAATCATTAGAGGTATCAATAATTCCATTATCAATAAGATCTTGGATTTTATGTTTTAGCTCAATGCAATCTGAAGTACTATGCTCATTATGTTGATGATAAGCACAATAGATATCCAAGAATGGGTTTCCATATGAGCTAGACTTAGGTAACATGATGATCTTATTGCCAAGAAGTTTTTGCAAAGTGTCATCATAAGAATCTTCCAAGGGAGCAGAAGTTCTATCAAAATTATGTCTAGAGTCCTTTTGTTGTTTCTCAAGTAAATAGAATGCATCCATGTCTTCATTATTATCTTGGTCAAAGATAGTTCCATCATGAAATTTTAGCATAGGCTCAAAGGAGGTATCACTTGCTTGTTCTCTAAAGAGGTCTTTAGATCTAGAAGAAGACATTTGATGTCTTAAAGTAGAGCATGTAGACTTAAAAGAAGAGGATGACCTCAAAGAATGTGACTCACATGCATGTAAAGACCTTAAGGAAGATTCATGTAATGATGCAATCTTTTCCTCTAACCTTTTCTCAAGTTTAGACTTCATTTTTGTCATGCGCTTAGAGAGATGAAGGTAAGAAAGATCATTTGTCTCTTCTAGTTCTTTGTATTGCACATATAGATCTTGAAACTCTTTAGTGACATGGAGGATATCATGATCATCTAGATTCAATTGAGGGTTGGTAGCACAAGATTTGAATTCCATAGTGATAGATAGATAATCAAGCATGAAAGAGCCTAGAAGATAACTTGATGTTGAAACTATAGGAGGTAGAGTGTTCACTTGCCAAGAGAGTAGATAGAGATTAAAGTGACTTGTCAAACAATACGTCCAAGAAACTTATGACATGAATGACTCAAGTCAATAGCTAGGCAAGATGCCCAAATAGCCAAATAGATAGAGCAAGCAGGGTGACAAGTGAACAACTTTCCCAACCCAAGAGTGTAGTCAAGAAATCAAGGTAACCATTTCAGCAAAAGGATAACTAGCAAGTAGGCATAGACCATGAAGATAGAAAGACCAAGAGCACTAAGACCAAAGAGCCATTTTAAGCATGTTCAAGAACTAGATACATAGCAAATCAAAGTCAAATGATGAGACTACCCTTAGCAAGCAACACAAGAAAAATGTTTGCATTTGATGTTTTGACTTGGTTGACAAAGTTTGACAATAGTTGATAGCATAGCAAGTTTGATGTTCAAAAGCAATTTCTTTCCAAGCAAGATAGTGACACATGGAGTAGTCTTCAAACAATCAAGCAAGGGACAAAGCAACCTTGCATGATACAAGCATATGTGAGGTCTTAAAAAAAAGCCGTATAACTATCATCATGTGTATGTCCCAAAGATTTTCACAGGTCTAGCACATTTGAGAACAGATCAAGCAATATCTACCTAAATGTCATGGTTCATTACTCAACAACTTGGCCCACACTTGATGCTCCTTCACCTCACACCAAGTGGTTTCCCACAAGAGATATTGGCTTTGTCATGGAAGTGCCATAAGCACAACCAAGGGAACACATATGGTGAGTGTAAAATCTTGGGGTGATCCAGGTAGTCCACTAGGATTGATCCTTGCACCAAGAAGTTGAGCGGCTAGAAAAGGTAGTTACTAACTTAAGGTGTTTAGATAGGGCTTCCGTTCATAGTGTTCCTCTTGATCCCAATTACAGGACACCTCACATTGCGATGAGTAACCGATCTCGTGATCACAAGAGTAGCTTAAGCATTCTTGCCTAGTGATCTCCCTATGGTCAAAATCCCATAAGCGATCACACTAGGCGAAGACAAACACTACGTCTACCAAAGTTTTGTGTCATTGATAGCCTTGAGTTTATAGTGGGTTGGAAGAGCTGAGTAATTTGCTTATCCCCACTTGGGTCGTTCCTCTCAGGTTGTCCGAGAGCAGGCCTTCTAAAGGATTCTAAACTACACAAAGAGTGGATCAACTTTTGGAAGTCAAGATTTCTGATTCACCACAAGGGTGAAGAGCATACTCTCCTATTCCAATCATTTTCTCCCAAACACACCAAAAAGATTCAGTTGCCTCTTACTCTTGAAATCAAATGGTAAGTCAAGATTTCTGATTCACCACAAGGGTGAAGAGCATACTCTCCTATCACCAAAAGATCCCAATTGTAAGTTTTAATGTGCCTAAAAATAAACAACTAGTATATGCCGCACATGTAAAAGTAAAGAACAAGAAAATTTGGGTTTTTATGCATTGGGCAGCCCTGCAAACAATCCTTAGTAGCCCTTGTGCATTTGAAGCTTTGACATGCGTTCTTTTTATGCAATGTTTCAATTTTTTTTTTCACAAGGATGGCAACCTGCAATCACAACTTTTTAGCACCACAAGTTAGTGTGAAATAACATAAAATAATGCAATAAAAAGTGGTTAGTTGCCTCAAATATCCAAGTTATCTTTCAATCAAGTGTATGCAAAGAAAGGGCAAACTAATCACAAATGCTCTCATTTTTACTCTTTGCTTTTGATCTAGTCAACAAGATTAGACTTTTTTGCAATTATTTTGGATCCAAAAATAGAAATGAAAAGAAGAGACCCCTGCTAAAAATCAAAGAAATTTCCAAAAATGCAAAAAATTCAAAAAAATCTCTTCATTTTCTCTCTAGAGATCGATTTTGTCAAAACAGGCCAGATTTATCAAATCAAGTTTTTGATCATTAATACGACCTCAAAAATCAAAACACAAAGAAAGAACCCCCATTATAATTGAAAACTCTTTCTGAAAATGTAAGTTTTTAAAAAAAATTCGCTGATTTGCGATCAGAAATGGCTTTTTATGAAAAATAAAAAAAAAACTCATAACTCCCAAAAATCACGTCAAAATGCTTTGCAAATCAGATTAAGACATTTTGAGTATATACCCAACCTGAAAATAAAATTTCAAAACAAAACTCCAAGCGGTTTAAAAGATATGATCAAATCTTTAAACCAACTAAGTTTTTGGCCTTCAAACCAATTTACTTATGGGTTGGCCTTAAAACCAAAGTGATAATTCTACAAAAGCATTTGATTAGATCCAATATGCTGCTGTAAAAAGTCAGAGATGAAAAATAAAAGCAAATGGAGCTAGAAACTTGATTCAAGCCCCACGGTGGGCGCCAAAAATGTACACTCGAAAGTGTCTCACTCTAAACCCTTCTATCCAAACGATTCCATGAGTTTGGAATGCTTGGATGCCGGCTTAGAGCTCCCTATCCATGGAGTGCAAGAGAGTGTATTTCAAGAATAAGAAGACTCCCAGATGAGCCTTAGAGATACTCTTCTTGCTAGTAAACCATGCAATGGGAGGTTCCAAAGATAAGATGCAAGAATGCAAATGTCCCAAGGAGTTTCTCAAGGATGCAATGCAAATGAAGATTAAGCTAAGATGAGAATGCAAAATGCAACTATGCTAAAACATGTATGAGAGTGTTGCAATCCAACTATTAGACTATATGATTTAAGCTACATGTAAAAATGAAAGCTAAGCTAAGCTAGAATGCCATGATGCCATGGATGAGAGAATGTAGACAAGAAATAGAAGTTCTCCACAAAGCTCCAAAGAAACCTGTTAGAAAACCTGCAGCATAACAATGTTCAAAAGATGGATGGATGATTTGAGGGGGAAAGCTCTCTCCCTTTTAAAGATGTACGGACGGTGGAGATCAAGATGAAGATGGTGGATGATCAATGGTTGAATTCAAGAATAGGAGTGATCCATGTGCACACACAAGTCAACCAATAGAATATAAGTTGACTTGTCATATAAGACAAAAGTCACAAAGCCTTTTCTTTTAATTGCAAAATAGAAAAAGGATTTTATGTGTGCACTTTAAGTGGGTTAGAAGAATGGGGTCTTTTATTTAATTAAAAGGGGACATGTTCTTTTAATCAAATAATGAAATTAGGATAGTATAGTCAAACTATAGGTTATAATCAAATAAATTGATTATTAGCAATTTGGTCTAGGTAAATGATTAAATTAATTTAGCCAAAACGTTGAGAAGGGGGCTAATAGTCTAGATGACCATTTTTAGGTGATTACAGTAGGATCAGCCACATTTTGTATATGGATCTATGTATTTTGATATATATATATTTGAGTACTTTGTCTATGGATACATGATCTTTGATATATATTTGTGTAAAATTTTGTCTATGGATACATGTATTTTGATATATAGTTTTGTCATTTACGTGCACAATGATATACATATTAATTTAGTATCTAGTATTGTTCAATTTATCGTGGATCATGTGTCATGCCCTAAATTTTACTAGTAAAAACACAACAATTTTTTTTTTTTTTTGTAGCTTATGAAGTTGGATAAGAAATTACATATTGTAAAACAAGGTTATCATTGAATAGGAGTTCAAGACTCATGTGGATAGTGAAGGTGTTAACATTTTAGTCACAGGTGGTTTTCAAATAGATTGGATGACAGTCTAGTTCAAGTTAGCATCACGAGTCAAACGAGCAAGTTCAAGATACAACACTCATAAATTAGTGAGATAATTCATATCCTAACAAGCCTCTGATACTAATATTCTATTAGGGTCTATCGATTGTATCATATGGACTAGGTCATGATTCTAGCATGTAAGGGAAGGGGATCAGAATTACTTATTATCCTCATTACCAATGTACACACATTCATTAATCATTACAATATATATTAATGTGACAATTACTATATGGTGTGGAAGTGTAGTATATCTTAATCGATTAAACACGCGTATCTAGAGAATTTAGATTTAGTACTCATCACATCAGCACCCTTAGTCAAATAAGAAAATGTGCAATTATCTACCACACTATATCGGATCTAACCATTGGAAATTAGAAAAGATATGCCCCAAAGGTAGCTTCGAAGTCTACATGATGGAGAAGGGGCCACTTGCATTGATGGTATCCATCATTCAACACATTAGTTACACAACTTATGGAATAAACAATTTGTATCTCATAGATTTTATTATGTCTTCTCTTACAACAAACTTCATTTTGTTATATCATAAAATTAATTTGATGATTTCCTTGCTTAGAATTACATTAAGCTTGGTAATTAAAATCAATGTTATCCATGCATGTGATATGAACATAAAATTTTCCTTCCAAATTATTGAGTACACAACAAGATTGTAAGCAATCTACTAAGTTTTAAATTTATACAATCAATGGTATCACATAACATCTATGGATTGTTATTATCACATAACAATGATGTCAAAGCAAATCTGTGACTCGTACCAATGCTTTCATAACAATATAAACTCCAAATGAAACATGCATATACAACCTTATCAATTATTTCTTCTACATGTACATTAGGTAACAATGATACAATCTCCTTCCATCACAATGGGGCAACATAAGGGACTTTTCAAAATAATAAGGAACATGGACATTGAAAGATATGGACAATGAGTAGCATGAACATTGTCCAACATGATCGTTGAGAACATGAACAAGCTGGTGAATCCTCCTTCACAAATGAGGGCACAATGTCAAGTTTTCTCATCCAACATCAATCTGCAAGGTGATCATTCCAAGCCATTTTCTGCTCCCTTGGACACAAATCTGCATATGCAACACAAAAAAATAACAAGGACCATGGGTGCTTTCCACCCAACCATAGGCCTCAAAGAGACCACCCCCGTGCTAGGGAACAAGGCTCAAACTAGGATACACATACAATCTTTCAATGCATAAACATTACATTTCAAACTTGAACAATTCCCCCCCAAGACTATTTCACAATGGCTTCACAGATGGAACCATAAACATAGGGTGAAGGTGTGTTCTAAAATGGAGACTTTCCATACCAAACCATATTTGCAATAAACAATTTTCATGCCCTCTCGGGGCTATCATAATTCAGCAAATTTCATGCCCTCTCGAGGCTATCATAAATGAACCATTTAATGCCCTCTCGGGGCCTCCACATTTCCTCCTCCAAACCCACTACCATCAGCTATAACTCCTCAAACTTCCTTTCTACACCATACTTTCCTTATCACCCCCAGCAAGATATGAAATGTTATGGCATACAATGGAGCTCATACTCCAAGGTTCTCAATAAATTTTTCGAACCCAACTTAAGCCCTTCACCCTGGACTTCTCTTCCCTTCCCACAAGGGTGAGTGTAAGTCCCACGCCCATAACAATACTCAAGCACAAAAAAAGAAAAGAAAACCAAGTAGAAATAAAACAAGAAATTTTCAAGAGCACATCACATTTTCACAACACAATATCAACACCCATAATACAACAAGGAAATAGACGAAATCCAAACCTTATACTCACAATACTCCACACAATACAACAAGATGCACAATGGTGTTACACTAATCTACATGGAATGAACACCATTCAAGCACTCACATGAATGCTACTCCACAATGCAATGCAATGCATACTCCATTGATAAACTCCACACTTGCATATTTGCTTAACCATGCTAAAAGAAAGAAATGGAAAAGAAGCAAGTTTGAGATACCAACCTTGGTCCAAGCTAGGGTAAGGATAGTTGTAGTAGAGCTCCCCTAATCTCCCTCCAAAACCTACTTGTCTCTAAAATTAGAGAGTGGGCAAACACCCCACTAGTTTGGCCAAGACCCTCTAATAAAGCCTTCCCACTAACTTATTTTAGCAAAAACACTAAGCCACTCCATCCTTACAAACTTGTCTCCTCTAATGGTTCATTGATAGCCCTCACAAGCTCTGATTTATGACCCTGGAAGGATCGACCTCAAAATGCACTTAGAGCACCTTGAAGACTCCTCGGTATGGGGTGGTCGCAAATGATGGATAGTCTTCGTGGCTAGAACAAGGGTGTGACTAGGGTTCACCCACCCATTCGGAGCTAATGGCACTGACAATTCGATGCCAAGATCAGCGGTTTCAAAGTTATGTTGTGGTGCACCTATGAACTGAGGCACACTGCGAGTTTTGGCATTGAGCGAGATCGCTGTGCTGAATCCAAATGTAATGTGATCTCTCAAAAATGAGATAGGTTATTTTAGGCCTTACTATCACCGTCTTGTAGCATTTGACAGTTCATTGATAGCCCTCACGAGCTCTGAGTTATGACCTTCGAAAGATCAACCTCAAAATGCACTTAGAGCACCTTGGAGAATCCTCAGTATGGGGTGGCTGAAAATGATGGATGGTCTTTGTGGCTAGAACAAGGGTGTGACTAGGGTTCACCCACCCATCCGGAGCTAATGGCATTGACGATTTGATGCCAAGATCAGTGGTTTCAAAGTTACACTGTGGTGCACCTATGAACTGAGGCACACTGCGAGTTTTGGCATCGAGCGAGATCGTTGTGTTGAATCCAAATAGAATGTGATCTCTCAAAAATGAGATAGGTTATTTTAGGCCTCAGTATCACCGTCCTGTAGCATTTGACAGTTCATCGATAGCCCTGACGAGCTCTAAGTTATGACCCTCGAAAGATCGATCTCAAAATGCACTTAGAGCACCTTGGAGACTCCTCAGTATGGGGTGGCCGCAAATGATGGATGGTCTTCGTGGATAGAACAAGGGTGTGACTAGGGTTCACCCACCCATCCAGAGCTAATGGCACTGACGATTCGATGCCAAGATCAGTGGTTTCAAAGTTACGCTGTGGTGCACCTATGAACTGAGGCACACTGCGAGTTTTGGCATCGAGCAAGATCGCTGTGCTGGATCCAAACTGAATGTGATCTCTCAAAAATGAGATAGGTTATTTTAGGCCTCAATATCACCGTCCTATAGCATTTGATAGTTCATCGATAGCCCTCACGAGCTCTGAGTTATGACCCTCGAAAGATCGACCTCAAAATGCACTTAGAGCACCTTGGAGACTCCTCGGTACAGGATGGGCGCATATGATGGATGGTCTTCGTGGCCAGAACAAGGGTGTGACTAGGGTTCACCCGCCCATCCGGAGCTAATGGCACTGACGATTCAATGCCAAGATCAGTGGTTTCAAAGTTACGCTGTGGTGCACCTATGAACTGAGGCACACTGCGAGTTTTGGCATCGAGTGAGATCGTTGTGCTGAATCCAAATAGAATGTGATCTCTTGAAAATGAGATAGGTTATTTTAGGCCTCAGTATCACCATCTTGTAGCATTTGACAATTCATCAATAACCCTCACGAGCTCTGAGTTATGACCCTCGAAAGATCGACCTCAAAATGCACTTAGAGCACCTTGGAGACTCCTCGGTACGAGGTGGCCACAGATGATAGAGGGTCTATGTGGTTGGAACAAGGGTGTCACTATGGTTCACCCACCCACTCGAAGCTAATGGCACTGACTTGTAGCCGTTAGGAGTTAGATTTTGAAAAGTTGTCAAGAAAGGTTGACCCCTTTGACTTGTATCATGAAAGGTTGCTTTGTGCCTTGCTTGATTGTTTGAAGACTACTCCATGTGTCACTATCTTTCTTGGAAAAAAATTTTCTTCTGAACATCAAGCTTGCAATATTATCAATTATTGTCAAACTTTTTCAACCAAGTCAAAACGTCAAATGCAAATATTTGTTTGCATTTTTTGCTAAGGGGAGTTTCATAAATTGACTTTGATTTTCTATGTCTCTAGTGCTTGAACATGCTTAAAATGGCTCTTTGGTCTTAGAGCTATTGGTATTTTCTAACTTCATGGTCTATGATGTGCATACTAAGAATTTCTTTCACTAAATGGTTTCCTTGATCTATTGACTACACTTAAATTTGTTCACTTGTCATCTTTCTTTCTTTATGTTCAATACAAAGAGCTAGAAGAGACAAATAATCTTTCTTACCTTCATCTCTCTAAACACATGATAGAAATCAATTCTAAACTTGAGAAAAGGTTAGAGGAGAATATCGCATTCTTAAATTAATCTCCCTTAAGACCTTTACATACACACGGGGCATTCTTAAATTAATCTCCATGGAAGAAAATTTCATAAAACTAAAGATTCCATAGTGTTGAAACATAAAATCCAAGATCTCATTTATGATGGGATTGTTGATACCTCTAATGACTCATGTGTCACAAGATCATGCTGATGAACCTATGTCAAGTGATGATTTCCTTGACACCTTCACTTCTTATAACACTAATGAACCTCCTAAAGTGTCAAAGCTTTCGAAAATGCCTCCACCAAACAGAGAACCTAATTCTTTCCATATAGACCATGCGTACCCTCAAGGGCTACAACTAAAAGAAAATCAAGCTAACCATGCGTACCCTATTTTACTTTCTCATCCACTCATAGCCTTCATATCCAACTTCATATCATGTCATTATGCATGTGCTATCTTGCTTATTGGCTTTAATTGCTTATCCTACATGCTATCTTCTTTCATGGATTTCATGGCTTATCCCAAATGTGCTTCATACAACTTTTCAATATGAAAGTCTTTCAAAACATTATACAATATTATGACTCTTTATGCTTTCAAATGCTATGATTGGTTTGAAAATGGAAGAAATCAAGTATTCTAATTGTTCATCTGTACTTTCTAAATTTTTCTTATTTGATTAGTTTGATAAAAATAGTTTTAATAATCATAATGTCAGCTTTATGTCAAATAAGGAAAAAACCAAATTTGTAATAAGATATCCGCATGCAATTATCTTTCATATAGTTATAAATTCTCTTAAAATTGTCGGTATAGCCTTGTATCACATGCAAATATGATTTGGAAGAACTTGTTCAATATCTTCCTCTTATAATTCCTTACAAAGAACCTACCAAAATACAAAAACCATATACAAAAAACTACACATTTTACATCATAATACATCATAAAATTTAGAAATTCTCACCAATACCACCCCCCTCCAACTCTTCATGATGTACCTACATTCCAATATCATAAAAAAATTAGTAACTTATTGTATTAAACAAGATAATCATCAATTCATTAAATCATTATGAAGAAAATAACATAACAATTATATATACCTAGTCAAGTATTCCAATAGGGTCCTCTCTCTGTTTTAGGGTCTCCAAAAGGGCTTCATGATCAGCATTAGCAATAGTAAAAAGTTCTTTTACTTTTGGTCTTCTTTGATCCTTCAATAACTTTACATTTTTTTCTATAATAAGATGTGAATACATGAGAATTACTTTGTGCTTCTAATAGTCTTCGAATGCAGGAATTTCGTTCCTTCTAAGCATGTTTGTCTACAGCCATGTTCCAGCAACAACCACTGAACCAGTAGGATACATGAATCCATCATCATCTGTGATCGGTTGCGCAAGTTTCTGTTTGCCTCTTACACAACATGCTAACCAATCATCAGATTTCTCATCATTCCCCTAAGATGCAACCAATGCAAAGACATGTCCTAGCTGAAGTAGATCTCATAGATAGTTATGCTCAAGGGACATATGTCATCGTTTAATGCGTCAAAGGGAGTCAAAGGTCACCCTATGACCCCTTTTGACCCATATGACCCATTCGAATATGTTCCTAGGGGTCCGAGGACCCCTAGCAAAATATGTCATCGTTTAATAGGTCAAAGAGGGTCATAGGTCACCCAATGACCCCCTTTGACCCATATGAACGATTCGAATATATCCGTAGGGGTCCTAGGACCCCTAGGGACATATGTCATAGTTTAGTGGGTCAAAGGGTGTCATAGGTCACCCTATGACCCCCTTTGACCCATATGAACGATTCGAATATGTCCCTAGGGGTTATAGGACCCCTAGAGATATATGTCATCATTTAATGGATCAAAGGGGGTCATAAGTCACCCTATGACCCCCTTTGACCCATATGAATGATTCGAATATGTCCCTAGGGGTTCTAGGACACCTAGAGACATATGTCGTCGTTTAAAAGGTCAAAGGGGGTCATAAGTCACCCTATGACCCCCTTTGACCCATATGACCCATTCGAATATATTCCTAGGGGTTCGAGGATCCCTAGCGACATATGTCATCATTTAATGGGTCAAAGAGGGTTATAGGTCACCCTATGACCACCTTTGACTCATATTACCCATTGAATATGTTCCTAGGGGTTATAGGACCCTTAGAGACATATGTTGTTGTTTAATGGGTCAAAGAGAGTCATAGGTCACCCTATGACCCCCTTTGACCCATATTACCCATTCAAATATGTCTCTAGGGGTCTTAGAACCCCTAGGGACATATGTTGTCATTTATGAACGATTCAAATATGTCCCTATGGGTCTTAGGACCTCTAGGGACATATGACATCGTTTAATGGGTCAAAGGGTGTCATAAGGCACCCTATGACCCCCTTTGACCCATATGAATGATTCAAATATGTCCCTAGGGGTCTTAGGACCCCTAGGGACATATGTCATCATTTATTGGGTCAAAGGGGGTCATAAGTCACCCTACGACCCCCTTTGACCCATATGACCCATTCGAATATGTCCCTAGGACCCTTAGGGACATATGTCATCGTTTAATGGGTCAAAGGGGGTCATAGGGCACCCTATGAACCCCTTTGACCCATATGAATAATTTTAATATGTCCTTAGGGGTCCTAGGACATATGTCATCGTTTAATGGGTCAAAGGGTGTCATAGGTCACCCTATGACCCCCTTTGACCCATATGAACGATTCGAATATGTTCCTAGGGGTTATAGGACCTCTGGAGACATATGTCGTCGTTTAATGGGTCAAAGGGGGTCATAGGTCATCCTATGACCCCCTTTGACCCATATAAACGATTCAAATATGTCCCTAGGGGTACTAGGACCCTTAGGGACATATGTCATTGTTTAATGGGTCAAAGGGTGTCATAGGTCACCCTATGACCCCCTTTGACCCATATGAATGATTCGAATATATCCCTAGGGGTTATAGGACCCCTAGAGACATATGTCGTCGTTTAATGGGTCAAATGGGGTCATAAGTCACCCTATGACCCCCTTTGACCCATATGAGTGATTCAAATATGTCCCTAAGGGTTATAGGACCCCTAGAGACATATGTCATCGTTTAATGGGTCAAAGGGGGTCATAGGGTTTGACCCATATGAATGATTTGAATATGTCCCTAAGGGTCCTAGGACCCCTAGGGACATATGTCATCGTTTAATGGGTCAAAGGGTGTACTAGGTCACCCTATGACCCCCTTTGACCCATATGAACGATTTGAATATGTCCCTAGGGATTATAGGACCCATAGAGACATATGTCATCGTTTAATGGGTCAAAGGGGATCATAAGTCACCCTATGACCCCCTTTGACCCATATGAACGATACGAATATGTCTCTAGAGGTTCTAGGACCCCTAGAGACATATGTCGTTGTTTAATGGGTCAAAGTGGGTCACAAGTCACCCAATGACCCCCTTTGACCCATATGAACGATTCGAATATATCTTTAGGGGTTCTAAAACCCCTAGAGACATATGTCATTGTTTAATGTGTCAAAGGGGGTCATAGGTCACCATATGACCCCCTTTGACCCATATGACCCATTCGAATATGTTCCTAGGGGTCTGAGGACCCCTAGCGACATATGTCATCATTTAATGGATCAAAGAGCGTCGTAGGTCACCCTATGACCCCCTTTGACTCATATTACTCATTGAATATGTCCCTAGGGGTTCTAGGACCCCTAGCGACATATGTTGTCGTTTAATGGGTCCAAGAGAGTCATAGGTCACCCTATGACCCCCTTTCACCCATATTACCCATTCGAATATGTCTCTAGGGGTCTTAGAACGTCTAGGGACATATGTCATCATTTAATGGGTCAAATGGGGTCATAGGTCACCCTATGACCCCCTTTGATCCATATGAATGATTCAAATATGTTCCTATGGGTCCTAGGACCCCTAGGGATATATGTCATCATTTAATGGGTCAAAGGGTGTCATAAGGCAGCCTATTACCCCCTTTGACCCATATGAACGATTCAAATATGTCCCTAGGGGTCTTAGGACCCCTAGGGACATATGTCATCATTTTGTGGGTCAAAGGGGGTCATAGGTCACCCTATGACCCCCTTTGACCCATACGACCCATTCAAACATGTCCCTAAGACCCTTGGGGACATATGTCATCATTTAATGGGTCAAAGGGGGTCATACGACACCCTATGACCCCCTTTGACTCATATAAATGATTCGAATATGTCCTTAGGGGTCCTAAGACCCCTATGGACATATGTCGTTGTTTAATGGGTCAAAGGGTGTCATAGGTCACCCTATGACCCCCTTTGACCCATATGAATGATTCGAATATTTCCTTAGGGGTTATAGGTCCCCTAGAGACATATGTCGTCGTTTAATGGGTCAAAGGGGGTCATACGTCACCCTATGACTCCCTTTGACCCATATGAATGATTTGAATATGTCCCTAAGGGTCCTAGGACCCTTAGGGACATATGTCATCGTTTAATTGGTCAAAGGGTGTCATAGGTCACCCTATGACCCTCTTTGAGCCATATGAATGATTCGAATATGTCCCTAGGGGTTATAAGACCCCTAAAGACATATGTCTTCATTTAATGGGTCAAAGGGGGTCATAGGTCACCATATGACTCCCTTTGACCCATATGAACAATTTGAATATGTCCCTAGGGGTTCTAGGACCCCTAGAGACATATGACGTCCTTTAATGGGTCAAAGGGGGTCATAGGTCACCCTATGACCCCCTTTGACCCATATGACCCATTCGAATATGTTCCTAGGGGTCTGAGATCCTCTAGCGACATATGTCATTGTTTAATGGGTCAAAGTGGGTCATAAGTCACCCTATGACCCCCTTTGACCCATATGAACGATTCGAATATATCCCTAGGGGTCCTAGGATCCCTAGGGACATATGTCATCGTTTAATGGGTCAAAGGGGGTCATAGGGACCCATATGAACAATTCGAATATGTCCCTAGTGTTTATATGACCCCTAGAGACATATGTCATCATTTAATAGATCAAAGGGGGTCATAAGTCACTCTATGACCCCTTTTGACCCATATGACCCATTCGAATATGTTTCTAGGGGTTCGAGGACCTTTAGCAACATATGTCATCGTTTAATGGGTCAAAGTGGGTCATAGGCCACCCTATGACCCACTTTGACCCATATGAATGATTCAAATATATCCCTAGGGGTCCTAGGACCCCTAGGGACATATGTCATCGTTTAATGGGCCAAAGGGTGGCATAGGTCACCTTATGACCCCCTTTGACCCATATGAACGATTCGAATATGTTCCTAGGGGTTATAGGACCCCTAAAGATATATGTCGTCATTTAATGGGTCAAAGGAGGTCATAAGTCACCCTATGACCCCCTTTGACCCATATGAACAATTTGAATATGTCCCTAGAGGTTCTAGGACCCCTAGAGACATATGTCATCATTTAATGGGTTAGAGGGGGTCATAGGTCACCCTGTGACCCCCTTTGACCCATATGACCCATTCGAATCCTAGGGGTCCAAGGACCCCTAGCGACATATGTTATCGTTTAATGGGTTAAAGAGGGTCGTAGGTCACCCTATGACCACCTTTGACCCATATTACCCATTAAATATGTCCCTAGGGGTTCTAGGACCCCTAGAGACATATGTTGTCATTTAATGGGTCAAAGAGAGTCATAGGTCACTCTATGACTCCCTTTGACCCATATTACCCATTCGAATATGTCTCTAGGGTTCCTAGAACCCCTAGAGACATATGTCATCGTTTAATGGGTCAAAGGGAGTGATAGGTCACCCTATGACCCCCTTTGACCCATATGAATGATTCAAATATGTCCCTAGGGGTCCCAAGACCCCTAGGGACATATGTCATCGTTTAATGGGTCAAAGAGGGTCATAGGTCACCCTATGATCCCCTTTGACCCATACGAAGATTTCGAATATATCCCTAGGGGTTCTAGGACCCCTAGAGACATATGTCATCGTTTAATGGGTCAAAGCGGGTCATAGGTCACCCTATGACCCCCTTTGACCCATATGACCCATTTGAATATGTTCTTAGGGGTCCGATGACCCCTAGCGACATATGTTATCGTTTAATGGGTCAAAGAGAGTCATAGGTCACCCTATGACCCCTTTTGACCCATATTACCCATTTGAATATGTCCCTAGTTGTTTTAGGACCCCTAGAGACATATGTTGTCGTTTAATGTGTCAAAGAGAGACATAGGTCACCCTATGACCCCCTTTGACCCATATTACCCATTTGAATATGTCTCTACGGGTCCTAGAACCCCTAGGGACATATGTCATTGTTTAATGGGTCAAAGGGGGTCATAGGTCACCCTATTACCCCCTTTGACCCATATGAACGATTCAAATATGTCCTTATTGGTCCTAGGACCCCTAGGGACATATGTCGTCGTTTAATGGGTCAAAGGGTGTCATAAGGCACCCTATGACCCCCTTTGACCCATATGAATGATTCGAATATGTCCTTAGGGGTCCCAGGACCCCTAATGACATATGTCATTGTTTAATGGGTCAAAGGGCGTCATAGGTCACCGTATGACCCCCTTTGACCCATATGAATGATTCAAATATTTGCCTGGACCCCTAAGGACATATTTGAATCATTCATAGGGGTCAAAGTGGTATATCGTCGTTTAGTGGGTCAAAGGGGGTCATAAGTCACCCTATTACCCCCTTTGACCCATATTAACGATTCGAATATGTCCCTAAGGGTCCTAGGACCCCTAGGAACATATGTCGTCGTTTAATGGGTCAAAGGGTGTCATAGGCCACCCTATGACCCCCTTTGACACATATGAATGATTTGAATATGTCTCTAGGAGTTATAGGACCCCTAGAGACATATGTCGTTGTTTAATGGGTCAAAGGGGGTCATAGGTCACCCTATGACACCCTTTGACCCATATGAACAATTTGAATATGTCCCTAGGGGTGCTAGGACCCCTAGAGACATATGTCATCATTTAATGGGTCAAAGGGTGTCATAGGTCACCTATGACCCCCCTGACCCATATGAACGATTCGAATATGTCCCTAGGGGTCCTAGGACCCCTAGCGACATATTTGAATCGTTCTCATGGGTCAAAACTTCCTTTGACCCATATGACCCATTCGAATATGTTCCTGGGGGTTCGAGGACCCCTACCGACATATGTTGTCATTTAATGGGTCAAAGAGGGTGACCTATGACCCCCTTTAACCCATATTACCCATTCGAATATGTCCCTAGGGGTTCTAGGACTCCTAGAGACATATGTTGTCGTTTAATTAGTCAAAGCGAGTCATAGGTCACCCTATGACCCCTTTTGACCCATATTACCCATTCAAATATGTCCCTAGGGTTCCTAGAACCCCTAGGGACATATGTCGTCATTTAATGGGTCAAAGGGACCTATGACCCCTTTTGACCCATATTACCCATTCGAATATGTCCTTAGGTGTTCTAGGACCCCTGGAGACATATGTCATCGTTTAATGGGTCAAACGGGGTCATAGGTCACCCTATGACCCCTTTTGACCCATATGAACGATTCAAATATGTCTCTCGGGGTCCTAGGACCCGTAGGGACATATATCATCATTTAATCGATCAAAAGGGGTCATAGGTCACCTTATGACCCCCTTTGACCCATATTAACCATTGTGATATGTCCCTAGGGCTCTTAGGACCCCTAAGGACATATGTCGTCGTTTAATGCATCAAAGGGGGTCAATGGTTGACCTATGACTCCCTTTGATTCATATATATTAATAATATACATATCTATTAATAACATACATATTAATATAATTATATCTATATATATATATTACATTATTATATTTAATAAAAATATTACGTTATTATATATAGATTAATAACATATATATATGTATTACTTTATTATATTTAACGAAAATATTATGGTATTATATATATATATATATTAATAACATACATATTAATAGAATAATATATATAATACATATTATATATTTATATTTAATATATTACGTTATTATATATATATATTATATTATTATACATATTAATATAATAATATATAATACATAGTATATTTAATGAAAATATTACGTTATTATATATATTAATAACATTCATATTAATATAATAATATATAATACGTATTATATATATATATAAATTGCGTTATTATATTTAGTAAAAATAATAATAATATAAATTATAATTATAGATTGTAATAAGATTAACATAATATATTAGTATATATTGTTAGATTATATCTTATATCTTTACATTACGTTATTATATATATAATATATTAAAATACATCTTTACATAGTAATATAAGTGAAATAATTTAGAAATAATAAGTTGTGACGTTTAAACTCAATTTTCCCTCCAAAATGGGTTGAGATTTTAAATTTGCCCACCTCAACATATCCGATATCCGATTAATAATCGGATATCCAATTTATAATCGGATATCCGATTTGCAATCGGATATCTGATTAGGCTTGGTAAATACCAAGCCTACCTCGTCAACCCAAAAGATGTGTTTGAATAGGGTTTTATTGATACTCAAACTTCAGGTAGCCGTCTGACAATGTTATTTTGATCGAAGTTGAATAAAACGAAAAAGATTTTTTAATATCGATTCTAAATTTCATAAATATAATTTCTGTCAAATTTTGAGTTCGATAATTATTTATTAGCTAATTATCAATGAAGATAATTGTAAAGTGCTGATTGACATACTGATTGAAAAATAGCTATAACTTTCAAATGGTATAACATTTTTTAAATCTAAAAGTTGCGTCACATTCTATACTTCGGCTAGTATAAGAAAAAAATTTAAATTTGTTAAAATTTTCTATTAGTTAGGGTGGTAAGACACGAGACTTTTTTTTTTTCAAAAAATTTTTGGTAGAAAATTCATAGTTAATTATTTATTTGGAATAAAAATACCGAAAAATATGTGTCACATCCGGGCATGAGTCTACTTTTCATATCTATAATTATATTGGTAAAGAAGAAGGATGGGATGAGGCGCATGTGCATCGATTACAGGGCATTGAATAAGAAAACAATTAAAAACAGGTATCCCATTCCTAGGATTGATCAGCTGATTGATGAGTTGCATGGCGCATGCTTCTTCACCAAAATTGATTTGTGATCCAGATACCATCAGATCAGGATGAGAGCAAAGGACATTAAGAAAACAGCCTTCTGATGTCACTATGGCCACTTTGAGTTCATGGTTATGCCATTTGGTCTAACTAATGCACCTGCTGCATTTCAAAGTTGTATGAATCAGGTATTCAGGAAGCAGCTGAGGAGATTTTTCTTGATCTTCTTTGATGACATCTTGGTCTTCAGTAAGACCTGGGAGGAGCACTTACATCATTTGGAGGAGGTGTTATCTATTTTGGAGAGAGAGTCATTGTATGCCAAGGAATCTAAATGTGAGTTTGGCATGATTGAGCTCCTTTACCTTGGGCATATCATTAGTGCCGATGGCGTTCGGGTTGATCCTGAAAAGATTAGAGCTATTGTAGAGTGGCCTACTCCCACAAACCTTACACAGCTTAAGGGATTCTTTGGTTTATGTGGTTTTTATCGGAGGTTTGTTAAGGGATTCTCATAGATTGCTACACCCTTGACAGATCTTACCAGGAAAGGAGCCTTCATGTGGACAGGGGCAGCACAGAGGTGCTTTGAGCATTTCAAGCAGGTAATGTCTTCATGTCCAGTTCTAACTCTACTAAATTTCATGAAGCCTTTTGAGCTTCATTGTGATGCATAAGGTGATGGGATTGGAGCAGTATTGATGTAGGAGAAGCATCCCATTGCATTCGAGAGTAGGAAGCTCCATGGAATTGAGAAAAGTTATTCTATCTATGACGTGGAGATGTTGGCCATCATGCATGCATTGGCCAAATTTTGATCATATTTGGTAGGTGGGCATTTTGTGATCAAGACTGATCACAACAGTATTAAATACTTCATGAGCCAACGTGATCTTAATGGCCGGCAACAAAAATGGGTGACTAAATTGCAGGCTTATGACTTTGACATAGAGTTTGTCAAAGGTAAGAAAAATGTGGTGGCTGATGCCTTATCTTAGAGACCTCACTTATGTGCTCTGGCAGAGATTTCAGGAGATTGGAGAGATCGGATTATAACAAATTATGTCGGAGATGCTTGGGCTTCTGGATTGATTTCAGGTACCATACAGGATGATCGCTATGAGGTGATAGATGGATTGATCAGAGTTTAGGACAGGGTTTATTTGATTCCGTCATCACATTTGAGAGAGATGATACTGAAGGCATTTCATGATGCACCCATAGCTAGACATCCGGGGGTCTTCAAGACCTATAGGAAGATTCAAGAGCGGTTTTCATGGAAAGGGCTTAAGGATGATGTTCAAAGGTATGTCAGGGAGTGTGTGGTTTGTCAATAGAATAAGGGAGATCACACATTTCCTACAGGTTTATTACAGCCCTTGCCCATTCCTGATAGGAAATGGGAAAGTATTTCGATGGACTTCATCACTGGTTTACCACGAGTGCACGGAAGAGATTGCATCTATATGGTGTTGGATCGCTTGACGAAGTTTGCTCACTTCTTTGCTATTCCGTCCACTTACACAGTAGTACAGGTGGCAGATCTTTTCTTCAGAGAGATATTCAGGTTACATGGGCTGCCCAGATTCATTGTCAGCGACCGGGATAGTAAGTTTATAAGTGTTTTTTGGCAAGAGTTGTTTAGGTTGTGTGGTACAGATCTTACACCTAGCACTAGTTATCATCCACAAACAGATGGGCAAACAGAGATTGTGAATAAATGGGCGGAAGGATATTTGAAGACCTATGTAACTACACAACAAAAGGCTTGGATCAGACGGTTGCATATGGGAGAGTATTGTTATAACACCACTTATAATATGTCCATCAAGATGACTCCTTTCATGGCACTCTATGGTTATGAAGCACCTAGCTTCATGGATTTAGTTTTGGGGGACAGTAGAGTGCCCAAAGCCAAAAACTTATTGCAAGATAGTCTGGACATCCTGAAAGTGCTCAAAGGGAATATACAACAGGCTCAAAATCAACAGAAATTGTATGCTGATCAGCACCGAATAGAGCATAGCTTCGAGGTAGGGGATATGGTTTACTTGAGGCTACAACCATATAGATAGTCATCACTCAAGAAGAGCAGAGCTGAAAAGTTGAAACCTAGATTTTATGGTCCCTACAGGGTGATTCGCAAAGTGGGAAAAGTCGCCTATGAGCTTGAGCTTCCAGAGGGCAATCGAGTGCACAATGTGTTTCACGTATCTATGCTTAAGAAAGCCATTGGTCAGAGTGTAGTGCCTTCTGCAGATTTACCCCCTTTTGATGAGGAGGGAAGCTTGTGTTAGTACGCGAGGCTATTCTGGACACCAGAGAGAGGAAGCTTAGAAACAGGATAGTGAAGGAGTATTTGGTCAGATGGAAAGACCTGTCGAAAGAAGATTCTACATGGGAGAGTGAGTAAGTTATTCAGCAGGCTGGACTGAGATTGCTTGAGGACAAGCAATTTCAAGGGGGGCGGACTGTAATGTCCCCATTTTAGCAGTTGACCAAGTGTGTGTGCGTTAGCCTTGTTCTACATGGTCCCGAGGGCTAACGAAGGGTTTAATAGGATCCTGGAGTGTTTTGGCCTAGTCATTTCCAGTTTGGGCCAAAATGAAGTTGATTTACTCAGTTTCAGGCATACTTACTATTTTTAGTAAGTCGGCAGGACACAGTGCAGGTCAATTTTGGTGATTGGATTCGATACTCCTCGGTGAGAGCTTTCTGATGAGCTATCACTCGCATTATTCAGAGTCCGATTGCTAATACATTTTAATGCCTGAAGTTTTATTAAAGTAACATCTCATTTAATTGTAAAATATTAAAGTGTTACTTTAATATTTATTTTATGGTGATGTGTACCCAAGGGAGACATAAGGGGTATTTTAATATATGTTTTATATATTACACATCTTTTATCCCACATTGCCCATATGAGTTGAGCGGACCCTTGGGAATTGAATAAAAGGAAGCATTTGTGGCTTCATTAGACAGGTTGAATATGAGAAGAAATTGGTGTGTGAGTTGCAGCTCCGTTCTTGGCATTTGAGGACATCTATCCTCTCTTGTAACATTCTAGATGTCATTCCCTTGGGGTTTGGCCTTTGGAATTCTTTGTTATTGGCTTCATTATCAGGCAGTTTAGTTGCATTTCCAGCTACAAGCAGATTTGGTATTTTGCTCATATCTTCTTCACTACTTGTCCGATGCTTATGCCACTTTGAGGGAATGGTATTATGAAGGTAGTGGACTGATTGAAGGACAAAGTATTGTAGCAGCAAATTCAAAAGCATGGGCTGGAGTATTATGTCAATACTACTGAAGTAATTAGTGAGTTGATAAATTTGCCATGTATTTGATTTTATGAATTCTGAAAATAACATTTTATTAGCAACAGTTCATTTCCACTTTGCATATCATTGTAGTTTCTTTCTTATTTATGTTGTATGATACCAATTCCATGCATGAAACACAACAAACAAATAAACATTTGATTTTCGGAGTTATAAGGGGTTTAAAAGATTAAATGGAGAAATAAGAAGTTGAATGCAAACTATTTGACATAATTCCTTTCAGCAATTTGGTTTAGTTTTTGGGACATTCAGGGGTGCCCATTATAGTGGTATCAGAGCTATAAGTCTTGCCATTTTGTGGAGGTCTTATAGGGAATTTGGAGCAGCCGGATAGAGGGAAAAAGTGTTTGACGAAATGTCAAAACACTAAAATCAGAAATAAGTAAAAAACACAAGCTAAGCATTTATGTTTGAGCATGTGACAGGGGTCTTATAATTTTCGCGATGCCAGAGCAAGACAAAATAGGATTTCAGACTTGCAAAGCAAACAGTCTAGTACATCCGTGCAGGTGGACTTTGAATCCAACCATACAGACACAGAGGAGATATTCTTTGATCAGGACAATAATATGGGTGATCGAGATGACAGGAATACAGGATTAGGCGGAGGCAGAAATGCTAGTCTAGATCAGGGGGAGGTACTATTCAGACAGTTACTGGATACATTAGAGCAGGGGCAGCGTATGCAGCAGGAGCAGAATAGGCGAATGGACATGATGTTGCAGCTCATGGCTAGACAGATGGGTGTCAATATTAATCCAGGTGATGCCAACAACAGAAACAATAACAATGAGGGAAACAATAACAACGGGGGAAACAATAACCATGGAGGCCAAGGAAACAACAATGGTCCTGAGAATAACATTAATGGTAATAATGGACATGGCAACAATGGGAATGAGGCTGATAACTTTAGACACGTTGCACGCCCAGCACAGACTGCGAGCTCGAGACCTCTTCTACCCACTTTCCCACCCAGAGATCCAGTTCAACTAGTAAATGAACCGCAGATTACCGAGTTACAGGATCAGTTCAGGAGGGACTGGGAGGCTAGTGGACCGAAGTTTTGGGCGGATATTTCCCTTAGAGATTATATGGACTTCAGGATGAGACACATGCCTAAAGCAGGAGGGAGGAATCAAAACTTTGAGCTAAGGAAGAAAGTTGGAAAACTTTCTTTACCTTATTATGATGCTTCAGGGAAGATGACTGCACGAGCTTGGGTGCAGAAGGTAGATACATACTTGCAGCTAAATCCTATGCCTAAGGAGGAGGCTATCAAGTATGCGGCTATGCACTTGGATGGCGTTGCACATGAATGGTGGCATCATGGCATGGTGACTTTGGGGCATAATTAGATTACATCCTATGAGGAATTCACCGAAACATTGATTGAGAGATTTGACACTAAGGATCCCGAGTTACATTTCAAAGAGCTAGCACAGTTAAAACAGTCAGGTTCTATGGATGCTTACATTGTCGAGTTTCAGCGCTTGTCTGTACTTGTTACTGATATCTCTCCTAGGAGATTGGTGGTGTTATTTTGTGATGGTCCTGCTGATCCATTATGAGGTTGGGTGAAGGGACATGATCCACTCACCTTAGCTGAAGCAACTAAAAAGGCACGAGATTTAGCCGCTTCGGTATACAAAGGAAAAAACCATTCAACAAATTCTTCCTACCGCAAGGACAGAGACAAAAAACCGTTTCAGAAAGAGTATAGCAAACCCAAAGAAGGATCAAAAGGCTAGACAATGAAACCTTGAATGAAATTCGAAAGAAGAAGTTGTGCTTCCATTGTAGAGAGCCTTGGGACTTATCTCATAAATGTTCTCTCAAGGCTAAGGCAAATCAAATGGAGTATTTTTTAGTAGAAGAGTCAGAGTCAGAAGGGGAGGATCAGCACTCCGATTCAGATGAGGGTAACACTATAGAGGAGAGCAACATTCCTAAGGATGATAGATCGTTGGCATGCTTGATAGGGGCCCAAAAGGCAATCACATTTAAGGTCAGGGGTACTATCTAGGGATAGAAAGTGATATCTCTTATTGACACTGGGGCTACACATAACTTCATAGATGCACAGTTGGTAGCCAAAAGAGGGTTACAGACAGAGGAGCATGATGGGTTTAGAGTCATGGTGGCTAACGGTGATAAGTTATTATGCACTCGGAAGATATCTAATCTTCGCATCAGGTTTGGAGATGGCTACGAGTTGGAGGATGAGTTCTATGTTGTGGACATGGGAGATTATGATGTCATCCTCGGCATGACATGGATGGCTTCACTAGTTGAGTTCACACTCAATCTAGCAAAATTGTAGATGAGATTCCAGCATGAGGGCAGAACTGTGGTACTTAGAGGACTTTCAGATGGAGGTTGCAGAGTAGTGTCCTTGAGGAGAATGCAGAGACTTTTTCATCATGATGACATAGAGTGGGCAAAAGAGTGCTACATTATGCCAACTTCACCAGAGCCACAAGAAAAGAGTCATCCACCAGATATCCAGAAGATACTTGATAGACACGCTAAAGTATTCAGCTATATTCCTCATGGGGTTCCTCCTGACAGAGGGATGAAACATGTCATTGAGCTCGAGGAGGGAGCCAAACCAGTTATGATTACTCCCTATTGTCATCCTAAGAAACACAAGGATGAGATAGACAAGGCGATTAAGGATTCATTGGAGATGGGGCATATCAGACCCAGTAAGAGCCCCTTTGCTTCAGCAGTAGTATTGGTAAAGAATAAGGATGGGACGATGCGCATGTGCATCGATTACAGGGCACTGAATATGAAAACAATTAAAAACAGGTATCCCATTCCTAGGATTGATGAGCTGATTGATGAGTTGCATGGGGCATGCTTCTTCACCAAAATTGATTTGTGATCCGGATACCATTAGATCAGGATGAGAGCAAAGGACATTGAGAAAATAGCCTTCTGATGTCACTATGGCCACTTTGAGTTCATGGTTATGCCATTCGGTCTAAACAATGCACCTGCTACATTTCAAAGTTGTATGAACTAGGTATTCAGGAAGCAGCTGAGGAGATTTGTCTTGATCTTCTTTGATGACATCTTGGTCTTCAGTAAGACCTAGGAGGAGCACTTACATCATTTGGAGGAGGTGTTATCTATTCTGGAGAGAGAGTCATTTTATGCCAAGGAATCTAAATGTGAGTTTGGCATGACTGAGCTCCTTTACCTTGGGCATATCATTAGTGCAGATGGCATTCGGGTTGATCCTGAAAAGATTAGAGCTATTGTAGAGTGGCCTACTCCCACAAACCTTACACAGCTTAAGGGATTCTTTGGTTTATGTGGTTTTTATAGGAGGTTTGTTAAAGGATTCTCATAGATTGCTACACCCTTGACATATCTTACCAGGAAAGGAGCCTTCATGTGGACAGGGGCAGCACAGAGGTGCTTTGAGCATTTCAAGCAGGTAATGTCTTCATGTCGAGTTCTAGCTCTACCGGATTTCACGAAGCCTTTTGAGTTTCATTGTGATGCATCAGGTGATGGGATTGGAGTAGTATTGATGCGGGAGAAGCATCCCATTGCATTCGAGAGTAGGAAGCTCCAGGGAGTTGAGAAAAGTTATTCTATCTATGACCGAGAGATGTTGGCCATAATGCATGCATTGGCCAAATTTTGATCATATTTGGTAGGTGGACGTTTTGTGATCAAGACTGATCACAACAGTATTAAATACTTCATGAGCCAACGTGATCTTAATGACCAGCAACAAAAATGGGTGACTAAATTGAAGGCTTATGACTTTGACATAGATTTTGTCAAAGGTAAGAAAAATGTGGTGGTTGATGCCTTCTCTCGGAGACCTCACTTATGTGCTCTGGCAGAGATTTCAGGAGATTGGAGAGATTGGATTATAGTAGAGTATGTTGGAGATGCTTGGGCTTCTGGATTGATTTCAGGTACCATACAGGATGATCGCTATGAGGTGATAGATGGATTGATCAGAGTTCAGGATAGGGTTTATTTGATTCTGTCATAACATTTGAGAGAGGCGATACTGAAGGCATTTCATGATGCACCCACAGCTGGACATCTAGGGGTCTTCAAGACCTACAGGCAGATCCGAGAGCGATTTTCATGGAAAGGGCTAAAGGATGATGTTCAAAGGTATGTTAGGGAGTGTGTGGTTTGTCAACAGAATAAGGGAGAGCACACATTTCCTGCAGGTTTATTATAGCCCTTGCCCATTCCTGATAGGAAATGGGAAAGTATTTCGATGGACTTCATCATTGGTTTACCTCGAGTGCAGGGAAGGGATTGCATCTATGTGGTGGTGGACCGCTTGACAAAGTTTTCTCACTTCTTTGCTATTCCATCCACTTACACAACATCACAGGTGGCAGATCTCTTCTTTAGAGAGATATTCAGGTTACATGGGCTGCCCAGATTCATTGTCAGCGACCGGGATAGTAAGTTGGTGAGTGTTTTTAGGCAAGAGTTGTTTAGGTTGTGTGGTATAGATCTTACACCTAGCACTAGTTATCATCCGCAAACAGATGGGCAAACAGAGATTGTGAATAAATGGGCGGAAGGATATTTGAGGAACTATGTAACTACACAACAAAAGGCTTGGATCAGATGGTTGCATATGGGAGAGTATTTTTATAACACCACTTATCATATGTCCATCAAGATGACTCCTTTCATGGCACTCTATGGTTATGAAGCACCTAGCTTCATGGATTTAGTTTTGCGGGATAGTAGAGTGCCCAAAGCCAAAAACTTATTGCAGGATAGTCAGGACATCCTGAAAGTGCTCAAAGAGAATATACAACAGGCTCAGAATCAACAAAAATTGTATGTTTATCAGCACCGAATAGAGCGTAGCTTCGAGGTAGGGGATATGGTTTACTTGAGGCTACAACCATATAGACAGTCATCACTCAAGAAGAGCGAAGCTGAAAAGTTGAAACCTAGATTTTATGGTCCCTACAGGGTGATTCACAAAGTGGGCAAAGTCGCCTATGAGCTTGAGCTTCCAGAGGGCAATCGAGTGCACAACGTGTTTCATGTGTCTAGGCTTAAGAAAGCCATTGGTTAGAGTGTAGTGCCTTCTGCAGATTTACCCCCTTTGGATGAGGAGGGGAAGCTTGTGTTAGTACCCAAGGCTATTCTGGACACCAGAGAGAGGAAGCTTAGAAACAGGAAAGTGAAGGAGTATTTGTTCAGATGGAAAGACCTGTCGAAGGAAGATTCTACATGGGAGAGTGAGCAGGTTATTCAGCATGCTGGACTGAGATTGCTTGAGGACAAGCAATTTCAAGGGGGGCGGACTGTAATGTCCCCATTTTAGCAGTTGACCAAGTGTGTCTGTGTTAGCCTTGTTCTACATGGTCCCGAGGGCTAACGAAGGGTTTAATGGGATCTTGGAGTGTTTTGGCCTAGTCATTTCCAGTTTGGCCAAAAATGAAGTTAATTTACTCAGTTTCAGGCATACTTACTATTTTTAGTAAGTTGGCAGGACACAGTGCAGGTCAATTTTGGTGATTGGATTCAATACTCCTCGGTGAGAGCTTTCCAATGAGCTATCACTCGCATTATTCGAAGTTCGATTGCTAATACATTTTAGTGCCTGAAGTTTTATTAAAGTAACGTCTAATTTAATTGTAAAATATTAAAGTGTTACTTTAATATTTATTTTATGGTGATGTGTACCCAAGGGAGACATAAGGGGTATTTTAATATATGTTTTATATATTACACATCTTTTATCCCACATTGCCCATATGAGTTGAGCGGACCCTTGGGAATTGAATAAAAGGAAGCATTTGCGACTTCATTAGACAGGTTGAATATGAGAAGAAATTGGTGTGTGAGTTGCAGCTCCATTCTTGGCATTTGATGAAATCTATCCTCTCTTGTAACATTCTAGACGTCATTCCCTTGGGGTTTGGCCTTTGGAATTCTTTGTTATTGGCTTCATTATCAGGCAGTTTAGTTGCATTTCTGGCTACAAGCAGATTTGGTATTTTGCTCATATCTTCTTCACTACTTGTCTGACGCTTATGCCGCTTTGAGGGAATGGTATTATGAAAGTAGTGGACTGATTGAAGGAAAAAGTATTGTAGCAGCAAGTTCGAAAGCATGGGCTGGAGTATTATGTCAATACTGCTGAAGTAATTAGTGAGTTGATAAATCTGCCATGTATTTGATTTTATGAATTCTGAAAATAACATTTTATTAGCAGCAGTTCATTTCCACTTTGCATATCATTGTAGTTTTTTTCGTATTTATGTTGTATGATACCAATTCCACGCATGAAACACAACAAACAAATAAATGTTTGATTTTCAGAGTTATAAGGGGTTTAAAATATTAAACGGAGAAATAAGAAGTTGAATGAAAACTGTTTGACATAATTCCTTTCAGTAATTTGGTTTAGTTTTTGGGACATTCAGGGGTGCCCATTACATTTTTGTGTGAAACTCATGACCTAATTGTGTTAAGGTTTTTGAATTGTGTAACTTTTAGTTCTTCTCATCCCTTGGAGTGAAATGTATGTTTTTTGGTTCAAGAAATTTTATGAATGTTGGACATTAGGAAGTTTTAGTATTCTTCTTGAATGTCCTATGTCACACAATGGTGCTTGCTAGGACACCCCTCCAAGGCTCTGCAAGAAGATTTAAAGTGAAAATATTTTATTTTCTTAGGAAATTTTTGTATCGTAAGAAGGTGCATAATTCATATTGTCATTACTAATGTGTTTCCACCTATTTTTTATATTCAAAATATGTGTGCATTAATAATAATCTACACCTTCAAGACTCTTTCATCTATCTTTGACCATCTTGAAATTTAGAATATTTCTCATCTTGGATCCATGAAGCTAGATCCCTATAGCCTTTTTCCTTGGTCCCCTTAGGAAAGATATCCCTAATTCAAATTTCACTAAAGTGGAGTGAACCAAGACCAATGTGAAGTATGACTTAGAAGTTTGGGATCCCTACATTCAACCTACCTCTTTCTAGTGTGGATTTTCCTACAAGTCCTCTAAACTTGTATGTGCAATCTCACCTTCATATTACCCAACATCGAGACCCAAGGAAATTCTTTACACACCATGGTCTGAAAATCCCTTCCCAAACATTCCCCTTCTCTTAGGAGAGATTAATATAAGATGTACATGAACCTATTATTTTAGACCTTAATTTTTTGAGTCACATTATGAAGGAGTAACATTTTTTTTAAAATATATTTTTAACTCTTATTCTAGTGTCATTGCAAGATACTAGTTGATACAAAATCATAGCACCAACACAAGAACCAAATCCCACATTGAAGGAAGACCATGGAGTCTTACAAGCAAGAAATTCAAAGTAGAAATCATCTTGGAAAGAACCCACATCATTGTGAAATGTGTCTTATAAAGATAGGTTAGAGCATTGAAGATAGATAGTAAAGTTAAAAACATCATTAACAATGGAACATAAGGGATGTTGGTTTGAGAATCATCATATCTAGGTGGAGAACCAACTTGAGGGGTCTAACATATTTAAGGATCTTTATTTCTCAACTCTCCTTTATACAAATTCCTTCACATAGTCACTCCAATCACGCTAATGACTACTCGGAGACTACCAAGTAGTGTTTGTACATAGAAGGGAAGTGCATAGAAAGCTTCACTTCAAATGTCATCCATATTATCTTTTGTATCCTAGAGAGATAAAAGCCTTGTATAGCTATTGAGGATGAGGCATTAGTAAGCAGTACACTTTCATAAGGCCTCACAAAACTAGTAACTAAATAACAAGTGGCTTATTCATCCAAGCAAGGAAAGACGCAAAATGAATGAAAATTATACCACACTATGAGTTCCTCTCTCTAATCCAAGACATCATTGCAATGCTAAGAAAAGGTTTTGGGAAGTTGGAAACAAAGAATTACCTACCTTTTATGTATTACTTTAAAGCTACCATCTAGGGATCTGAGCATTTTTATCAGGCTCGAATAATATAAACCATTATCTACAATCAACTCTTCTAGTTCCTCAGCCCCCACAAGTTCTACATGACATCATTTTTCATTTGGCTTATGGCCAAATTGAGGACCTTCACCATTGGTTTAGAACCGTAGGTAGAGATCAAACTCTATGTTAAAGACAATTTGAAATTACGAAGAAATAATATTATTGAAGAGAACACATTAACACTTGACTATTGACAAAATTAAGATTTAAGATTTTAAATGTTCTAATTAACAATTGTGTACAATATATAAATAAAAAACTTCACTTAACACTATAGAGTACCTACAAAAATATCCATGTATTCACTTTGTAGAGTTGAATAGGTCAAATTTCTTGATTGTAAATGTTTGTATAAACAAAAAAGTGGTTTAAAATGCTATAAGTCTCATATTTGTAGATTTTCTTTGGATAACTACTATTTAGCTATTTAATAGCTACTTTGAATTTCAAGTTAGTAACTAAAATACTTTAATGCAAATAAAATAGGTTAAAAACTACCTAAATAGAGTCAAATTTAACTTTGACTGAAATGTAACAAATAGTCATAGTTACATATATTATTTGATAGTAAATCATGGCTTCTCTGTGATTTCACATATTTTTATTTTTATGGATCTCACTTGTTCTTTTTAGATATTGTATATAGTGCAGGGTCTTGGATTTCCCTTGCATCAAATGGCTTCCTAATATCAAGGTCTGAATTGGATTTTTGGATGAAGATCAGGGATGGGAACTTTTATGAAAGTTTTTGCCTTTTCTCTTGGTTGTCTCCGACACCAAACAATGAATTGTATTCATATGAGCTTTGGGCTCTTTGTAATCACAATATTCTCAATTTGGGAATCTCAATGACAAGATTCATTTGTGTTGATAGATACTCTCTCTTGATGTAGTATTTCTTCTTCTACATCCTTTTTGTATCAAACAATGAGCAGAGTTTTTCTTTTATGGTTCTTTTCTCTAAGAGCTATTTTGAACTAGTTATTATTAATATAAATATAATGTTTCACCAAAAAAAAAACTTTTTACATCTATTTTATAATAAAAAAAAGACAAAAGATAATGTTAAAAATCATAACGAATAATTTTTTGCATCTATTAAAAAAAGCCTAAGTATCAGGACATCTAAAATGATCTTTCTTAGATATTAGCTAGTCTCCAACTCTATATACCACAGGGTCAACCCCCCTCTTTTGACTGGTATATAAATATATTTAAAAAAATAATCTTTCTATATTGCTTATGTCATCTCTTAAATGAATGCTATGACTTGAAGTTTTCCTTTGCTAAACTAAAGACTCTACCCTAAAAGTTATATAAGACTTGTGGCTATGCAAAATTTTTATTCATAGAAGTAATCACATTGCTTACATTCTCAACTCCAAAGTAATATGATTTTCTTGAACATCATTCATTCATTGAAAATAGCTAGATATACTAGCACTTGCACCTAAAAGAAGTGCAAGGGATAGGCCGATAGGTATTTGATTGAAAAAGAATAAATGAAACTTTATAAAGAAAAAAAAAGCATATAAAAGTGTTAGTGTAGAGACATAGGAGCATTGAAATTCTTGTATTTATAACTATAAATATTCTTAGTCTCCTATTCTTGATTAGAAGGTATAAACTCATAGAAGATAAAATGGTATAATTGATGAAAAAAATAAATTGCATGTAAAGAAATTGAATAATTGAAGTGTAGTACAAAAAAAGAGGGCATATAATTAACTTCACATAATATTCTCCCTAATCAATATCAATTTATAGTAATTTTTGAATTGTGTGTAGTTCAAATGTATGAAATGTGAGAAGATTTCTGAATTGTGTGTATTTCAAATGTATTATTTTATCTTTTATTGTTTAAGATAGCTTCTTTTTCTCCCACTTCACTCACACATATTAACTCTCTTAAATAAAATGAAAGTTTAAAAACAATCTTAGTTAAGTACTTTTATGAGATAATGACTATGTTTCATGCCACGAATGGTCTAAAGATTGCATGCCAACACGACTCATTTTATGAAAATAATTATAAATTATTTGTTTTAAATTTTTTCTCTTCATTATCTTCCTATTTTTTGACAAGAGATTATGTCTTCTGTTCATTTTCATTCACATTTTCTTAAAAGGGTATTTATAGTTACAACCACTACTAAAAACAAAGAAATTTAAATTTATTATGTTTTATGCATTGTGTAAATGTAAGCATTATTGTCAAATACAACTTTCAATTGCCCTATGTTAGTGCTTGTATTATTGATAAATAATGTGAATGAAAATTGTTTTGACACACATTAATACATTTTTTATTCCTTGCAATAGAAAAAGGGTGATGATTTAAAATCATGTGTTGTAACAATGAAACACCAAACTATTGATTATTGATTTATTGAATTGAATATGTAAATTGGTATGTACAAATCAATTTTCTAAAAAGTGATGATTTAAAATCATGTATTGTAACAATGAAACACCCAACCATTGATTATTGATTCATTGAATTGAATATGTACTATTTATGAATAAAAAATTGGTATGTATAAATCAATTAATAAGAAAAATAATCACTCTTATGAATAATGTCTAAAAGGACATAATAACACACTTGATGCAACATATTTATAGTAGAATCTCTATAGCTTATTGAGTTTGACCCTCTCCATAGTATAACATTTTCCTATTTCTTCGTAAAAGTGCAATGCACATTAGTTCCATCCAAGAGGCATAACTAGATATAATGAAAAATAGTGGATAAATGATGCCATTCAAAACTTTGGACCTGCTAGGCTACAGTTATAAAAATTAAGAAAAATACCACAATGGTAAAATCCTAAATTATTTTGACAAAAATTTCAGTATGGCTTATTCTGGATTTCAATGGTTAGTAGAAAACACCAAGAAATCTGCTAAAAAGATTGTATTTTGTATTTTTTTAAATTGGAGAGAAAAAATCAATATTTTGACTTTTCTACAATCACCTAAGCAACAATATTTAATTAAAAACCTATTTTGCCTGTTGCAAATCATCCATAGTTTTAACAAAATAGAGGGCAATATATGACCTTATAGAAACACATCTTATACAAATTGCACTAAAGACAAAACAAAGTAATTTTTTTTTCGACCAAATTTTAATTAATGTTTTGTGAATTCTTTATTCAATCTCCACTGTCTTATAGTGGTGGCCAAAATAACTGATTGAAAGAAGGGTGATCAAAGTGGAACTGCAAACTCCAAAAATGGAATACCCTACTTTGCAAGACGTGTTTTACAGTTCAGCTAAGACAGTGGTGTACACTCTAGTAGTGCATTAGCCTCCTGCAAGTCTTTATATGCCTCACTTAATAGCACTAAGTATGGAGAATGGTTTTGTGATATTTTGTAATGGGGTGATCTACCATACCTTTTCATCTTTATGTATATACAGCTGGATGAAATATTGGATGTCAAAGCTGACTCTCAGTGAGAGGAAAATAAATGATTTTGTGATACTTTCAAGAAAAAGTTGAAGAAAAAATAGAACATGGGCCCTAAAGTGCATTGAGATAATCTAAAAAAGTATGTTTTAATAGAGAGCGGGAGAAATGAGTTTAAGAAGACAAAGAACCAGATGTGAAGCCATTCTCGTTGTTAAAGACAAGCAGAGTAGGAGGAGCACCCACCCCTGTGATGTCTCTGCTTGTCATTACGAACTCTACCGATGGTTCCACATTAGCAGCATAATCATTGTCCTCAGCATTCTGCCACATAGCACAAATGTTGACCAAACATTCAAAGAATGAAATAAATTTGCAACAAACGCTAAATTTTTCAAACACACAAATAATATAAATATTTGGTTTTTTAACAGCGTAATGAAGGTCCTTAAGCAATGGATTTTCTTCTCTACCAATTGAGAACTTCTCCCTCCTAATCCATTCAATATGCTCTCTTGGATTTGCTATTTGATTCACTCCTAAACAATATATCAACTAAATTAAACATACAGAGAACAGCATAGAAAGAAAGTACATGCTGCGTCTAAAGCAATGTCATCCCTTCAAGCTGAAGATAAATAACCAGATGGGTGCATTTCTGTAGGCTCTGTTTAAGGCCTTCAACCCTGTAACCCCGACCTGCTCCCGCTTCTGTGACTCAATCTCTCTTTGAATGGTGTACTGTAAAGTGATGAAGTTTCTTAAATAACACGATAAATGCTACCCAGCTTTGCAGCATAGGCTTTGTCTGACAACATAAATAAATAGCGCGTGGATCAACGATTTGGTGATCGGATACGATTTTGCAAAGAAGATTTTGAGTGCAGATTTGATATGACATACAGATCATTCACCCGAAACAATGATCTGAAAACCATTTCGAGAAGGTTGTTTACCGGTGTGAGAAAACTCCCGGTTGCAAGCAACCTCAGAAGAAAAGCTTATCGGCTAATTACACGCGTCAAAAATAATAAAAAAGGCATCTAGTCTTTTCATTATATCAGCACCAAAGAGCTTCCTTCTTGTTCAATTCTGTGTTAATTCTATCTTCAAATAAGTTTTCGATGACATGAGTATTGATCATTGTCTAAAAGTCACTCTTCACTTCAGTTTTTTTGGTTGGCTAGTTGCCGATGTCTTCTCTTGTTCCATCAAATTCTAATTAACATTCACAAGTTTTCACTCTATGCTTTTGAACCACATTCTTGATTTATTATCCACTGCATTTGCAAATATCTTTTCGACAATGAATACATTTATATATACCTGGATCGTTTCTTGAAAATCCTTTAGTGGCCCTTCTAAGCTGATTGTTGTTCTTTTGTATTTTTATGTTCCTCTGTCCTTTTCCTGAACAAGACATAGTTATTTTTTCTTTTTAACAAATAACCTTGACTTTACCAATGAAGTTCAAAGCTTCTTATTTTTTCATGTGCTTATCCACCTCGCATAATCTTAACATAAGACTGACATTCACGAATATCTTAATACTTATTTCTCAATGATTCATTCATTTGGTGTTCCTATATTCTTCTCTAAAATGGGTTGAGTAGCTTCTAAATATACATTACATGATGAAGAGTCAACTGTGAACTTTAATTCAACTTCAGTCTTTGGATTAATTGGCCATTGTATTGAGTCTTGGATTAATTCAACTACTTTCTTCTTTTGTAGGTTTTGCTTGTATCAACTAAACATGAAGGAGATGCCTCTAATTAGGACTCTAAAATCATATCATTTCATTCGTTTAGATGACACTCTGCAATCATATCATTTCAATCTTTCAGATGACACCTCTTTGAGGCAATCTGTTGACTGTACCTCCACGTTTTGCATGCATTTCTACTAGAATACATCCTATCCTTTGTTTTGTTTTAATACAGGTACCTTCGTCTATAGTAAATATTATAATTGTATACTACCAAGGTACAATGGTTATAACTAATGTTACTTCGGATGATCGTTGTAATGTAACTAATGCTGGTATAGCGGTCAGCATTGTATTTGCTGTTATTTATTTGTAAATGTTTATTTTTATTAATAAAATGCTTCTTTCAATAGAAAAAAAAAAAGGTACAATGGTTATACTAATAGTAATAAGATATATTTGATAATATATTGAAGGGTGCAGAGAGAAAGTCAGAAGTTTTAAATATATGTAAAAAGATAATTAACTTAACTCTTGTGTATTGATAATTCTTGAGTGATTGTAACTTGATGTGCACTACTAAACTAATGATATGTAAACTGAGCAAACCTAAGATATTTAAAATTTATTTAAAGTTTTGTAAAAATAATTGATTTCTAAATATAATTTTTACAAATACTAGTCAAAAGAATTATTATAACTTCAAAATTTATTCAAAATAAAATAAAATATAAATAATATTCATCACCACACAGATATAAAAACAATATTACAAATTATCTCATATAGAATTATAGTTAAAACTAAATATCTCTTTTATGAGAATTTCAAGTTTGTATCTACTTATATATTCATATACATGCTTATATACATCCATATAAGCAATTTCAAATATATTGGCTTAGATCATGTTACAATATGACACCATGTAAGTAGGACATGTTGGACATTATTCCATTTGTTCACAATAAACTTCAAGTAATAAAGTAAGTGGGCTTAAGATGTAGACTGATTTCTCTATTTCCTAATTCTATGGTGTTCATATTTCTTTCATTATTAATAAAATGTGAGGTATCTATTGGAAATTGAAAATTTTTTGGGGCACCAAGAAATGTACCCATAACTATTGTTGGAAAAATATATGATAGGCTAAGTTACTAAGAGGGGAGGGCTGAATCAGTAACCAATAAAACTTTATTCCTTTATTTAAAATTAATCCTTCATGTGTATTCTCATCTAATTGCAAGCATGAAATACTTAAAGGATTAGAACATTCACAACACTTTTGATACACAATATGGTGACCCAAAAACCTTCCAAATAGAAAGTAAAACTGGGGTGGGGATGACACCCACAAGCTTTAGTACTTTAGTATAAAGTTGGCCTGTTAAGGTTTACAATGATCACTTCTGATGATTTTCCCTATTAGGAGCAATAAGGACTGGCAGGTCCACCTTGCAAAAGGATTTACAAACATACAATGAAGTATGCACTCGGTAAAGAGATTTACAAAAGAATGTTAATTCTACCTTGTGAAAGGATTTAACTGATCCACCAATTAGGATGAAACATTAGTTGATCTCTAATCTGCAACTTGGTTTGCTGACTAAGATTCCTTTGAGTGTAATGATCACCTTGTTGTGATAGGTAAATCTTTGTTGCTCCTTATACTGCTTGTAGCCTTTGTATTTCACACTTATGCTCTTCTCTTCTTATTAAATTACATCTTACATTCATATTATATATGACACAATACATTATATATATATTAGTCCAATTTACAAATCCACAAAGTTGGCTACAATACAAGTTTACACAAAATACATAGAGTCGGCTCAATTGCAGGAACTCAAACTCTGAAGACTAGCTTGGTGAGGTTTTGATGCTCGACATCCATTGTCAATGCTTGACATCATCATGCACTCAATAGACGTAGAAGCTCAGTTCATACTGATCACTTCCAAGTAGTTTGAAACTCAGTCTGCACTTGTGACTTAGTGAACACTGCGAAACTTGGCATATAGATTGAATCACTTGGTTGCTACTGCATAGGTCAGCCAACATTAGATTCACTTTGAGCTTGGTAAAGAGTGACAAAAGCACAATACTTATCAGTAAAAACTGGATTCCAAGAGTTCAAGAACATCTTTTATTCTTCACCTTGTGTCTTCAACTCGCTAGAGTACTCTATTTTTGGGATTTTTCAAAATTGCTTTTGTAAGATATGTTTTTCTAAATATCTATACATATATGATAATGCTCCCCCATACATATATACAATATACTTTACATCTTTTCACATCTTCTCATATATACATCTTCTTCTCCTTTATGTATACTTCCCCTTTACAATATACTTTTGTACATCTTCTCCCCCTTTTTGACATTAATGTCAAAGATGTATGTTATATATTTATACAGTAATACCAAACTATGACAAGAAATCTGAATGTACCTTTAAGATTAGTACCATTGTCTTGTCCCAATTTTTTTGCAACACCTTGCATGTGTGCAATGCAACTTGAACTTCTATTGAAAGTTCTATCATTTGATCTGCAATTGAGAAGTTGTTGTCATGGATGAGTATTTTAGGATGTGCAATGTTTTTTTGCAATGCATCCATGTGTGGGAGAATCATGCTCTATATGTTTATCAATTTACCTCTTATTCTAGCTTCTTCTCTTAGCAATTCTGCCTACATATCAATTAAGAATTTTCTCTTTGTGTAGTGGGCAGAGTTGTAACTTGGGTCAAGTTGCAACTGTTGTGCACTTGCCTTCAGATCTTGTAATGCCCTACCAAGGGATCCAAAGAATTAACCTGAAGTTTTACTAAGTTTGTGTAACATTTTTTTAAAAATAATCATGAAAGTAAAAACAATCTACATCATACATATGATAACGGAAGCAATAGCAACAATTCAAATGAAAGTAAACATACATAATAGGTTACATTCTGTAAGGATCCCTTGACGTTGGATCACATCTAAATTAACTATTAATGAATCCATCTAATACTACCTCCACATGAAATAATAATGAAAAGTCCAATGTTCTTAAATTACATTTACGATTGCTCAATCTTCCACTATACATGCCACAGGGTATGAAAGGCTTAAAAGAATATACATATGTGAAATAAAGTACATCATCCTATTCTAATCCATAGTGTACAAATATAGCAAGTAAATGAAACCAAATACCATACATGATACCTCATCATCATAAATGATATAAATATTTATCATAACAGATAATCACAACATAACTAATTAAGTGCACGGTTCCTCCCTACCGTTAATAGGATCATTAGACCATCGTGGGTCCTAGCCATCCCTCCGTGCGTAACATTCCAAATCATCGAAGAGATCATTGGTATTATCAAGTAGGAATGTCACTCCTAAAAACTACATCATATACAGAAAGTAATCT